>JAPDNY010000041.1:0-308491 GCA_029375565.1 Gekko gecko
ACTGTCCATACCGCCTGAAGTTTTTCCACCAAGCACAACAACACAAATGGCTGCCATTGTACCAGACTCCTTCTCCCCACTGCAAACCCCCTGCTGCTAACAGCCCCATAGCACAGCCTCCTCCATTCCCTTCGGGGCTGACACTGGCGGCCATCTTGCCCATCCCTGTTTTTGAAGCATGGCCCCCCCTTAGCGGAAGCATGGCTTCCGCAGGGGGATGGGGGGCAGCTGTCAAACGTTTTTCCGGTCTCTGAATTGAAGAAATGTATACCCTTTAACTACTAGTAGGTTTGCCAGCTGGCCTGGAGAAGCATGTTCCATCCCCTTTAATAGAGGTTGAATGTATTGAAATTGGTCAGGTGAAGGTTTTCATGGCACGGAGGTTAAATAACATCCTATTAAGCCCCTGTTGAAGGAGCAGGACATTTTTCTCCAGGCCAGTCGGCAGCCCTGCCCGTAGCCTCCCAACGCATACTGAATTCTCAGATCAGCATGGAGTACTTGGATACCACTTAAGTGCTGCATGGAAATAGGTCCATTTGACTTGAACTGGAGGCGGAGTCGAGCCAAATATGTAGCTGTGTTATCCTGTACTTCTCTTTCAGTATATTTTGGGATTGCTGCTGCAGTATAATCCACGTGCACAGGCAAGTCATCACATTGTTTGTTCTCCTGGCTGGGAAGACAGTTGAGTAGGGAGTGGTTATTTCTATTTTTAAACCCTTAGGAGTGTCTTTCAAAGGGGAACTGGGGAGGGGGGAATGTGGTAAACAGCAAATCAGAGAGAACAGGCCTGCATTGGGACTTACAGCAAGAATTCGGGACCTACAGCAAGTATATCCATGTCTAAGGCCATTCTTCTTCATAACATCTGTGTTAACTCTGGGCTAACAAGCTGTTGAAACTACAGATGCTTTTCGTTAGGAAGGGAGCTTTGCAGGCTGTTTTCCGATTGAGTTTAAGTTAATGCACTTTTCCACTTGAGATTAAGTTAATGCACTTTGGCTCTCCGTTCCCAAAGAAGCTGCTTCGGTATGAATCTGCCTTTGCCGCTGATTGCTTTTCAGAGGTTTTGCTCTGAACATTGTTTTGACATTCTTCTATGCTGTGTCCATCATCCAAGAATGTGAATACTTCCCGTATAACAAGACGAGGCAATAGTATTTTAGGAAGGAAGTTGCTCTGCATTTTGAGATACTTGGTGTGTGGTCCAGGTGTACATAGACATAACTGCTCATGGAAGGGGGAAAAAAGAGTGTTCTTTCTCCCCTCTTTCCCCTTTTCCCATGCTCATAATTAAATTAACTTGCAGCAAGGCAAGAGGAAGAAGGATGGGGGCGGGGATTTGGAAGGCACGAATGAGCCTTGAATTCTAATAAGGGCTTGGCATTCTGTGGTATTTGTGAACCTGAGATTGTAGAGTGGTGAGGGAATAGGGTTGCCAACCTCTGGGTGATGGCTGGAGATCTCCTGCTGTTACAACTGATCTCCAGGCAACAGAGATCAGTTCACCTGGAGAAAATGGCCACTTTGGAAGGTGGACTCTCTATGGCATTATACCCCACTGAAGTCCCTTTCTTCCCGAACCCTCCACCCTCCAGGTGCTCTACCCCCAAGATCTCCAGTTATTTTCCAGTCTGGAGCTGGCAACCCTGTGGGGAGAACTGGGTGCTGCTGAGCTGCATGCCTGCACACTGCCATATTTGGGCTTGTGTGCATATCAGTTATGCTTTCCTGGGTGAATCTCTTATCTACTAATTTAAAAATGCAAATACCTGAGCAGGTCATAAAAACAATACCTGTTCAGTCTGGAAGCCAACATGACATTTCTTAGATTCTTGCAGGGCTTTCACCCCCACCCCCAGAGCTGTTTGTATGTTTTGCAATGATCTGTGTCCTGTTTCACAGAGTCTGGCCAGTTCAAGTTCTTGGATTTGGAACATGACTTGTTTCTGTTAGTTTTTCATTGTGGTTGGGTGTGGCGAGCTTCCCTAGTCAGTAAAGCATCCGAGACAGAATTTGGAATTGCAGCCTACCCTTACTGTATTGAGTCCTTCCTCCCCCTTATGTCATCAACACTGCTGCTAAACCCCTGTTTCCAGGGCCTGATGCTGAGGCCCTGAACTGTATCAGCTTTGAGCACCAATAGCTTTGCGCGCGCATACACACACACACACACAAATAGTAGCTTAGCACTTTTTGTGTGTATTTAGAGAGCCCTCGTGATCTGAAGCCTTTACCTGTAACCTACTGAGCTTGTGTTAAATCCAGCTCTGCTGTTGTTCCCCTCAGGGACAGTTTGCTGGGCCAGGAAGGTGAGAGTCAAGCACTACTGACTTGTAAATCCAGTGGCCAGGCTGGCTGTGAGGGACGGGCTTCCTTTTAGATCAGACTCTTTCTTGATATATGTGAACCTAAACATGTCAGATTTCAGAAGCTAAAATAAGCGGGATCAGCCCTGGTCAGAATTTGGATGGGAAACCGCTAAGGAATTCCCGAGTTGCTACGTAGAGGCAGGCAAACCACCTCTGACTGTCTTTTGCCTTGAAAACTTTATGGGGTCGCCATAAGTTCTCTCCAACTTGATGGCAAAAATAAATAAAAATTAAGGAACACTGGGTAGATGGGGGAGGGGTGAATGTCTCTTCCCACCCTCTCAGATGGAGCTAGGTTTCTGCCACAGCTCTTGAAACAGACATGGGATAAGGCACCCTGTCAAGAGGGCATGCGGAGTGCGTCGAGGGATGCCTGAGGTCCTTTAAGCCCTTGGTTTGAAAAACAAACAAACCCCAATTCTCTTTCCAGATGCAGCTTAGACTATGTAAGTTAGTGTGGAGGGAGAAATATAATAAATATTGATATGCTTGAGTTAAGTGAGGAAGTTTTTTAAAAAAGTTAACCTCCCCTTAACCATACTAATGGTGTAGTATCACCACTTTAGTATTCATTATTCCTCTAGCATTATGTCAAAGGTTGGACTCCAGGGCATGGACTTCCAGTGCCGTCAGCCTGAGTGATGAGCAGATTTGAATTTTTTTCTTTGCTATCAATTTAATTAGACAAAGTATATTTCCCCTCAGCCATAGGTACCCAAGTTCCTCTCAGAATGTGATCAAATTCTGCCACCTGCTGGCTGTATTTCATCCTTCACTTTAATTAATGTTCAACATGTACAAAAATAAAACACAAGTACATAAATGGATAAACCAGCATGGGGCAGATGTTTTTAAAAGAAGAGCTAACAAGATCTGATAGCTTGCATCATAATTTGTATGCTTCAAACATGGTTTTTCTTCAAAACAGCTACTTACGGTATCATCTTTTAAATTAATTCAGTGGCTGACATTAATCTGTAATTACCATATCTAGTGATTTATTAGGCTATCTGTTAACTGTGAGATATCCTCCGCTTTAATTAGTAATTGGATTAAATTCAGGGCCAGAGCTGTGTATGTTTTTTTTTTTAATTCCTCCAGTTACATTGCCCCATTAACAATAACTGAGTATTCGGCATGGATAGTAATCCTAGCAGCTGTTACTCCATTTTAGCTTTGTTTCATATAGAGTCCGAAATCCACAAACCCACAATGGATTCCACTGCATAAGCATTAAAAAGATAGAGCTAGAGATCTTGGTTTCTGTGTTGAATGTCTGCAATCTATACTGGTTGGGTCATCAGATACTTTGTATGATTTGCATATAGCAGTATCCTGCCAGCATAGTCATGAGCCATGCTCCCTCTAAGCTGTGGAATCTTGTGAGCAAAAATTCTACTTTGGGAGCTACTGGCATTAAAGTTGTAAAGCGATCTGGCTGCTGCGTAAATTAGTTTGCTCTGGAGCCATCCCTTCCTGAGCCAAGACAAAAATGTGTGAGCCAGAGGCTAAAAAACTGTGAGCTAGCTCACACTAACTCAGCTTAGAGGGAACACTGGTCATGAGACTTGTATTACTTGGTCCTTCCATATGTTTTGCAGTGTGAGTTTTCAGTAGTATATCATATTCATGCCTCTGTACACTTTCCCCCCTGTATGCGTTGCTAGTCACACACAATTATGCTAACCCAGCTACAGTGGATCCTAATTGGATGCATGACTACATACTGGCTGCATGCAATATCCTGACCTGAGGTTAGGAAGTGCGTGTACGTAGCCCTTTAAAGGAAGGTAGAATCTCATCAACAGGATGCTTGCGAGGCCATGCAGGAGGCTAGATTCATGTCTTCATCTATCCCCTCCAACTATCTGATAATTGTAGCCTTAGCTGTTTTGTTGGCATACTGCTCACAGCTATAACTCGGAGTCCCTTAGAGGTTAGATTAAGCTAGAAGGCACATAGGTTTCCTGGGAGGCTGCATCCCTGGGCTGGCATCCAGTGTTTTCTAACAGGAGCTTCTAGCAGGGAAGTTGAGTTCCGGAGTTCAAGGGAAAGTGGGAACCTACCTTTGAAGTCAGAGTTCTCCTCACTTTCTGGATCCAAATCCATTTCATGTTGCTGGTATACTGCCATTTTGTTTGGACTCACAGTACTGTGGCTATGAGGACCAGGGACCCTGTTTAAATTTGTCTTTATATTAATTTTCAGTGGCTTTAAGGTTGTCTCAAAGTTTTTGCACATGGTTGAGAAATAGTTGTGGATTACAACTGATTGGAGCTGTGGTGGCTCAAGTGGTTAGGACGCTGAACTGCAGGCTGTGGAAGGTCAGTAGTTCAGCAGTTCGAGACCCGAGTGCTGCATGACAGGGTGAGCTCCTGTCTCTAGTTCCAGCTCCTGCCAACCTAGCAGTTCGAAAGCAAGAAATTGCAAGTAGTTAAATAGGTACCACTTCGGTGGGAAGGTAACAGCGTTCCGTGCACCTTGGTGTTTAGTCATGCCGGCCACATGACCACGGAAACGTCTTCGGACAGCGCTGGCTCTTCGGCTTTGAAACGGAGATGAGCACCGCAACCCTAGAGTCGGATTCTACTGGCTTTCGAGCAAGGGAACCTTTACCTTTACCTTACAACTGATTTTTTTTTTAAATGTGAGTTTAGAAGAATAATCCTGCACAAAAAAGTGTGATTTTTTTTTTTTAAAAAATAGGGTCAGCTGCCCATGGCTAGTGATACTTGAATGTCTTGTTAGTAATCATCACTTGAAATAGGATTACATCAAAGAACAAGGCCAACTGGTGGTCAGTAGGCCTCTGGCTAATGAAGGTTTTGAATAAATAAATACAGATTTAAAAAATCCCGCACAGTTCCACACACACATATTTAGAGTTGTAATAAACAGAAAAATTGTAAGCATTGAGTGTTACATCTTTCTATTTTCTGTAATACATGAGTATATCTGTATTATGTATTGTGCCTGAGTGCTTTTGTTCCATAACTGGGAGTCTCCTATTGCTCGATTGTGACAACTCTGCTTATAGTGCCTGGCCACATATGAGGAAGTCTGTGAGTCAAAATACTCTTCTGGCTCCCAGACCAATGTCTAAAGAATTGAGTCACACTGAGAGTATACAAAAGTTGTCCATACCGGCTACAGAACAATAATCTACATCTAGCATTCAGGTTAAGGAAAGATGGCCTTGGAAATAAATCACATTTAAACAGGTACTGTTGTATGTAAGACATACTAATCTATCCGCCATTTGGAGTAACGTGGGTGCAGCCTGATTTCACAATTGTCTGTCTTTTGAAACAGTAACCTTCCGTTGTAGTAGCTTCCTCCACAACATGTTTACAAGCTAAGGGAAATGGTTTTGAAACAGTAAACAGCCTCTTCGTATCGGCTAAACAGTGGTGCCTGCCAGAACTGCCGGAGAGGGGTCTGAGACACCCACACATTCAATGCCTGCCTGAAAGCAGCACTCTTTTGCTTTTGTTTTTCAGATAATCAAGCAAGCAATAGCAGACAGCATTGAATACAGGAGGCTGAATCCAGCCCGTTGCTCCGTGTCCCTCAGCAGTCTCGAGGCAAGGCGGTACTTCAACAAACCCCAAAACAATAGCCACACCTAGAGGCAATGCACTGTGGCCTTTCTAACCCAGATGCAGAAAGCATCTGGATTCATCAGAAAGACATTATTATCAGAAAAATCAGTGTTTAGGAATGAAACGCTACGAAACGGAAGAAGATGGTTACATCAGTTTTTTCCTGTTTTTTTACATACACCTAAATTTATTATACAGCAGTATGACTGTTTTAAGCAATGTGAAAGCATATATTTTAAAAGAGAGCCAGTTTGGTGTAGTGGTTAAGTGCGCGGACTCTTATCTGGGAGAACCGGGTTTGATTCCCCACTCCTCCACTTGCACCTGCTGATGTGACCTTGGGTCAGTCACAAGCTCTGGCACAGCCGTTCTCTCAAGGACAGTTTGTGTTAGAGTTCTCTCAGCCCCACCTACCTCACAGGGTGTCTGTTGTGGGGAGGGGAAGGGAAAGGAGTTTGTAAGCCGCTCTGAGACGCCTTTGGGCAGTGAAGGGCAGGGTATAAATCCAATCTCTTCTCTTCTTCTCTTCTTCTAAAAGTTCCATTTAGTTCATGAGCAATTTATTTCAATGGCCCTATTTCTCCCTTGAGATTTTTGTTTTGTTTTAAATTTGTGAAATTATATATAATACTTTAAAAAATCTTGGTTTTGTATAGTCTCAACAGCAGCCTTATACAGGCATTAAACCATGTATACACTGAATGTTGGCAGAAAGGAGCAACCCACTCATTGGCCATACTCCCCAAGATCTGCATCTTTAATAGAAAGAATGTCTGTATAAAGCCCTCTGTGAATGATCAGGAACCCTCAATTTTTAGAGATTTGGAACATACTGAAAAGCCTATGCCTATGCCATTGTGTGCATTTAGGGGTGCGTGCAGATGTTCCCCAGATTGTGTAGAAGTCAGAGGCGGAGTAAAAAAAAACATGATCCTGTTCTACTGAATATACATTCAGTATACACTTAGGGTTGGATCCTATTATTCCTTTCACTAAATTGGATGTCGTGACTCCAACAGAGAAAGACTAGATTTGACAGTCTTTTCTCCATCAGAGGAAGCCTCTTTAAAAAAGTAAGTATTCTGCATAATAAAATAATCATGCAGGGCAATCCTAAATAGAGTTAACATCCTTTTAATCCCATTGAAGTTAATTATAAAACTCTTGCGCAGATAGGATCCAGGTTAACAGATAGGATCCAGGTTAGCAGAATGGAGTCCTAAGAGCTGACCCCTAATGTAACATCTGCACAGAGCATATGTTACAAAGCTTCCTTCAGGATATTTGGCAGAATTGTAGTATCTTCAGTGAGCACGTTGGTCCTGATTAAATAATAGATCCAAAATCCCAACCCATGTGAACATTAGCATCAGTGGAACACAGTGAGTGTGTTAAATGTATATTTAATACTTGTTTTTAATCACAGAGTTGAAAAAACACATCTGTCCACATAATTCAATGTGAACAAGAGGTACAATAAACCAACTATTAACTATTTGAATGTATGCCACAGTAAATTCATGTCTTAGATTTAAATATTATGATATTAAACATAATTTTGTTTGACTGAAACTACAATCACAATAATACAAATATATATACTTCTTTTATTCTTCCTGAAAATTGTCCTGCCTTCTTGAAGGTGATAGTGTGCATTTATTTAAATAGTTTTGGACAGCAGTGCTAAGCATGTTTACTTGAAAGTAAACATTGTCCCATTGAAAAGGACACATTGGCCTGTTAGGACTGGACTGTTGGACAGTCCAACAATATTGGACTTTTAGGATTTTACATATTTTGAGGGCCATAGTGACTGACTCTGAAGCTGAGTCTTCTAGTATCAGTACTTTTGCTGTGGCTAGTAAACCAAGAATAACTTCAACCTTGGAACCATCTCTAATAGAGGCTGGTGATCCCATTTGTAGAACATCTGCTTTGTGTACAAAATATCCCAGGTTTAATCTCTAGGATATCTAGTTAATGAGTCTCTGGTAGCAGATCTTGGGGAAAAATAAAAGCCTGAACAATTGCTACTAGCCAGAGTAGATAATACTGTGCTTCATAGACCAGTGGTCTAATAATATACGATAATGTCATGTGTTCCTATAATTTCCTGATTATATCATTATTTGTAGAAGATGTATTTTATTAATACCATTGTATTGTTAATAGTAACAGTATTGGTTATATTAATACTATTTCATTTTAGAATTCCCTTATAACTTCTCAGTGATATGATTGCTGTTTCATCTTAGAATTCTAATTTCCTTTAGTGGAAAAATTATGCATTGTTTGACTGATAGTATAGCTGAAATGAAAAATCTTTCATATTAAAAATGTGGTTAATGTCTTTCATTAATCATCAATTTTTCTGGATAATTGGAATGTGGACCAAGGCTCTTGAATTCCGCAAGGTTCAGAATGATAAATTTAATAATAAAAGTAATAGTTCTTCCTGAAAACTGGGTCAATGTTTAGGGTTGGATCCAGACTAAATTTTCTGTTAAAGAAAGGGGAGGTGTGATTTCTGCCAGTTCTCACTTCCTTCTGCAGACTCCTAATTTTTACCTCATACTATTCCCGAGGGTCAAATTTGGGGTGGGAAGGGGAGGGGCAGTTGCACAGTCCTGCTCACGTTGCTTAGAATCCTGAAATATGAGGAATTGCACTAGCTCTTTTCCTGCAATGTTCAGAGGCAGGAAACCCCTCCAAACGGAGAGGGGATACATGCCGTTTCTAACAATAGGTCCAAGTGCACCATGCTTCCTCTTGTTCTGCTTATGATGTAATATACGATGTTCCATGTTGCCATATTACAATGAAAGTGCAGAAAGTGGAAGAATATGCTTGGGCCTGTAGCTAGAAATTGAGCATGAAAGGGCTCAGGTTCCCTGTAAGGTATGCAAAAAGGGGGGGGACTAAATATACTTCTAATATTATTAGATTTAATCTAATGATAAAGCAATGTTAATGAAGGTAAGAAATAAATACCAAATGTCCATCATCCCAGTGACTGTATTTACTAGGTTATGTTCTGTCATACTATTCAGCTAAGTGTAGAGCCTTCCTCTAGGACAAAGAGCATTCCTCCTGAAGTAGAGCTTCTTCTGTTGGAGGAAGGCTCCACAGATAGCTAAGCACAGTGGGAGGATACAAGTTATTGGCTTTAAAGTGCAAACTGGTGTGTTTCTTACTGGACATCACGCTTTCTTGTTATTCCTCATATTGGGCCTGGCACCATTTCAGCATTGCTCTATTTGAGCAAAAAGTATGGGGAGATGGGCCTGCAGTATCCCTGATTTTCTGTGATATTGGAACATACAACCCTGAAAGCACAAGCAACACCTTCTGCTCAAAAGTCGCATCTCATGACCTCCTGGCTCTTCACATTCATTATGTGACTCTTTGTCCCCTTTTGTAGGACGTAGTCACACTGTGCAAACAATTTCTCTCCCACTCTGAACATTTTTGGTGTCTTAAAACTCTTTGATTAGTGGCTAACCCAGACAAGATACGGGGAGTTCCATGATCACAACTCCTAGTTGTTTTCTCTGATCAATTATTTAAAGGTGGGATTAAGCCTTCTCCCCTGTATGCCATCTTCCTGACATGAACTGGCCCTGGGAAGTGGCTGTTTTTTTAACAAAACATACAGGTACTGAACTGCTGCACTGAGGATTCTGTGCAAAAATTCACCACATTTCTTTGGCACTTCTATGTGAAATACTGCAGTTCTGAATGAGATGCATTACTAGTGTGGGGATGGTCTATGAGACAGGCTAGAGTAACAGGGTAAACATTCTGATGAATGTATGAAGTCCTTGCTATGCTGAAGCAGGTTTCATTGGCAACTGGCTGCTGTAGATTCTGCAGAATTAGATGCTGATTAGGGGTGTGCATGGAGGGGGGGAAATCAATATTTTTCAGATTCAGGTAAACCAAACCCGAAAAATATCAGTAAATGCCGATATTCCCGAATCTCAGCTGCCAAGTGGAGGGTGAATGAAACTGACCCTCTCTCCCTCCCCTGAACTTCTCCAGTAGGCCCACCACCACAGGCCAACTGGGGAAGTGAAGACCAACCAGGGAGGCATCTTTAAATGCCTCCCCTCCACTTGGCCTGCCAAGGGAACGTGTTTAAACTTTAAACACCTTCCCTTGCCTCTGGGGCTTGTGCTGCCTCTGTGGCATGACTCCCCAGCAAAGGGAAGTTTAAATACCTTCTCTTGGTTGGGGAGTCATGCCACAGAGGTAGTACAAGCCCCAGAATGAAGGGGAGATATTTGAAGTTAAAATCCCTTCACTGGGGAGGTATGCTGTTGAGGCATGCCTCTCCAACAAAGGAAAGGTGTTTTTAAACACTCTCCCCTGCCTCTGGGGCTCCAGTGAAGGAAAGGTGTTTTAAATTTAAACACTTTCCCTAGCCTCTGGGGCTTGTGCCGCCTCCACGGTATGACTCTCCAGTCACGGGAAGATATTCAAATACCTTCCCTTGGCTAGGGAGTCACGCCACAGAAGTGGCAGGAGCCTCAGAAGGAAGGGAGGTATTTAAAGTTATGAATGCCAAAAACGTTTAGCACTATTCAAGGAATCCTGATTCGGCCTGCTGAATCAGATCAGAGAATCTGATTCAGCTTTCAGCATGACCGAATAATCCCAAATAAGCTTTGCTTTTGTTTTTATTCAGTTTGGCTGAACAGAATGCACATCCCTAGTGCTGATCAGGCTGTGTTTTTTAGCAAAACAAATGTCTTTCATGATGAAGTTTTGCTTTAAACACTATTTAGTTTATTATTTTTAGTAAACCATTAGTCAACCATCAGCTTTCAACAATATGTATGAAGACACGTTACAACACAAATGGATTATTAACACATCATCCAAATCTACCCTAATATCTTGTAGCCATTAATGCTGGTTAACAACATTTGAGTGAAAACAAGAGTCCTGTGAGATCTTAAGGACTAATGATTTGATCTTGGCTTAAGCATTTGAAGACCACTTCTTCAGATGCATCAAGTAGTCATCTTAGTGGGCAGGTATGTTTGGATCCAGGGAGAAGGAACAACAACAAAAATGTGTTTGTATTCAAGTGACTGCAAATGGGTGAGCAATGCAAGACTGAGGTAGGCATGTCCCAAGTTACACAGATCACAAATAAATATAGTTGAATACAAGGTCCAATCAACAGGAGCGTGACTTATCTCTCCCTTTTAGCAGCTACTGGTGGTGAAGAGTAAAAATGACAACATCAAGACCCACAGATCTACAGTGCCATCCTAAATAGAATTATTGTTCTTCGCCATGGTGACTGAAGGGAACCTTTATATCCAAATACAGTAAAGCTATGAATGCCAGTCTTGGGAGGCAACGTTAGGCTTCTAGGATGTGTTTGTTGGCTTTCTGGGGCAACTGTGTAAAAGAGGATGCTGGACTAGATGGACCATTGGTTTGATTCAGCAGAGCTGTTTATATGAATTGTACTCTTCTAAGTCCATTGAAGTCACTGGGCTTAGCCATGTGTAACTCCACTTAGGATGGCACTGCTAATCAATTAAAGGATAAGCTTTTGTGAGTCAGAGCTCAGACTCATGAAAGCGTCTGCCGTGCTAAGTATTTTAATCATTGAAGTGCTTTGTCTGCAGCAGACTAACATGATTGTCTCTAGGGAATTTGTCTTTACTGGAAGCAGCATTAATGGTGTAAATAAACACAGGAATAAATTATTTTTCCTTAATGAGCTAGCCATTCTCTGGCTTTGTTAAGAACAGAAGTCCACAGTGTCAAATTTTTAATGAATTTTCAGTTTGAGTTTTCGCATTGAACCTCCGTTTGGAACAGTGGTATGCTGTAACTTTAAAGTCTGTTACAGAATTCCCTAGGAGATGGAAGTGTCCATGGGTTTCTGCTCCCATTTTAATGCCAGTATGTGTGTTGAATCATTGTTGCTGTGTTCTTTGCAATGAAGAAGTAAGTAAACTTAAACCTATTAGTGTCATTCATTTGATCAATTCTTTAAAAGCCAGATATATGTCTAAATTTCCATAGGTTTTTCCTGGTTTACAAGATTATGCATGGGATAGAGCAGGCAGAGAAAGAAGTACTTTCCTCCCTTTCTCACAACACAAGTCAAATTGAAGTTTTAAATGGTACTTTCAGCAGTAAAGAATTTTTACAACACCTTCTAACCTATCAATGGTTACTGCTTATCCAATGGTTGTTTCATGTATTATATAAATTATGATACCCTTTTACTTGTCTAAAATATGTAAACCTACAAGATAGATCCGTAAATCTGTGTACAATACTAGAGGATTAATAAAAGCCCTATCTGATTGATTAATCAATTTTATGTTGGCTTGAATTAATATGTGTTTAAAACCAAGACAGGAAAATAAAGGTAAGCTATCTTCATTATATATCTTAAAATTATTTGCAGTGAGACTGGCAAAAGCCGGTGAGCCATATTTTTAATATGCCTTAAAGAAGAAAGCAACGTGCATTTGTATTCTTTTGTTAATGTGATTTTGTACAGAAATAGATTAATGGTATCTTTATATAGAACGAGATTTTGTATGCATTCATTATGATACTTGCAGGATCTTCTGGAAGTATATTGTCACATGTCAATATTGGTTGCTGCTTTACCTTGTTTCTGGGTATTTAATAAAACAGGTAATTCAACATATTACTTCAGTTTCCTTTAAAAGGTTTGTATTTTATGGCCTGGCACATATGTGTAATGATGGCTCCATTAAAAAAACAAAACCAAACCGCTAGCAGCCTTGTCACTGTGTGCTCCTTCCTTCCCACTCCAGAAGGCTTTCTTCCTTCACCCCCCCAATTAAATATGGTTTCACTGTTGCAAACCATGGTTATTGCTACCTAGGTTCTGACAGCACAATGAATTGAAATCTACTTCAAACCAGGATTTCAGTTTTAGTTCATAAGGGAACCATAGATTTTGATCCAATCAAAATTTTCACTCATGAAAGGTATTTCCATCAGCAGAGCGTGACATTCTTGTCTCTACCTCCAGCCCACAATACCCCCTGAAATGCTGCTCACAGGAAACAGCAGATCTCCACCCTGGAACAGCATGAGAGGAGACTTGGAGGCCTGCAGTGGGGGGAATTTGCCCACACACTCCTACGGAAATGTTTGTATGTTGAAGTCAACATACATGTAGTGTGGATATTATTTGACACAGCATATCTACAGATAGAGTTATGACATCCCAGAATGACTTGAAGAAGTGCAGAAGCTAGAAATATAGATTAATCCTCCCCTTACCCTTCATGTGTGGGAGGGAAGAAGAAGCAGCACCAGATACTTTCTGTGCAGATTTTGCACTGCCAGATGGGTGTTAAGCCTCCACCATTCACCTCTCTTCCAGGATAGTTTTTGTAAGCCACCTCAGAAACTGTTGGCTGAGAATCTAGGGTATAAGAGTATTCAGTAATGATGATGACAGTTGTGGCTATTGTTGCAGATATTAAATGCCAAATTGTTATGGAAACATGACAAAACTGGACTGATTCCAGTGTTTGCTTACAGAACAACTTTTAAAAATAATCCCATGAGTGCAAAGGGAAAAGAGGTACACTGGCTTTGATTGTCTGCATATGTGGTATAATTAATAGGGTGCCAAATGTAAAGCAGAGAACTAGTACTTTGTTTCAGGCTAACCTCCCTCCACTACCACCACCCTAGGCATCTTGCGAGGCAAAAGTGAAAAGGAAAGAACTCCTGGTCTTTAAGGGATAAAGACTGAAGGCCTCATTATCATAAAAACATTCTGGGATTCACCAACATGATACACAAAAGCAGTTTAAGTTTTACAGGATCAGCTTTTGTTACAAGGGTGGAATTACTATGAGTTATGATAGGCAGAATTATTTTTGTCATGAACAAAGCAAAGTAAACTGAATGCTTTTAATCTTATCACACAGGTACAGGCAGGCATCTAGCAAAGCTAAACTTAGGCCTTCTGTGAGACTTCTGTGTTCTCTGTTCAAAGGCTGTCCCTGGTTTTGGCTTTGAAACCAGTGAGGCAGTAACACTGATTCTACATCTTTCTGTCATGGGACTGAGTTCTGCTTCTGGGCCTGGAAAGGGTGAGGACCATGGATCCAAAGTATTTCTTTGTATATGTTCTTTGTTCTAAATCTGGAAGATCTCTAACCCAGTGTCAGCCAGGCCTCTGTGCTACCCTGGCTGCCATGAGAGTGTCTGTGGAATGTCTACTTTGGTTTCTGCTGTGTCTCTATTATTTTGGTTATCTCTCTCTGTGAGCTGAGCCATATAACCTTGAGTGCCTGGTGTCTTCTTTCTCGGGAAAGCTGGCCCGTTAGTTTGGTGGGCTTCTACTTGTAGTCTGATTGGCCCTGAGCCATCTCAGTCCCTCTTGAATTCTGTATATATATGGAGGAGGAGTGTGGTGACCAGCAAGTGTACGGTCGCTCCTGGAGCAACCTCTGCACCACTATCTTGAAAAACTAATTAAAAATCAACTTGCAGCAGCTGGGAAACATCAAAACTGACTCCAAGATATAGGGAAACTGAAAGGACCATGGATGAACAAAAAGCACAACAAAAAACAACTTCTAAAGGCACAAGAGTAGAACCGGAATCCTCCAAGGGAGACTCCTCATCCCCCCCCCCCATTAGAAATGGAACTGGAAGATGCCGAAGAGGTACGTGTGGGGAAAAGGAAAAGAGAGAACTCTATCACAAAAAAGCAAATACAAGAAATACTAACTGATTAAAAACAGAAATAAAAGAAATAATAACACCTGTGTTTAACAAAATAGATGATTTGATAAACAAAGTTAAATAAGTTGAAAGTACAGCAAATATGGCTCTTGACAGAATCAAAAAAGAAATGCCCAGGAATTAAATGAACTAAAAACATTTGAAACATGGGCAAAATCAAACATAATGTTATTAGAAATCAAAGCAAGAGAGTGTAAATTAAAATTTAGAGGGGTTTCGCTTAACTTTGGAATGAATAAAGAAATAACTGCAGCTTTAAATCAATGGCTATCAGAACTCCTCCACTTACCAGGAACAATTGTAGTAAATGCCTATAGACTTAACATGACATGTGCTACTTCACCGGCATTAATCCCAGATGTAATTGCTAAAATCATGGACATTAAAACAAAACAAAACAAAAATTCTAGATATGGCAAGGACAAATGGAGGTTTGAAAGTAATAGACACTACAGTCCAAGTGTTTCCTGACTTGCTAGTTGAAATACTGAATGCCAAACACAATTTATGTCCAATAGCACAACGGCTAAATGAAATGAAACAGCGATACAGGTGGCTCCCACTTGGGCACTTATCAGTACCCTTTCACAGAAAAATACTAACAGCATACGACATAAAGACTGGAGAAGAGCTCATAAAGGAAATAGAAGAAAAACTAAAGCAGGAAGAAACAAAAAGACATAACAAAGGACTTTGAAATAACTTTAATTACTTCAACAGACTTAAAGATATATAACGAGCTTCGAGAATGGTGGTGATGCTAGGTCTCCAGGGATTCCCCCTCCAACCCTCCCAATGGGAGAGTCCGCAGCACTTCCGTGGGGGAAGAACTGTGGGAGACGGCAGAGACTCACTCAGTGGGGAGGGAAGCTCTTCTTGAGGACTTTTTCAAGAAATAAGATATAGTGTAACCTGAGTACTAACTTACTTTGCTTGTAGTTTACAAACTAGATGTAAGCTGAACAGATATTTAGCTGATAATAATAAACAGAAGAGAAAAAATAAATAAGCCTTAATATACTAGTTTAAGTTTAATGGTTTAGAATAATTCAAACATTAGAAGATAAGTGAAATGACAGTGCTTAAAGCTATAGAGAGAGAAAACTCTCAAGAAGAAGGTAGACAAAGTAATAATCTTTCCAGGCCCATAGTAAAAGAAATATTAATGTTTAGATGATTGTGATTTGCCAACAGTGGGTTTGGACTGCCTGTAACAGTCATGAAAAAGTGTTTAATGTAATGATTTTCTTTCAATTTATGAAACCTGTAATTGTTTCTTGTGTTTGGAAAATAACAATAAAAAGATTTTTTTTTAAAAATCCTGTATATGTATTAGCTTTGCACACTTTACCCTCAGTTCTAACATGAGACAGTTAAGATACCTGAATGCCATAAAGATCTCAATAAACTTTCTATTCTCTGGAATGACTGCTGTTGAGAACTGATTGACTCAGGAGTCTGACACCCAGTCTTTAATCTTTTGATGTGTATGAGCCTTCCAAGACTTTATAATTATCCAGTTATCCACTAGAGATTCCAGTCTAATGCAAGCAACCTCTGACTTTTTAAAGGCCCAGAAAACTGCTATATATATCTGCTTATTAAATGGACAGTGGATTCATCACAGGTTATAGAGGATTGTTTGACTTATCTGAAAGTTATGGACAATTTTGATGTTGCAGTACTTATGGGATAATGGTAACATTAAGTTCTCCACGTCTCCCACAAATGAGATCATCAGAATAATTAATTATCTCTGGAGACCAGTGTGCTCATGATACTTTTTGTTATGTGTGTCTGCATCTTAATATTTGATATTCTGAAATTTTCTTAATCTCTTCCTCTTCTTCAGTAGTTGAACATTTTAAAATAATATTTTTTTCTTCCTGTTGATTTTATAACCTGAAAGGAATCCAAACTTGTCTATTTGCTCCATGTTGGAGAGATAGTTGGGGGTTCGAAATTATAAGGACCAGGTCATCTGCATAACTCTCCTCTCCTTCTACTTTTAATCCTTCAATTTTGGAATCTTGTCTTGTCTTAGAAGCAAAGATTTCCATCACAAGAATGACGAAAAGTGGAGAGAGTGGACATCCTTGATGGGTTCCTTTTTCTATTTTGAATCCATTTGTCAAGACCCCATTGATTTAAATTTTTGCATGTTGTTTAGCGTAAATGTTCTATATCCAATTAAAAAATCTGGAACCACACTTGAAAGGCATTGGACGTCCTTGCAAGTGCAGGGGACTTGCCAAGTCAAGATGGCCTCCACCTTCTTAGGATCCATCAGTATCCCTTTTGGGGATATGATGTGGCCGAGGAACTCTACGGAGTGAAGGTCGAAGGTGCACTTTTCCAGCTCGGCATAGAGGCCATTGGCTCGGAGGAATTGCAGGACCAACTGAACGTGTTCCACATGCTGGGTGGGGCTCTTGGAGTACACCAAGATGTCATCTAAATAAATGATCACGAAGCAATTGAGGAGGTCCTGGAACACGTCATTCATGAGCTGTTGGAACACTGTGGGGGCGATGGTCAAACCAAACGGCATCACGAGGTATTTGTACTGCCTGTAACATGCCAAAAGCAGTTTTCCACTCGTCGCCAGAGCAGATGTGCATGAGGTTGTAGGCACCACGGAGGTCCAACTTGGTGTAGATCTGGGCTCCCTTAAGGCAGTCAAAGAGCTCCAGGATCAGCGGCAGGGGATATCGGTTGTGGACGGTGATCTTATTCAGCGCATGATAGTCATTACAGAGGCGCAGTTCTCCGCTCTTCTTTTTTACAAAGAGCACCGGTGCAGACAACAGAGAGGTAGAAGGTTGGATGAATCCTTGAGCCAGGTTCTTCTCAAGGGAGTCTTGAAGCACGGCTAGTTCTGGTTCAGCCATGGGGTATAAGTGACCAACTGGCAAGGGTGCCTCGGGAACCAGGTCTGTGGCGCAGTCATATGGCTGGTGCGGGGATAGCTGGTTGACTCCTTTGTCTTCGAAGACGTCAGCAAAGTTGTGGTACGTGCGAGGGAGGAGCAATTGGTTGTCCGAAGTGGAAGTGAGCAAGGTGGTGGCTGGATCTGCCAAGGAGGGCGTGGTAGGAAAGTGCAATTCTTGGCGAACCCAACCCACCCGGGGGTTATGGGCCACCAGCCAGGACAGGCCCAGGATTACTGGAAACTGGGGTATGCGAGTGATGTTGAATTGTAGCTGCTCTTGGTGTTGCCGGATGCACTTTGAATGGTGTCCAGAAGCAAGTTGGCATTTCTGAACCACTTTCAAGGGCAGTTCAACAAAGAGCACATTATCCTAATCTAACCTGGATGTTACCCAGATATACCTAACTGTGTATATCTCTACTGTTTTCTCCAGCAAAGGGAAATGGCTCGACAAAGCTACTCTGTAATTTGACTGCTTATACAACAATAGGATAAATTAATGTCCCATACCCATGAAAGGTTGAACTGTCATAACTTGCACGTACAGACTGCCACTAAACATAGATTGGAACAGTAGACTGGATTTTCCCCAAGACTCTCCTTGAAACACAACAGATCAAATACAGCTTCAGAGTTTACTATGGATGATCATTATGGAGCCAGCATCTTCCCACAGCATTCATAACATACATCCTCTGATCACCATTCATTTATTGGGTCATTCAGCACAGAGTATAAGTTTCCTTTGGCTTCCCTTTTGGAACCATTGTCTCATTTTTATATTATTGCTCAGCTTAATGTTTGGAGGGAAGGAAAGTGCTGTCAAGTCACAGCTGAATTATGGCGACTGTGTAGGGTTTTCAAGGCAAGAGATGTTCAGAGGTGGTTTGCCACTGCCTGTCTCCATGTCATGACCCTGGTATTCCTTGGAGGCCTCCCATCCAAATACTGGCCAGGACCAACCCTGCTTAGCTTCCAATATCTGACAAGATCAAGCTAGTCTGGGCTACACAGGTCAGGGCAATGTTTGGACAGAAAACAAAACAAATTCCCACAAAAGGCTCCTTAATAGGAAATTTAGATTTTTCTTCTTTTCTGCTTGACTAGTCACAGTTTGGGCTTCGGTTCTTAGGACTCATTTTTAATGGTGAATTGGTATTAACATGGGTAGTGTATGTTTCTGGTTTTATTACCTGCAGCACTTTTATGACTGCTATACATTATGTGGCTCCCGAACTGCAGTTTGGCCACCTCTGCTCTAGTAAAACTTTTTTACCTAAGTTTTTGTGTTTCAGTCCCTAGTTTTTAGCATAAATAATGTGAAAGAGGGGGTGGAAACCTAAATGGATATTACTGTTTAAGTTGATTTTCCCTCCATTTTTCTTGTTCATGGTAAAAACAAATTCTGGTGGTAAGTAAAGATATAGCGTGATGTATTTATGGTGGATTACCAATGAATAATGGGAGACGAAATCAAGCTGGAGTTACATTTTAATCATTTAATGAAAAAATATGAATGTTAAATGTAAAGAGTATTTCCAGATTCAATATTCTTCATTGTTCCATTACAACTAATAGGCCAGCGTTCGTTCCAGTAAATGACAGAAGAGCGAGAAAGAGAAACCAGTTCCTTCTGGATTTAATAAGCATAAATCGCTTTGGTCATCAATTTGAGTTGGATTTTCTGTAGCAAAGAAAGAAAATGTAGATGGGACATTAATCCAGTAATGCACAAATGATCAATTTAAAACATTTTTTTTTTAAATCTGAATTTTAAAGCACCAAATGAAGGACTTTTCCAATACAAATTAAGCTATCTGTAATATGAGGGAAAGTACCCAAAAGGCCAAATTGTCAAGGTTGAGACTTAACTGTGGGACAATCTGAGCTTTTCTTTAAGTAAAGAGCTATATGAAACAGATCTCCATCCACCTAAGAGTTTAATTAAGAACAAGTAGCATAGATTATTTTAGAGATGCAGTGCTCAGTACCAGAAATGAGAGACTTTTAGCTGAACTGTCCAAGTTGCTTCATGTCAGATGCAGAGATGCACTGGAACATAACTGTGGTTACAATCCTAAGGACACTTTCGTAGGAGGAAGTACTATTGAATAACACAGGAATTACTTCTGAGTAGATCTGTTTAGGTTTACTCGCTCGGTCTGCAAAATATTAGCAAGAGATTACATACACATACCTGATCATAGTTTCCCACAAAAGGCTCCTTGTTTCTTTGGTCAAGTGCTAATGTAACACTTAGGATCTTTTAACCATGGTTATGAGATCAGGGAAGGGCCACAGCTCTGGCACTCCTTCTAAGTTTTTATTTGCTCCCTTCCTCAATCCAGGCCAATATTCCAGACCCCTCTAGGCTAACCACATATTAATCTATTTCAAGGCTCAGTTTAAACCTGAGTCCCACACTTTAAGTATCCCAGGTCTGGAATAGCTGATCAAGAAAATCAAAGAAGAAAGTGAGAAGTTTGACCTCTTCCTAAACATCAAAAAGACCAAGTTCATGAGCACTGACAAGAATAGAAACATCAAAATAACAGATCAAATGTGTGGAAGAATTCTCTTTCCTAAGATCACAGATCAACCAAAATGGTGAATGCAGTCCAGAAATAAAACATCAAATTATGCTGGCTTGTACAGCAACAATGAGCATGAATCAAATATGGAAGAGCAAGGACATCAGCCTAGCAACCAAATGCAGATTAGTCTGTGCTATTGTGTTCCCCATAGCAACCTATGGCTGTGAAAGCTGGACCATGAAGAAGCAAGACAGGAGGAAAATTGACTCATTTGAGCTGTGGTACATTCCTTGGACAGTGAAGGTGACAAACAAGCAAGTATTGGAGTGCATAAAACCAGACGTGCCATTGGAAGGAAAAATCACAAAACTGCGACTGGCTTATTTTGGCCATGTCATGTGGAAGAACTCACTAGAAAAAGCAATTATACTTGGATTGGTTAGTGGCAAAAGGAAACCAGGCTGCCAAAGAACATGGTGGCTAGACATAAAAGTCGACACCAGCCTGAGCATGGAACAACTCAAAGAAACAGTACAAGATCAGAAAATATGAAGAGAGCTGGCCCATAGAATCACCAAGAGTCGAACACAACTGAATGGCTAACAACAACAAGTCTTTTGGATACAATAGTGATGTACCACTTCCTCATTTTGATTGATCCAAGATGGCGCTGAAGCTCCAGCACTGATTAACAATGCTCCGCAAGTTACTTTCTTTATCTTTTCCTTATTTTTATTTTACTTTTTATCTTTATGTAATTTACCTCTGCTTTTTATTGCTGACCACATTATCTGGGCTGACTGTTCCTGAGCCTTGAATTTTAATCTCACTCCTATGGACTTCTCCTGACTTCTCATTTTACCCCCTTTCTTTCTCAGCATTGTGTTAAGCAGCGCTAAGCTTGGTCAATGTAGACATCCATGAGCCTTTCAAACAGAGACTGAAATCAAGTTTTGAAGCTGACTTGCAAAAGCTTATTAAAGCCAACCATTGTTAGTGCTTGTGCAGATATAATGCTGTACCATGGATAAATCAGTAATGGTGGGAAAAGTTGCAGGAGATGGGTGGAAGGAGGGAGTACACAAGACCAACATCAGCTCATGTTCTCTGAGAGCCAGTTTGGTATAGTGGTTAGGATCATGGGGGGAGCTGCAGTGGCTCAAGTGGTTAAGACACTGAACTGCAGACTGTGGAAGGCCAGTAGTTCAGCAGTTCGAGACCTGGGTGCCACATGATGGCGTGAGTTCCCGTCTCTAGTTCTAGCTCCTGCCAACCTAGCAGTTTGAAAGCAAGAAATTGCAAGTAGATAAATAGGTACCACTTTGGTGGGAAGGTAACAGCGTTCCATGCGCCTTGGTGTTTAGTCACGCCGGCCACATGACCATGGAAACGTCTTCGGACAGAACTGGCTCTTCGGCTTTGAAATGGAGATGAGCACCACAACCCTAGAGTCGGATTCGACTGGCTTTCAAGCAAGGGAACCTTTACCTTTACCTTTACCTTAGGATCATAGACGCTAATCTGGGAGAACCAGGTTTGATTCCCCACTCCTCCATATGCAGCTGCTAGTATGATCTTGGGTCAATCATAAGTTCTTTCAGAGCTGTTCTCTCAAGGATAGTTCTCGAATGAGTTCTCTCAGCCCCACCTACCTCATAGGGTGTTTGTTGTGGGGAGGGGAGGGAAAGGGATTGTAAGCCGCTCTGAGACTTCGGGTTGCGAAGGGCGGGGTATAAATCCAATCTCTTCCTCCTCTTCTCCTCCTCCTTCTTCTCCTCTTATCATGCTTGGGAACTTCAAAGCCAGTTCAAGATATTTGGTCACCACAAGCACTATATACCTTTCCAGTGGTGTGTGCAGAAATAATGGGGGGGTGCAGTCTGGCTTCAGAAACTAGGTAGGTAGGTAGTGACCAGTAGCAGGGCCTTCTCAGTTGTGGCACTTCATTGGGCTTTATTGGTTAACACAAACATTTTGAATTGAGCTTGGAAACATACTGGAAGCCAGTGAAGCTCTATCAACTCTGAAGAAGATATGCCCATGTGTCAATGAGATATGGATACGAAGGCTGAGTTCAGACTGGCAGTTTGAAGTGGGAGCCAGTCGTGGCAGAAAAGCCCCGGAACAAACTGTTCTGGGTTTTCCCGGTCACACGGGGCCAACTGATGCAGTGGAGGAGGCACGGAAGAGCATTCAGGCTGCTGATCCAGAGGCGTGGCTGTAAACGGCTTTTTCCTGGTAAATCAGCTGGATGCCTATGTGTATATGAATGCATGAGTGCATATGCACTCTTGCACACATAGGCATCCAGCCGATTTGGGGAGGATCCTGTTGCACCGGCACCACATTGGGTGGTAGAGCGGAGCACAGCCAATCATATCGCTGCTGCCTTATGTGCAACATGGGTTGCTCCCAGCTTTTCGGCTGAGTGTTCACATTTCTGGGGAGCGGAATGCAGTGGGATAAAGGCACTCTCCGGGATTTGCTACCACTTTCAACTGGTATCTTTTAATCCCAGGAACGAAGCAGAACAGCACAGGTTGCCTATGGGTGGGGAACGCCAGGCAGATGTGCCTGTGTGAACGCCCCCTTTAATCCGCTTGGGAAACGTGGCTGAAACGTAGCTATAGCGGAACAAATTGCCAGTCTGAACTCAGCCATATTGTATTCAGTCAGGGAGTAATGCTTGGAAGCTTCATGGCTTCATTTATTTATATAGCCTTGGTCTTTTCCCCCACTTTGTGATTGTTATTGGCCTGTTTCTGTTTCTTTAGCTAGCTCAGTCCTCGAGCATTCCAGAGTCCAAGCACATTTGTTTAGTTTATTCCCAGTTATCTGTGGCAAGCAAGTATATTATATCAAAATGACAGTTCGCTTGTCTCCTGAGTCTAACTTGCTGGCATAGTTGATTTTGTTTGTGAAAGCGATTTCTAGTTTGTTCCCTATGGTCAAATCTTTGTAGAAAATTTAATGAGTTTTCTCCCCCTTATCTTTAGGAAATACATTTGTGTGTGTGTATTTTTAAGTTGCATTCATTTTAAGGCGATTGCATATTCTGTGACAAATGCCAACTGAACTTTGAACATGAATGCTTGAAACGGGGGGTGGGGATGGAATTAATGCATAATGCCATTTTTCCTTCTCAGGCTTCAAAAGCTTGAGTACTAGATGGTTTCTGAATGAGGATAAACAGACAGATCAATAGCAAATGAACTGTGTAAATATTGACAAAGAGTTTTTCACAGCAAGCTCATGGGTGAAGATGTAAGAAAGGTTTTGGGGAAAAGGAGAGCTTCAGCTAAAATAAATGCAAGCAAATGTAAAGACACTGCAGAACAGAATTTCAACAGCTGTGTGGCAACTTGATCTTGGGGGGTTTACTAGCAATTCATACAATGAACCAGAGATGCTGTGCATTTCTCAGTGTCTGACAGTCAAACTTACCTTGTTCAACACTCCGATGTAGACGTGAGTGGATCCGGGATTTGTTTGGATTGCACTGAGCAACTCAAACAGCTGCCAAACAATTCTGCTGCTGCCTGTTAGTCAGAAGGTGTCTTATAACTGATTGGGGGATCCATCACCCCTCAGCAAAACAGCAACACAATGAAATTGCAAAAGGAAAAGGGAAAAGAGCTTGTTTCTCTTCCCTCCCCTCCAAGCTGGGAAGGGACGGAAGCAAGGCTTTTAATGTTTGCGTTGCAAAAGGGAGGGGGGAAGAGTGCTTTTCTCTCCCTCCCCAGCAATGCTTCCAAGACTCCCGCTGCAAAAGGGAGAGGAGAAATGGTTCATTTCTTTCCTTTTGTCTTCTGTTTGAGCCAACAGGATGGGGCGGGAAGAAGAAAAGGGCAATCCACCCCCCCCGCCCTAAATTTGCTGCCCCTTTGCTAGACTTTGCAATTCAGGTTGTGCTGGGTAGGAAGGAGACTGTATGTTTGAAGACTCCCCAGTGAAATAATTCCCTTTACACAGAAAAAGCTAGCTTGTCAGGGAGAACAGTTCAGTTACGGCTTCCTCAGGATGCTGTTTTCTGTGTTCAAGGAGTGTTTTGGTGTGTCAGTAGGGAAGCATTCAAATATTCAGCTCCTCTACTTACAGTCGGAATTGGTACAGGGCAGTATGGGGTTGCCAGCTCCAAGTTTGGGGGGGGGTAAAGCCTGAGGAGGATGGGGTTTGGGGAGGGGAGGGATCTCAGTGGAGAGTAAAGTGGCCATTTTTCCCCCTAGGTGAACGGATCTCTGTTGGCTGGAGATCAGTTGTACTCCCAAGATATCTCCAGCCACCACCTGGAGATTGGCAACCCTTGTCAAGAAAAATGCACCCTCTGCTTTCCTATGACATTAAGCAGTCTTTAGATTTTGTTTCTGAAGTGGAAGAACTTGTGTTTGCTGTGGCGCCTAAGCATTAAATGTCAGACCAGAAGAGATGCTGGAAGATCCATGATCTGGAAGCAGTGAGTAACAACTGTAGGAGATCCTGGCTCAGACTGGGACTGTTGAAGTTTAACTCTGCTTTCCCACATTGGCTTCCCAAGCTGAAATGCCTCACCCAAACTGAAATTGTAGTGGGGGAATAACTGAGGAGAAAATGGCATGGAGAAGAAGCCTGCAGTGACTTCTACCCACATGCCCTGGCCACAAGGAGAAAAAGTCAAGTGAATGTGAGAGGCACAAAATTCTCAGGAGACATTGATGTCAGTGACCTCCTGTCATCACTCAGTGAACATAAGGACTTTGTAACATATAAATAGGCCCTGGTTAGAACAGGGAGAGACAAACCTCTGCACAGGTGTTGAGCAACAGCACACCAGACCACTTTAAAATCATAGAATCATAGAGTTGGCAGGGACCTCCAGGGTTATCTAATCTAACCGCCTGAACAATGCAGGAAATTCACAAGTACCTCCCCCCACACCCCCAGTGATCACTGTTCCACACCCAGAATATGACAAAAAAACCCTCACAAAACCCTCCAGGATCTCCAGCCGAACTTTGCTCAGCACTCAGCACTGGTTCTCCAGCTGAGCAACTGAGATGAGTCCTAGTGGTGCTGGCAGTGTGGCTTGAGTCAGCAACATAAGAGAAGGTGATAGATATGGTCTGTGGCTCGTCAATACCTCCTGTGCCCATGTAGGCACCAGTCAGATCTAAGGAGCGCCCCTGACACTTTGGCTTGTTCTCAGTGTGTCTGGCCAAGTACAATCTATATATCATCCCCCTTTTGTTTGCCTGGATACCAACAACTTCATGGGTAGGACCTGTGGCTCAGTGGCATGCAGAAGGTTCAATCCCCAGCATCTCCAGTTGAGATGATTAGGTAGTGGGTGATGCAAGAAGACTTCCATCTGAGACCCTGGGGAGCTGCTGCCAGTCTGAGTAGATACTGACCTTGATAAGTCAAGGGTTTGATTCATTATAAGGTAGCATCATGTGTTCATTGCACCTTTCATTGCATTTTGTTTTGTACACAAGCCAAAAAGGTGGTTTATTCCTGGTTTAGAAGAATTAACTATCCTTTTAAGTATTATTTAACTTACTGGAAATATTTTGTTTTCTGTATCGCGGCTCTTACAAGGTAAAATGTGGCTTCATAACTTTACTACCCACCAATTCACAGGGAAAGGGGAATTTCATTCTGAACTCAGGTGAAGGGTTAAGTCACACTGGAATTTCCAGGGATTCTGTGCTAAACAGTGATTCTGTGCTAAACAGTGTGTTGAGTACAATAGCATGCTATGAGAGGGTCTGAATTCTGATTTGAAAGTTAGATGGTATGTTGAGGTGCACTATATCAATGTATACCTGTTAACTGGGATTAGCTGTTACAAGAAAGATGTTTGGCCATCGTTCTGGAAGAAAATATATCTATAAGTGCCTCCCACTTTATTCCATAAGAATTATTTGCCAGTGGTATCAACAGTTCAGAAAATGCTGCTCAAGATAACACCATGATTGTTCCAGTCTCCACTGAAGCCAGGAGCCATGTCTGTAAAGCAACATTTATATATACACTAGGAATAAGGCCCGTTGTGGAAATAAATACAACGAGCTCTAGAAAGAGGCTCTGGGAGAGTGCCAATGCCTTGGGCACTCAGTGTCAATGTGCTGTGGAGACCTCAGCAGGGTATAATGACACAGAGTCCACCATTTTCTCCAGAGGAATTGATCTCTGCTACCTGAAGAGCAGTTGTAATTTTGAGTGATCTCCAGCCCTCACCTGGAGATTGGCAACAATTTTTACCCAGGAGGAAATGGCTGTTTTGGAGGGTGGAGTCTTTGGCATTGTACCTATCTGTTGTCCCACCCCTCCTCAAACCTCACCCTCTCCAGGCTCTACCCCCCAAATCTCCACGAATTTCCCAACTTGGATTTGGCAACCCTATCTCCTTCCCAGCCAAGCATCAACCTGCCATTATTTGCCCCTCTGATTTAAGTTTTGTGTCTCCTCCCCCTCCCTCCTGGAGATCAGTTGTAATTCTGAATGATTTCCACCCCTCTCCTGAGATTGGGAACAGTGGTTCCCCAGAAGGGAATGGCTGGTTGGGAAGGTGGAGTCTATGGCATTGTACCTGTCTGAGGTCCCACCCCTCCTCAGACCTCATCCTCTCCAGGTTCCATCCCTCAAATCTCCAGAAATTTCCCACCTGGAGTTGGAAACCCTAACTCTTTCCCAGCCAAGCATCAACCTACCTTTATTTCCCCCTCTCTCTTCGGCTTTCCATCCCCCCCACCTGCAGCCTCTATGGTGCTCTGAAACCCTGACTTCCACGTCACATTGGCTGTCATGGGGGGCAACTAAGCAGGGTATAAGGACACAGAGTCCACCATGTTCTCCAGGGGAACTGATCTCTGCCATCTGGAGAGCAGTTGTAATTCTGAGTGATCTCCAGCCCTCTCACCTGGAGATTGGCAACAATGGTGTCCCAGGAGGAAAAGTCGTCTTTCTCTGCAATGGGGACCAAAGCAGCTTACATCATTCTCCTCTCCCCCTTTTGACTTGCACAACAACCCTGTGAGGTAGGTTAGGCTGAAAGTCTGTGACTGGTCCAAAATCACCCACTCAGCTTCTACAGCAAGAACCTGGATCTAGCAGAACCTGCTCTGAAGCTCTGACTGCTACGCCTAGGGCAGCCAACCTTCAGGTGGAGCCTGAAGATCACCAGGTATCACAACTGAACTCCAGACAACAGATCTCTCCCCCCTCCCCGGAGAAAATAACTGCTTTAGAAGGTGG
This sequence comes from Gekko gecko, assembly GCA_029375565.1. NCBI lineage: Eukaryota > Metazoa > Chordata > Lepidosauria > Squamata > Gekkonidae > Gekko > Gekko gecko. Next base: position 27,452 of record JAPDNY010000041.1, read on the forward strand.
GCTGAATGGCATTCTGTTCAGCTGAGGTCTCCCCCCTCCCCAAACCCTGGCTTCCATAGACTCTTCCAGAATATCTCCAGGAATCTCCATACCTGGATCTATCAACCCTAGACTCAGGACTGGCCCCAATGAGTTCCTCACAAAGGCCCGCAAAGGGTTTCCTTCCTTTGTCTGAACCAAGCTGGGTTGCCTACCATGGCGAAATGGGCTCCAGTTTACCACTCAGCTGTTTGCCTCCCACCCTCATCCCGTGTGCGTATCTCACTCCTTAAATGCACTGCCACAACTCACTGAATCGTCACTGCTTTTTTAGGGGGATGGTGAGACCCCCCTGGCCAAATCTCTGTATTTGGAGATGGAATCCCCAATCTTTGGGGGATCCCTGGAAAGTTGACAACCCAAGGGTCTGGCCTTTCCTTGCCTCCTTGGGCTACCCCCTCCCTTTGTTATTGTGCAGAGTGGGGGAGACTAAGTGGTCAGGGCACAACACATTATAAGCCCAAATAAAAGAATTTATCTAACTATTTACACAGTTATGGGGCACACACACACTGTAGGAGTAAGCACACTGTATGAACCAACAGGACATAAATCCACAGGGGTTAAATGCCATCCTCTTTCCCTACACACCGGCCTCTGGCTCTCTACTCTAGCCTCTCTCTCTCTGGCCCAAGAGAGCAGGGAAACTTCCATTCATTCCCCAGTCCAGCCGACTGTGGAGTGGCTGAATTTCTGCTGCCTCCAAGGGCTCTCCCATGTCTCTGGCTTGTGGCCTGGACAGCCTGGTCAGCACAGGAAGCAGGAGCCTTTCCTAACCTCCTGTAGGACAAAGATGGCCTCCTCCCTGGGTGGGATGCAGTCTATATTGATGCTGCCCACGCATTGGGACAGTCCCTGTTTTTCCGCCCTTTTCTGCCTTGGGGCAGCTGGGAACTGTAGTTCAGCAGATGAGGAAGCCCCATTCAACCCAGTGAGTGATACCCCTACAGGGTCCCCTCTGGAAATACAGCTCAATTAAACCTTATGGTGGAACATTTTAAACAAACAACCACAGACAGCAACCATCTTACAAACACAGGTAACTGCCATTTCCTACCAACAGCCACTGAGGGAAAAGTTACTCCCACACAGGATGCAAGCAGTAGAAATGTCTACATCAAGAGACAAAGCCATTTGCCAGGAATTCTGACAGGGCAGAGTGGCTGAAGGGAGAGTGCGTGGGGAAGAGGAGCAGACCTAGCACCCATCCAATGGCACGCAAGTACTCCTGAGTGGCGGCTGATGGGCCAATGGCTGAGGGAGGGCATTGCACAGCCATTGGGAGCGCATGGAATGTTGCCACTTTAAAACAGCAGTAATATATATATACTAGGAATAAGGCCCATTGTGGAAATAAATACAATGGGCTCTAGAAAGAGGCTCTGGGAGAGTGCCCCGGCTTTGGGCACTCAGTGACAATTTGCTGTGGCAATCTCAGCAGGGTATAATGACAGAGTCCACCATTTTCTCCAGAGGAACTGATCTTTGCTACCTGAAGAGCAGTTGTAATTTTGAGTGATTTCCAGCCCTCACCTGGAGATTGGTAACAGTGGTTCCCCAGGAGGGAGTGGCTGGTTTGGAGGGTGGAGCCTATGGCATTGTACCTGTCTGAGGTCCCACCCCTCCTCAACACTCACCCTCTCCAGGTTCGACCCCTCAAATCTCCAGGAATTTCCCAACCTGGAGTTGACAACCCTATTTCCCTCCCAGCCAACCATCAATCTACCTTTAGTTTTCCATCTCCTCCCCCTCCCTCCTAGAGAGCAGTTGTAATTTTGAGTGATCTCCAGCCCCCACCTGGAGATTGGCAACAATGGTTCCCCATCAGGGAATGGTTGGATTGAAGAGTGGAGTCTATGGCATCGTACCTGTCTGAGGTGCCACCCCTCCTCAAACCTCACCCTCTCCAGGCGCCATCCCTCAAATCTCCAGGAATTGCCCACCTGGAGTTGGCAACCCAATCAGGACTGGGCCCAATGATTTTTCTCCCAAAGGCCTACATAGGTGTGGAAAGGGCCTTTTACTGACAGAGGAGAAAGTACAGGTGCCAACTCCGATTAGGGAAGTACCTGGAGATTTGGGGGGGTGGATCCTGTGGAGGGCAGCATTTGGGGTGTGTGTGGAAGGACTCAGCAGGGTATAATGCCATAGAGTGTACCCTCCAAAGCAACCATTTTCTCCCGGGGAACTGATCTCTGTCAGTGGGAGATCTCCAGATCCCACCTGGAGATTGGCAACCCTAGGGGAAAGTCAGCCACACAGCGGGGAGTTGAAGAAAATGGTTTGATGGTCGCTGGCCCACCTTGTTAGCCAGCCAGCCATGCTGAAGCTAAGCAGGAGAAAGAGCCTTTTTCCATTTATTCTGATAGGAAAGTGGCCATTGGGGAGGGGGTTATGCTGAAAGTCCTTTGTTTTTCTACTCACAGAACCAAGCTTGGCTGCCTACCAACAGCCACTGAGGGGACAGTCCCTCACAGGAGTAAAGAGAACTGTCTTCCTCAGGAGAGAGAGCTGTCTGCCAGGGGGAGTGGGTAGGGAAGAGGAGCAGACCCAGCACCCGGCCAATGGCAGGCGAGTACTCTTGAGTGGCGGCTGATGGGCCAATGGCTGAGGGAGGGCATTTTACAGCCAATGGGAATGCATGGAATCTTACGAACCCAAGTGACAATTATATATAAGGAGAGATACATATATACATATATACGTATATATGGTTTGAAAATGGTTCTTCTAATTGGTAACTGGTACTACTAAGAAGAGTTTTCTGTTTTACCTTATTTGCCAACAAGAAGAGTACTAAATTAGTTTTGGTAGATATGCTCTTGAATTCAATTAAATGATCATTACATTTGGTATGCTGTTATAAAAAGGTGTTGATATGACATGCAGGATTTTCAGAGATCCAATTAAATTTAGGTTCCTGTTTATAATGAGATGGATATCACAATATTCCAGATGGCAGAAGTAGAAATTTCCAAGAGAGCCACTAGATGTCCTCCTTGTCGTACTGAAATCAGTTTCAGTGTGCTTAAAACACTTTCTGCTTATAACTATGAGAGAAGGTGGTTGGGCCATGCTTCAAACTCTTCCACCCACGATAACTTCAAAAATAGTATTTTGTTTACTTTGGTATTCTTACCTTGAATTTATGAGATTGTAACTCTTTAATGACAAAAGAGAAGTTCTCTGCAATTCCCTTAATCTTAAAGACATAATTTAACCCCAAGGTATGGATAGGAAGCACATAAAGCAGGCTGCAACCACCTTTCTAAATCTAACTAGGTCTGGTCTGGTCAGTGCCCGAATGGGAAACCTCCTGGGAATCCCACATATGAACTCAATAACCAAAAAACAGTCCTGCCTTCAAACACAGACTCCCAGTTTAAAAATACAAATCTATTTCATGAAATCTGTACTTTGTATTATTCCCCCTAAGTAACAATATTGCCATTATGGAACCAAGGAACCTAACTGAAAGATCTAAGACACCAGCGATGTTTTAGCCAAACTGATTTTTATCTCTTAGCTGGGAAGATGCTTCTTAGGGTCTGGGTTGATCTATGCTCTGTGGCCATTAGTTTCAGCTCTGTAACATTTTCAGTTTCTTGGGATTCTTAATGTGAATAACATCAGAAGGAACATGAAAAAGACCTGGATATGATAGATGAAGATTTCTGTCAACTACCCAGAGATCGCATAAGGATTTTTTGCTTCAATGTAAAGGTATTGGCCAAATTTTATTGATCAGATGTGAGGAACTAATGAGTGAATTTCTGTCCTGTACTCTTGTGAGCAACACTAAGGACATAATGAGGACTGCTATTGCAATATATATTATTTTAATTCCATTTTGATAGTGAATTATTATGAACATTTTTCAAATATTTTATAAGATTTCCAGGAACAGTAGTGCCTAACCTACAGCCTTTTCTTTCACTGAACCCTTGGTATGCTGGAAGGGATGGCAAATGGAGAAAGTGTCTGTGAAAATCAGACATCTAAAGCATATCCATCAGAGAGTCCCTTCTAATCCTTACACTGCTAGGTTCTCTGTTGGATCACCATATATTTAATAGGATGCATTCATACAACCATATTTCTGTGAGATACTGATCATAGCTAACAGGTGACATAAATGATAAATCATAGTTGCCCTGTAGCTAAGATAGAGTGACTGATCTAAGGTCACCGTGTGAGCTTCATGGAGATTTTAACTTGGGTCTCCCAGATCCTAATCTGGCACTCTAACCACTGCTAATACTTTGGCATCTGAGTCATTTTCATTCCTTTCTTATGGATTAGAGTGCCCGTCTTATATTATATAAAGCATGTTTGCTCTGTTGGGAATCAGGGCTGAGCCTGTTGCCATAGAACTGAAAGAACAGAGATTCACAGGAAGGAATGAACTGCAAAGAGAAGTCATGAACGAGGGGGGAAAGGTGCTAATGTTCGACAATTGTACATATACAGGTGCATGTTATAAATAGACTATTTAAACATGCATACCTTGAGCCCAATCTTTTAAAGTATCAGAACAAGCATGCAGAATGGAATAGTTTTCCTTCTGCTTGTGAGGTTAAGAAAGACATAGCGGCTGTGGTCACACATGCGAAATAATCCACTTTCAATCCACTTTCAGTGTACTTTCCAACTGGATTTTTACTGTGTGAACTGGCAAAATCCAGTTGGAAAGTGCATTGAAAGTGGATTATTTCATGTGTGTGTGACCATAGCCAGCATACTTAATTGAACATCTTTTACATAGGACCTTGAGCTCTGACAGTCTGGCAGCAGGGCCAGCAGTGGCAATCCTGCTTTGACCCCTTCATATGTTCATTTGTGCCCCCGAAGAATGCGCGAACCAAGCTAAGGCATAGACTTTTCATCATTTGCAAGCAGGAGGATCTATCAAGGGAGAAGGAAATCCACACATGTCTCACCTTGATAACTGACATGGTAACTGAGAACCTAATTGTGGCTGATTTTGATGCAGCTCTTAAGTCCCTCCTGAATGTGAGTGGTAGCTGAATTTTCATCTAATTTAAATCAATTTATTGTGGATTGAATGTAATGTGTATTTGTTTTTATGAGCTCCAACCAGTGATCTGTATCTGATGATTCTAAACTGCCAGGATTGCTTTTCATTGTCTTTGAAGATGCTGCAGCCCTTTATCTGGGATTTAGGTCTGGTGGCTGGCATTCATAGTCTTCAGAGTCAACTATCATAATGTACTGCTTTGACTGCCTGAACCAGGACTGCATTCACTGTCTTGGACTAACCTGATTTTATTTATGTGTGTTGGATGCAAGTCCTGCTGAGTTTAATGGGGCTTCTCTCCAGGAAACTATGTCGAAGTTGGTAGACAGTATGGTACATTCTGGTTCATATTCACTAAATAACGCAGGCCTAAAACTCCCTTGGACCCATCATAACATTTGAAATGACAAGAAGCCTCCCACTCAGGCCCATAGCCAGGATTTTATCATTCAGGGGGCCTTTAAATAAGTCAGGGGGCACTAACGTCACAAAATAAAATAAAATAAAAATTTTAAAAACTCACTTTCGCAGCGTTTATACTCTGCCTGCCTATGCTGGGAAGCAAGTCACGCTTGGGGATGGGGAGGCAGTGGGGAGACCACTGCGTGGCTCAGAGAGTTGGTAGTCCTCCAGGTGGCCCAGAGAGCCAAGGGGGTGAGGGCTCGATGGAAGTTGGGGGGCCTTGGCAGGAAGTCAGGGGGCCAGGTCCCAGAATGCCCCACTGTAGCTACCGGCCTGCTCCCACTACTTTAGAAATAATAATAATATGTGCACCAATTCTAGATGACATATAGAGAAGTTGCAGTGTTTCCTCTAAGCTGAGTTAGCATGAGCTAACTCACAGTTTTTTAGCCTCTGGCTCACACATTTTTGGCTTAGCTCAGGAAGGATGGCTCCAGAGCAAATAGCTTCAGAGTACCCAAATTGCTTGCTCACAACTTTAATGCCAGTAGCTCATAAAGTAGAATTTTTGCTCACAAGACTCCACAGATTAGAGGGAGCATTGGTTCTTTTCATAGTTTATTCTTCATAGATTACTGATGTTGAAGCCTTGATATCATCAGAGAATCCTACAAAACCTCCTTGTTTAAGCTGGTTTTGATGACCAGGGTAATGGGATTATAGTTGTGTAGTCAGCTTCATTGGCATTTAGTTTTATTGTTAAGGAGTTGGATGATGGGTGAACAGAAGAGTGCTCCCAAATGTGGGTTGCTCTTATCTCCTCCCTTCCCCCAGCAGCTGCCAAAAGCTGATGCTCAAGGTCATAAGAACGTAAGAAGAGCCCTGCTGGATTAGACTGGTCATCCATCTAGTCTAGCACCCTGTTTCACACAATAGCCAACCAGTAGGCTTGCCAACCTCCAGGTGGTGGCTGAAAATCTCCTGGGATTACAACTGCCAATTTGGAGGGTGGACTGAAGTCCCTCCCCTTCCCAAATCCTGCCTTCCACAGGCTCCACCCTGAAAATCTCCAAGTGTTTCCCAACCCGGAACTGACAACTCTACCAATCAGTTCCTCTGGAGGTCCAACAACAGGACAGAGAGGCCAAGGCCACCTTCTCATGTTGCCTCCTGGCATTGGTTACTGCCTCTGAGTGTGGAGCTTACCTTTAGTCACCATGGCTAGCAACCACGGATGGAACTATCTTCCATGAATCTAATTCCCCTTTTAGAGCGATCTGTGCCTGAAGCCATCACTACATCCTCAGGCAGCAAATTCCACATTTTAATACCTCGTTGTTAAAGAAGTGTTTCATTTTGTCTGTTCTGAACCAGGAGAGCCTTGTGGACAAAATAACCATGGGAAATGGGTTGGGGGTTGCAGTTACTCCCACTCCTCACTGCAGTCCCTGTGCCCTGTCCACCAAACCTCTCTCGTCCTGCCCTCCTTTTGAGGTGACAAGGGGCTGTAGGGAGAAGGCTGGTGAGATCTGTGTCTGCAAGTGCCTTCTGTTCATGGTTCCAATCCAATATGTGGTTCTGAAGTGTTATAACTCAGCCTAACATTTTCTGCTAGGTCAGGATAACATTCCAATTACTAAATGCCTGCAAAGAAATAAGTGGTTAGAGAAATCATACACATACTTAACGCTTCTATAAAAGATTTTGTACAAACTTTTCTAAAAAAAGATGACTGCAGTAAGCAAGTAGGCAACTTAAAGCAAAAAACTGAAATAGGATTTCTGTTTCAGTAACTCCAGTTGGCAGTTTCACCTGTAAGGATTCAGCAGATGGCCAAATGAAATGTGACAAATGCGAGTGGACAACAACACTGAGTGAGAGGGATGGACTGGCATCAGCAGGGAAGAAATGTATAAATAGGAAAATAGGGTAGATTCCACTAGGGAAATATAAGAGGATGTATTTACATTTTTCAATAGGTTATTTACCTTTACTATGGTATTTTTCAGGCCTCCTATCCTGCGGGAGCACTTTTCACATTGGTTTGTATGCTGTGGAACATCAAGGCCACTGCGCCAAGACAAAAGTCCCTGATTTACGGTTCCTTGAAAAGTGCAAAGGTTCTGCCCATTGAATGAAACTTACTGACACCTTAAGATGTCACAAATTGATTAGCCAATTGCCAACAAAGTTTAAGCTAATATGGTTCAACGAAGACGGTGAAGGCTCAAATGCTACTGATAATTCTGCATGCACAAAAGTTAATAGAATCTGCTCTCTTCATCATCACCAAGCAAGGTACATACATCAGAGCTGTACGGCAGCAATTGCTTTGCATCTCATCGCGTGTCACTGTGACAGCGACTCCTTTCCAGAGGCCTTTATGCCTTAAAACCGTCCCTTTTGCATTCCTTCGAAACTGAGCCTTCTCATTTTTCCTTCTTGCCCATGTTACTGTGAAGGGCATGAATTGATTTGACTTCCTGATTTCATCAGCAACTCATGAATCAGTTCTTCTTCCCCATAGACTGCATTTCTTTGATCCCAGCCATCTCATGGTCAAAAACGGTTATGAGGGGACAAGATCAGAAGAACTGCAAGAAACCCAAAAACAGATCCCACCATTTAAGCAGAAAGGAGATTATGGTAGACTTATTATTTTTACCTCCCCTAGCTGTCTTTGAGACTAGAGCAAGACAGACTCGATATCCTTCAGGGACTAAGCATGCCTAAGCAATCACCACATCTCTTTCAATACTTCCTTGAGTGTCCCTTTGGTTCACACATTGCACCATAAACAAGAAAGCTACGTCTGATCATTAAAAAAAAAAATCCAGTAGGAAAATATCCACAGGTGTGCTTTTTCTTTTCTATGGGGAAGGATGAATCCCCACCTCCTCTTCCCTCCTACTGCAGCCCGAAATGCCACCCCCAAATGCTGATCTTGGGAACGAGGGACTCCCAGGAATAGCTTAGGGTATCAGAGGTCTCACAAAGGTTGAGCAAAAATGCATTAAACAAAACAAATCAATTTATTACACAGTGCACTTAAAATACAAACTTAAAAACATAGGCCTTAAATCTAGCCTTTAGACTGAAAGCCACCAGACTGAGTAGTCCTCAATATGTATATCAAGGCCTATTTTTTTTAAAACAAAATGTGTTTTAAGCCCACCATATAATAAACTGATTTATTTTGCTTAATTTGTTTTTATATTGTTTCTGCTCAACCTTCATGGTACCTAATTCAATTTTTGGGTTGGGTTATTTCCCCCCTCTTTTTGTGTGTTGCTATCAGAGATCGGCTAGGGGAGGGGGTAATGGTGAAAATCTCCCCCTTCTATCTGTAGAACTTTTAGATGGGACCCAAGTGGCAAGCCAGTGCGTTTCAGGTGACCGAGAGGTGGAAGGATAGAGCTTTGTAGAATTATATGGAGAAAGCAGATAGAGGGAAATTTTCCCCATAATGTTACAACTCACCTTACAAAACTGTTTGGAAGTGTATTCAAGACAGACAAAAAGAAATACTTTACACAATGGATAGTTGATTTGTGAATGCCTTTGATAATCATGTCAGATGCTTGGGGGGGGGGGCAGCTGGCCAGTGAGGGTTGTTGCCATTGGGCCTGCACGTGGGCTACCCCGTGGCATCTGACTGGCTGCTCTTGGAAACAAGATGCTGGAGTAGATTGACCATTGGTCTGATCCAGCAGGGCTATGTTCTTATGGAAAGATAACCCATCTCTTATTCAGGGAGTATCGGTTGTAAAGTACTCTTGATGAAGAGCAATTGGGTCATCCTTAGCAAATCAGATTCGTTATGTGAATGTGGATACAGCACTCCAGTCAGTCCCATTTGGGCAGACTAAGAATACCCCCTGTGGAGCAGCTAACATTCTCATGTGACTGCACATTGTAAGAGAAGATTGCCAACAGTAAACAAGCTGTTTTTCAGAAGCTCTTGTAAATCATCGGTGATTCTCTTGTTGAGGACAAGTTTCTGAAGAACTCCAGGGTTCCTAGGCATACTGTCTGAAAACTGCTGGATTGTAAAATCAGCAGAGCTTTTGCATTTAAGATCTGAATTGATGAGAAGAAAAGAGATTGTTTATGCTGCAGTCAAGGTATTGAAGCTTAAGCCCAATCACTTATGATGTCTATTTGTTTTGATGAACAGCTGAAGTTTGTTTCTGCTTTCAGCACTGTTCTGGCATTGTAACTATGTAATAATTTGTCTCCTCTTGGATCAGGCTCCCATATTGGGAGATGATTACTTCATTAAAATTGCTGTCATCATCATCATCTTTCTAATTATAAAGTGACTATCAAGTTTTTACAACTTTTGTATATTCCCAAATATGTATTTCCCTAATACACGAGATATTGGAACATACGTGAGAAGCTGTCACCGATGGTTAGAAGGAATTTTCTTGTTTATTTCTTGCATTGTCTTGTTCATTCCAATAATATACCAGACCCAAAATAGCCTCATAATATAAGTGCATGTGCCCTCAATATTGTGCATCTCTAATTAATCAACAAAAGGTTTAGCTGATGAATCTACCCATTAAAGGAGCTCTAGCATCTTTGTTTGTTTGTGTGTTGGATCTGAATTCTTCCAAGAATAAAGTTGCCAACCTCCAAATGGTACCCAGAAACTTGCTACTATTATAACTGATATCCAGACAACCAAGATCAGTTCCCCTGGAGAAAATGGCTGCTTTGGAGAGTGGACACTATTGCATTATATCCTGCTGAGGTCTCTGTCCTCCTCAAAACCCACCTTTCCCAGGCTCCACCCACCAAATCTCCAGGTACCTCCCAACCCAGAGCTGGCAACCCTTATCTAAGCATGTTCAGGAGTTAATTTTGGATGAAGAGGAAGCCTAAAATAAAGTCATAATGGACATGTGACTAAGGGCATATGTATGCAGCAGCCCAAATGTTTCACCTGCAGCAACTCCCATGCCTGAAGAGGAAATTTTTTTTTAAGTATATTTTTTATTTTTCAAAAATAGTCAATAGTATAACAATTAACAAGAACGTGTAACAATAAATTAACATCAAAACATGGTACAAGCTATAGGTAACTATTTTAACAAATTAATTGAGCAAACATTCTAAGAGATCACAACATCCATTCAGATTGTATAAAGGAATAGTATTGTGACTTCTGTGCAGGCCTAATCTTTTCAAGAACATATTCCAATTGCTCCAATATTGGGTGCAACCTACCATAAAAAGCCTGGGAATTTAATGAGGGGTCTAAGTTTGCGAGTTTGTCTGAAATCTGGGAGATGGTCCCATATTTTGGAGTACCATGTGTCAATACTTAATGGAGAGTTATTTTTCCAGCACTGTGCGATAATTGTTTTTGCAGCTGAAAGGAGAAGGGTAAGCAATTCTTTACTGTACTGAGGAATAGGAACATCTTTCCAAAAGTTCAATAGGATGACTTCAGGTCTTTCTGGGATCATGTATCCAGTTAAAAATTCAATTTGGGTCAATACATTTTACCAGAATAGTCTTACAACAGTGCACTCCCACCAACAGTGGATGTATGAGCCTATGCCTCCACAGTTCTTCCAACACAAAAGAGATAGTTTGTTATTCATTCTATGTAATTTTAAGGGTGTCAAATACCACCTGGTAAGTAATTTGAAATTCTGTTGTTGCACGTTTATTGATTTTGTAGTGGAAGCGTGGGAAGACCAAACTCTATCCCTGAAAGGCTCAGGAAGTTCCATCTCAAGATCCAAAGTCCAAGAGGATGTATAAGAAGGTAAGTTCAATGAAATAGGATCTATAAGTATCTTGTATATTTTAGAAATCAGACCTTTTCCAATTCCATTAGACATTATTAGGAGCTTTTCAAATTCAGAAAACGATCTTGAACAAGTGTGTTTTAGCTTAGGTGTGTTGAATAGATGTTGAATTTGAAAGTACTCAAACCAGGGGAGCGTGGAGGTGGCCAAGGCATCTAGTTTTGATTTCTCTAAGAGACGCTTCTTATGGGTTAAATCGTGCAGTGTAAGTAAGCGTGCAGTTTTCTAAAGCTGGAATGTATTCGAGTTTTGTGCAGGGGGAAACCAAAATTGTTCCACATAAGTGGACGCTAAAGAAATATCTGGAGCTAATAGGCTATGTTTGATTTTCCAGGTTTTGAATAAGCTTTGCATAAAAAAATGATTAGGTATTAAGTAAGAGCATTCTGATGTGTTTTCCCAAATGGCAGCCTGATATTGATTGGAAATTTAAAAAAAAAAAAAAACACTTCTATTCTAACCCATTCAGGTTGAGGGTCAGATTTCAAAATTTTTACTAAAGTTGAAAGTAATACTGTGTCATAATAGACTTTAATATCCAGTAGAGCAAGGCCATCTAGTTTGGTAGGTCTGTGTAGAGTAGAAAAATAAGTCCTTGGCTTGTGAAAACTCCATATGAATTTACTTCAGGTGTTTTGCCATGATTTGAAATGAGAGGTTTGGATTGAAAGTGGTAACGCTCAAAAAAGGTAGAGAAGTCTGGGGAAAATGAGTATTTTGATTGACATAATTCTTTCTAGCCATGATAAGTTTTCATTATGCCATTGTTCAAGCAAAGTTTTAGTTTTATTTATAGTATCTATATGTAGTTAATTTTGAAAAGATAGTTTCAAGTTTAAAGGGATTTTAATACCCAGATAAGGCCAGCATGTCTGTACCCATTGGTATTGAAAATTTGTCTCAAACTCTTAGAATTGGCCGTAAAATTTATTGGATATACTATTGTTTTTGTTTGATTGACTTGAAGCCCTGAGATTAGGGCAAGCTCGGAGAGAATAGGAGGGAAATATTTTTGATGCCAGACAATTGACACCTCTTTGAAGAAGAAGAGATTGGATTTATACCCTGCCCTTCACTACCCAAAGGAGTCTCCGAGTGGCTTACAAACTCCTTTCCCTTCCCCTCCCCACAACAGACACCCTGGGAGGTAGGTGGGACTGAGAGAGCTCTGACAGAAACTGCTCTTTTTCAAGAACAGCTGTGCCAGACCTCGTGACTGACCCAAGGTCACATCAGCAGGTGCAAGTGGAGGAGTGGGGAATCAAACCCGGTTCTCCCAGATTAGAATCCGCGCGCTTAACCACTACGCCAAACTGGCTCTCAGTAGGTAGGTCTTCCCATTCCTGAAGAGGCAAGCCATTTTTGAAAGTGATGAGTTTCCACCTCTTTGACAATGGGAACTTCTGCAGAGAAAGCTTCAAAGGGTTGTAAGTGAGGTGCTCTTCCTCAAGTGTAAATTGCTTCTTTGGATTGTAGCTTTGTTCTTATGTGAGGTCATGTGAAAATGTCTCTAAAGTTGTGTCTATGCAATTTTCCATTTAAAAAACAAACACAATTTATCACTAAAGCATTTAGTGGTCGTAAGTGCTGGAGCCTGCTTTGACAACATTAAGGACAATATCCCTACACACTAACAATGGAATAAGATACAATCTACTGAAGCGAGCAGGGGGAAAAACCTTTGTAAGTCACATCAAAAAAGTGAAGTCTGTCACAAAGAGTAAGTAATCTTCTGAAAGCAGAACTATGGAGCATAAAGTACTCTTAGATCTCTTTTTTTCTTCTAGTCAAAGAAAGACATATTGCATAAAACATAGGATAGCTCCCTTTGATCACATACAGATCTTTACATTTTATGTTAATCATGGGAAGGAGGAAAAAAAGCATAACAGAGGTAGTCATATAATATTTACTCTTTCAAAATGACTGTTTCTTCATGACTTCTGGTTTTACTTCAGTTTGGGAAGTCTGTGTTCAGGGGGAAATGAGTTTTCCTGACTTGGTTAATTAAATTTTGAAGTTTCTGTTCTTGAAAGAAGGTGGGGGCGGGGGGAGAAAAAGAAACAGACAGCTCAGTGCAGAACACATTTGGGTGTTGGGAGGAAAGAACTGACAGAGTAATTACTTCTCGAGAACAAGCTTAGGTTGAATAACACTGAGTTAACAAAAACAGCAGGCCGTCTCTTTGAGAATCCCAGATGCAAAATATGCATGCTTGAGTAGCATTGTGAAAGTGCATTCCACAAACCAGTTAAGCAGAATGGTGACGTGGGTAGTTGGTAGGCTGCAGCATCAGCACCTTCTAGTGAGAAAAGGTGGCGCCCCCGCCCTTGAATAGAAATTCTGGGCCAAGCTTTAGTAGACTATAAGCAGAGTGTATTCTTAGTAGGGCTGCAAGCTTTGATTGGTTTAAATCAGCTTAGCCAAAGTTTTAATATATGAGGCAATGAGTTAAAAATTGTATTCTCCTGCTTTCTGAGGCTATTTTGGTGCTGGGTTCTTACTGTCGTAGGTAATGGAAAATAAAGCACTTAAGATAGCCTTTTGTTTTATTCGAATGGTTATATTGCAAGTTACAAGACTGTCTCTCCTGATATGCTCCACTATGGCAACTCTGTTTTTGCTGAACAAAAACTGTGGCAGATCCTGTTGTACTGAGAAGTTTGAACTCTGTTCGTTTAAAACAGGGGTCTTTCCTCTATAGACCCTACTTGCTATAATAGGATTGCCAACATCTGGGTGGAAGCTGGAGCTCTGCTTGAATTCCAAGTGATCTCCAGATAACAGAGATCAGTTTCCCCAGAGGAACTTTGGACAGCCGACTCCGTGGCACCATATTCCTGCTGAGCTCCTACCATTCCCCAAACTCTGCCCTCCCCAGGCTCCACACACAAATCTCTAGGAATTTCCCATCCTGAAGTAGTCAACCATCTGCTGTAATAGCATGCCTGAGAACATCACTGATTTTTTTTGGGGGGGGGGCAGGCTATGTACATCTGAATTATTTAGGCAAGGATGACTCTTTAAGGAGGCTGTGAAGAACTTTTGGTTCCACAAGGCAAGGGCCCCAACCTTGTTGAACTCATTGGCGCTTTTTGGAATTTTGAGAAGGGATAGTGGTGCCACAACAAAATGAGTGCCGTGGTGGCTGGATCTAGTTACAAAATGTTGGGACCAATATGGTAGAAAGTTCTAAGTCAAACATCCTGTGATGAAGGCAGCTGTTTCTGAATAGGTGCTCTCTGAAAACACAAACATGATGCCTCCTTCTGAAGCACCTCCTAGAAGTTCAGAAAAGCCAGGACTGGCTCTTTGCTTTGAGGGAACAGATGCTTCGGGGGGAAGAAGCAAGGGAACACCAGGAAATGCCTCAACAGGTGCCAGGGCCTGCTTATAATCATCAACAGATTAAAAGCTGGTGATTAATCAATTAAACCTTTTAATTGGTGTTCATTCTTATATTCTTACTGCTAACGTGTCTGAATAGCTGAAAAGTAGAACCATTTCCAGTTTTCACATACTAAACATCTTGCAGAAAAGTAGGTGCATCCACCAAAAAAAAAGTACAGGAAAGAATACTGTGCATTATCAGTGTGGTGTAATGGTTAAACCATATTATGCTTTATGGTTTTTTGTGGAAAAAGCCCAGCAGGAACTCATTAGCATAATAGGCCACAACCAACAGCAGAAACTCATTAGCATATTAGGCCACACCCCTGACAGCACAGTCCATTAGCATATTAGGTCACACCCCCATACCTTCCATTGGCTTGCCCGGGCGCCCTGTGGCTTTGCAGAGCCTGGGCAAGCCGGCCCTTGGAGGGCAGGGAAGGCAGCTTAAACTGCCTTCCTTTGGCTTGCCCAGGCACCCTGCGGCTGTGGGGAGCCCAGGCAAGCCAGCCCTTGGGCAAGCCAGCCCTTGGACAGGCTGGGGAAGGCATGGGGAGGCATTTAAATGCCTCCCTGATCCTTCTAGGGGTCTCCCTGGCCTGCCTGCTTTGGAGTCACTGGAGGGGTTCACTCTCCAGGCTTTCCCTCTGTAGCCACGCATGCAGAGGTTTTGGCTATAGTGGGCGCTGCCAATTCTGAAGCCAGCCGGAACTCCATTCCTGTGCGTTCCTGCCCCAAAATAGCCCTGGTTAAGAGTGTTGTAGTAAAATTTAGGAGACCAGGGTTCAAACCCTCACTCAGCCATGAAAGCTCACTGGATGACCCTGGGCCAGCCATTCTCTCTCAACATAACTTACTAGGCAGGATTGTTGTGAGGATAAACTAGAGGATGAAGTATGCTATGTTGAGCTTCTCAGAAGAAGGGCAGGATAAAGATGCGACAGAAGGAGTTGGTGGAAGCTTGTTGGGAAGATGTGGAAAGGCCCACCTTGGCATTAATGGCTGTACCAGTAATCATTACAAAACTTACAGTGTGTTTGAACAGCAGCCACTTCTTTCATTGTTGATTTACAAAATGACTATCTTTCCTAATAGCTTCCCTTGATGAACTGAAATATCTGTGAAATGTGCTGGGACTTGGTTTTTTATTCTCACTCAACTGTGTTTATAACAACAGCTTGAATGGGTGTTGTCACTTGCATGCTCTACCAGCTGTTCAGATTCAGTGCACCTTATTGGGTGGAGGTGGTGTAGCAGCATATCTTGGGAAGGCTGCCAAAGTTTGGGGAAAGGGAAGGGGGAGAAAGCTTAGAAAAATTGATGGCAGTTTCTGTAACTGGTGAAACCAAACCAAACCAAGGCCCCGGTCAGACGTGCCAGATAACGCGCGGGGGGAGGGAGGCTATCTGTAGCACAGTAATTTGACCCACCGCTGCGTGATCCCACGCAATGGCGGGTGAAGCGGAGGATTTACCTTGCAGCCTGCTCCCTCAAGGGCTCAGTGATGCCAGCCTGCTTCCTCAAAGGCTCAGTGACGTCACCGGAGCGCGCTGGGGCGATCTCCCCAGGAACTCCGTCCTCGGCCGTCGCAGAGTTGCTTGATACTGCAGTTTCCCTAGTGGTTTTTAACTGCGCTTCTTTGCCTGCCTCCTACGGGTCTCTGACGGGTGCAGGACGCTGGCCAGATGTGCCAGTGTGAACGTGCCTGTAAAATCCGCCTGCCTCTCGTCGGACTTCCGAGGTAACTACTGCATGTGATCGCAGCCCAAATCAATCAGATCTGTTTCTAACTAGGCCTGTAAACCACAAACAGTAAAGCAATCTCCTGAAAAGCTTTAGATGGTGGGACAAACTTTAATCAATGGGGCTGCAATTTAAAGGCACAACTTCTTTACTTTGATTTGTACTGGACCATGGTAGAGCTAAAAAGAGAGAGAGAATCTTAATGTTTGTAAAAATGGGTAGGAGTTTTTCTTTATTAAATTGTAAGTTATCTCTCTGCATTTCCTTCAGCATCTCAGAGAGGTACCTGTACTGAAATTTTGTTATCGTACAAGTTTATTTAAATGATTGATGGATTAATCTGGTAAAGGAAAGATAATCCACTAACAATTTTTTGTCGATAATCCTTATTGGCTTCAATTCTATTCATTATCCTGTTAGTTTTACACACATGTATACAAACACTCTCTGCAGATAGAACCTGTCTTGTGAATTATAAGAAAGGGTTAGATTCCCCCCCCCCCAACAAAATCAAAACACAATTGGATTTTTTTTGGGGGGAGTAGCCAGGTATTGTACTATTACACATCCTCCCCCTGGAAACTGGGGAATATGTAGAACAGCTAAGGAGCTACAAACTGACTATAAAAAGAAGTGTATAATACTGTTGGAAATGGGGTTATTATCACTGCCACAAATAGTTGTATGATGAAGATAGCCCTCACTATGCCATTTTACTTATAACCTGGTAAGCAACCATGCTTAGCAACATAAATATAGATACAGAGCTTGCGTCTCCCTTGGTCATATTTCTTTGTCACGGAATGGAATAATATCCTGCACTGAGAAGAACATATCCCTAAATCTTTTCCACTTTCCTGTTACCTAGGCAACCAAAAATTAACACCAGTGGAAGGACGGAGACAGATTTCATTAACACATTGAGAATAGCATTCTAGTAGATTAAACAAGATTTATCCCATTGTATCTTGAAATGCTTCCTGAGGTGGCTTCGTAATCCAAAACTGACATGAGTATCTCTGAGGGAAACCACTTGAGGAAAGTGTCTCTCTGACAAGGCTGCCCTGAAGCCAGGGAGAGATAATGGGGAAAATCGGCCTGAGGAAGCTCAAGAATTGGAGATAGTGGGGAGGGCTTGGTTGAAGATACAGTCTATGAAAAATAGCCACAAAAAAAAAAAGAAAAGAAAGGATGGCTTCTGGGACCATAAAAGTTATTTCTCTTTTAACAAATTTTCCCATTGTTACATCTCATATGAAAGCCCTTCTAATCCAAATCCTTAATATATCTAATTCAGAATAATCTCAGTGATGGATACTCATGATGATTTTCAAATGTCAGGTCTGAAATAGAAAAAAACAACACATGTGCCAATCAGCCAAAAATTTATAGTAACCCAAGTGGTCTCTGTGTATATGCATATATGTCTCTGTGTTGCTTAAGCCTAACCAAACTGGACTGGTTTAATAAGGATTTGCAAGCTCCACAATACATTTCATGAAATGTATCACAGTTCAAAGGAGGATGCTGTTGCAGTTGTCCTGTTCCTGGGCTTCCTAGAGGCAGCTGGTTGGCCACTGTGTGAACAGAATGAAGGACTTGATGGACCCTTGATCCGACTGAGCATGGCTCTTCTTATGCTCTTATGGGCCTGCCTCCTCCTCATATTGGCCTCTAAGTAGGCAAGATATTTACCAGGCTCTTCCTATTGCTAACTGTTAGGACCGGGGATCTGGTGAGATGCACTAGAGTAAACTCTGAATTCTCTTTTTTTTCTGGTCTGCTTGACTATCGCACCCCTGTTACTTGTTGGTTGCTTTATGGTTTGTCTTATGCTGTACGGATTTTTTAATCCAACCTGTGGTGGTTTTTTAAATGCAATTTATATTACTAGTTCTTTGTTTGAATTTTTTATATCACCTTGAGCACCCTTGTGTGGAAAGGCAGTAAATAATGAAACTAAACTTGGTTCCACATGATATGACATTAAAACAGTTGGCCAACTGGCTGGGGTCTTTTGCCTGTCTTAGCTGACAATGGAAGGGTGGGGTGAGGAAACTGAAGCAGTACAATTTTGGTTGGTTGCCAGTCCTGTTCCCAAATGGGGCAGAAATATAACCTGTCAGTAAGCAGTTCTCTAACAGAAAATTGAACCCGTGAAGGAGGAGAGGAAATGCCATTAGACGACGATACCAGCCTTTTCCGTGGATGCCCAAATGTATGCAAGCTATGATCATTTCTGGTGGGCCTGGAGTCTGGACAAAGCTGGCGAAATTTCAGGAGCCTGCACTCTTGACTATTTCCTATGGATCAATGTATTAAAGACAGAAATACTCAAGGATGTGAGAAGGGGAGCTGCACTGCACAAGAGTACCATTAAGAGTACATGCATCAGAGTACCATTATGTCATATTTCGGACTACAGAGCAACTTGGTGAAAACTTCGGGCACTGTTGCATTAGACTGCTCTTCAGTCATGCGATATATTTCAGCACAATGGTCCTCAGGATCCTTTTAATTAGGCCATCAAGGATTCATTTATATGGCTACCTGCAGCATACACTTTTTTAAATAAATGCAGAATAGCAACAAGTTTGGTAATGTTTGTGGCTTGTGTTTCCAGAGCATTGTCTCCAACATCCCTGAATCTCCATGTAATATAGTCAGCAGGAGTAGTTGAGCCACAAGTGACATACTGTTTTCAGAGCACATGAATATGCACAATTAATATACAATCAGACATGGGTCAAGCAACTTTGTCATGCTTGTTTTCTCAATAACGCTGTGGGGGAGATCTCTGCTTATAGACATGTATTTCTGACCTTTTCCTTTTCATTTTGTATTAATCTGTAGAAAATTAATGCTACTCTTAGTGAAAAGGCCTAGGTCTGTCTTTCAGATTATTCTTATACCTGAAAAAACAGTGCTTTGGGAGGCTTTTTTGCTATTAAATAGAATAAAGTCTTGTTTTCTTTGTGGGAGTATTAAGATTCCATTTTCACAAATGTTTTGAGATTTCTGTTCCAACTATTGGTATTTTAGCCCCAATTAGAACCTGATATTGGAGCTTTCAATGTCATCTTTTCAAAAACAAGTTTATCCTTCTAAGAGGCATTAGAGCTGCTAGTTGGAAGAAGGTGCCTTAGGCTAGAGGAAGGTTTCAGATTTTGACTGCAGAATGGAAGGATGTGTTGTTACCTTATTGTTCTAACAACAGTTTTGTAAGGTAATTGTCATTGGTGGTAGCCATGCTAGTAGACATCATAGAATCATAGAGTTGGGACCTCCAGGGTCATCTAGTCCAAACCCCTGCATGATGCAGGAAATTCACAAATACCTCCCCCACACCCCTAATGACCCATGTTCCATGCCCAGAAGATGACCAAAACCCTCCAAAATTTCCAGCCAAACTGGCCTGGAGAAAAATTGCTTCCTGACCCCAAGTGGTGATCAGCATTTCCCTGGGCATGTAAGAAAGGGCCACTGAGGCAACCTTTCCTGCCCTCTGTCTCATGATCTGCCTGAGGTCACAGAATCAGCATTGCTGTCAGATAGCCATTTAGCCTATGTTTAAAAACCTCCAAAGAAGGAGAGCCCACCACCTGCCGAGGGAGCCTGTTCCATTGAGGAACCGTTCTGTCAGGAAGTTCTTCCTAATGTTTAGTTGAAAACTCTTTCGATTTAGTTTCAACCAGTTGGTTCTGGTCCAACCTGGGGCAACAGAAAACAACTCCACACCATCCTCTATATGACAGACCTTCAAGTCACTTGAAGGTGGTTAACATATCACCTCGGAGTCATCTCCTCTCCAGGCTAAACATACCCAGCTCTTTCAATCTTTCCTCATAGGACTTGGTCTCCAGACCCCTCACCACCTTCATTGCCCTCCTCTGGACACGTTCCAGCTTGGTTATATCCTTCTTAAATTGTGGTGCCCAAAACTGAACACAATACTCTAGGTGAATTCTAACCAGAGCAAAGTAAAGTGATATCATCACTTCCCACGATCTGGACACTACTTCTGGACACTACTTGATACAGCCCAAAATGGCATTTGCCTTTTCAGCAACCACATCACATTGCTGAATCATGTTCAGTGTATGGTCTACTAAGACTCCTAGATCCTTTTCACACATACTACTGCCAAAACAAGTCTCCCCCAGCCTATAATTATGCATTTGATTTTTCCTATCTAAATGCAGAACTTTACATTTATCCCAATTGAAATTCATTTTATTTGTTTTAGCCCAGTTTTCCAGCCTGTCAAGATCATCCTGTATGTACACTGCCTCCTCCTGTTCAATAACTATATCTCATTTTATTTGTGTATTTGAGCTCAGTATTCATGAATTATTCCAGGTTTCTTTATTGATTATTGTAAGATTAATTGGGGGAGAGTCTGCTGACTGTTGAGTATTTAATTAGACGATACTATGTTGCCAGAGGCACTGACTTTTACTCTTGGGTAGCCCCAAAGCAGGGGCACCCCACTTTCTAACCTGACCCAGAGAACCACAAAACTCAGGCCAAGGAAGGCACTCCTAGTTCTGAAACACAGAGCTAGCCACAGCTCTGAAAAACGGGTCTCCATTTTCAGGTTTCATAAGGCAACCTCAGAGTCAATTTCCAGTCTTCCCTCTCCACCTGGCAGAGATATGCTTATAGAATAACAATGGGTTCCACCAGGTAAAGTATCTACATTTCTAAAAGCTATTCAGAGGCCACCTGGCAAATAGTCCTCCTCTCTCCAGTACCTCACCCAGCCCTTTTGTGTCATCCTGTGTCTATGTGTAAATTCTTTGTCTTTCCTGCTCTGTCCCCCAGGATACTGGGATAAACCAATCAAGCATTCAAATCATTTACAATCCTTCCTGACGCTAATCAGGGACCCATCTCCCATCTTTTGTCTATACTTAGGACCTTTTCAAACTACCCTGGCAGAACCATTAGTAGTTAGAAAATCCATTCTACTAGCCTCAGTACAGTCATCCAACACCTGCCTTCTATTGTTAAATCCAGACCCTGCCTCTCTGGAAGCTTGTTGGTCATATCTAGACCTTGCCCATCCTGATGCCACACACCCCTGGGACTCGTCATTAGTCTAGGTAATCTATTGTTCTTACCTGAGACCAGCCCCCAAGACCTTCCATTGGTCTGCATTATTTTCCTATGGCTATATCCTATGGCTTCTGCCATGATGCCAGCTGGCAGTCCACCCCTAAACTCTCTGGGCAGGTTTAGCCAGATCATGGACCTCTGCACATCTGAACAGGTTGTATCACCCCTCTATAAGCTATCAATCACCTCTGCTTCTTAGTTATGTATTAGTGTGTGAATGTTTGAATATTGTTTGTATGCTTGAGAATATTTAGTAAAGAAATCATTATTTTAGCCACCCAATTTCTGTGTCAATTCCTGGTTTCTTGGGAATTCTAACTCTGGTATACACAGGTTATAGTTAAGCCAATTGCATATTAATAATTATAATTCCCCATCTTTATTAAATAATAGAGCAATTTGGCTAACAACTATATGTAGTAAAATTAACATGGTCATATTGTTATGCATTAAATTATTGAAGGGTATAGTGTTTGCAAAATGAGAGAGAGTAGGAGTTTAGTGTTTGAGACCAGAGTTAAAAAAGGGTAAAACTCAGCATATATGAGTTTATGAGGAATAAATCACTTTGGGGTATTCAAATAATAGGATTAATGGGAACAGGTTGCATGACTACTAGGCAATTCACCATCTTAAGAGTACATGCAGTGAAGTCAAAATAGAATGGTTGCATCATAAACCTGTAAGAACATAAATAAATCCAGAAAGTTCTAGTACAAACCCCATTTGCATTCCTTCCAGAGCTAGAAAAATTTCCAGCAGATTGAACTTTTTCCTAACTTCCACCCCTGAAAAGAGAGTAGGTGGACTTTGGGTAGAAACTTTGAGCAAGGCTAACAGATAGTTGCCCAATCATAGGTTTGCATAGCAATTATAGAAATTGCAGTGTATCCTCCCCAAAGGATATATTGCAGAAAAGAAATCAATAACTTCACATGACCCCCAACACAGATTTCTATCTTGGCACTTCGTTCAACTGAGGTTGAATCCTTTCTCTGGTCTAAGGACCAGTAGTAAAAGGTAAGCAGGACATCTTCCATGGCTGGTTTTCTTCTTCTAATGCATTTGAAGAAATTTTTATTGTTCATCTTTATGTTGTTGTTTTTGCAATATATTCCTCATAGTCCCTTTTTCCCTGTGTGATCACCGACTTTTAGCCACTAATGGACCTCTACACCATATGTTTATCCAGTCCCCTCTGGAAGCTGTCTATGCTTGTAGCCACCACCACTTCTTGTGGAAGTGAATTCCATGTGTTAACTAATCTTTGGGTGAAGAAGTACTTCCTTTTATCTGTTCTATGCTTATTTCTCATTAATTGCATCAAGTGCCCACAAGTTCTTATATTGTGAGAAAAGGAGAAAAATACTTCTTTCTCTACCTTCTCTATCCCATGCATAATTTTGTATACTTCTATCATGTCACTCCTCAGTTGTTGTTTCTCCAAGCTAAAAAACCACAACCTTTTAACCTTTCTTCACAGGGAAGGTGTTCCGCCATCTTAATCATTTTAGTTACCCTTTTCTGCACCTTTTCCAGTGCTGTAATATCTTTTTTGAGGTGTGGTGACCAGAACTGTACACAATTTTCCAAATGAGGCTGCATCATAGGTTTATACGGGGTCAGTATGATACTGGCTGATTTGTTTTCAGTCCCCTTCCTATTAATCTCCAGCACAGCGTTGGCCTTTTTTTTTATTGCAGTTGCACACTGAGCTGACATTTTAGTAAGTTATCTACCACAACTCCAAGATCTCTCTCCTGGTAAGTTACCACCATTTTGGACCCCATCAACATATATTTATATTTAGGATTTTTGCTTCCAATGTGCATTACTCAGCACTTGCCCGTGTTGAACCTCATTTGCCACACTGATGCCCACTAGTCTAGCCTCAACAGATCCCTCTGGAGCACCTCATAGTTGTCCTTTGTTTTCATTACCCTGAACAACTCAGTGCCATTTGCAAACCTAGCCACTTCATTGCTTACTCCCAATTCCAGATCCTTAATGAATAAGTTAAAAAGCACTGGACTTAGTACCGAACCCAGTGGTACCTCACTGCTTATCACCTTCCACTGGGAAAACTGCCCATTGACACTCACTTGCTGTTTCCTGTTCATTAACCAGTTTTTAATCCACAAGAGGACTTGTCCTCTTATTATCCCATGACGGCTCCATTTTTCTTCAGAGCCTTTGATGAAGAACTTTATCAAAAGCTTTCTGGAAGTCTAGGCAAACAACATCTACTGGGTCACTCTTGTCCACCTTTGTTCCCTCCCTCAAAGAAGGTGGTGAAAGGAAACCCATCTCTCAGCAGGTGATCTGAAACATTTATGGTTCTGTTCACAGAGAAAGAATGTAAGGAATCCCAGGTGTCTTTATTATAACAGGGCTTTCTCTAGATGTTTGAATGAATGCACAGGTGTCGGGGGAGGGGGAGTCAGCAGGCATGATCCTGCTGCCCTTTATGGTTTGAATCCAGTGCAAATGCTACACACCTTCTGTGTGTTCCCCTCCTCCCAGCAGCCATTCCTGATCCTTGGAAATGTTGATTTCCAGAATCACAAGATCCGTGTGGAGTAATAGCCATGCAGGTTAGCAGAAAAAGGAGAAGGGGGCCAAACTGCTGCCTCCTTTCTCTTCCACCAGGAGAGCTCAGCTGATAGAAGGCAGGGTTGAATCTGCATTTGCATTTTTAAATCAGTTTCGTGCTGCTGTGACGCTGTCTTTCTCTATGCTTGATGGCATCACAGCAGCACGAAACTGATTTAAAAATGCAAATGCAGATTCGACCGAAGATGATTTCTCCCCTTCCCCAACTGCAACATCCTGCCCTATGTGGCAATGACTCCACATGGGCCCTTGCAATGCCAGAAATGAACTTTTCCTGGATCCAAAAAGACTGCTGGGCGGAGGGGAATGTGGGGGAAGATCCATGACTGACAGCATTTTCTGCTGATGGATCACTGGATCCAACCCTGTGCCGGTATACTGAATGCTGGCACAGTCATACTGACTGAACTGTGCAGAGTAATCAAGCGGCAGACCTACAATACTTGCCTTGTGGCCGTGAAGTTTAGAAAACGGTTTGCTTTTGTTGTTGTTGCTGTTGAAAATGAAATCTGAGATCCTCAGGAAATTGAAATGTGCTGCCAATGCTGTGTTCTGTGCCTTTCCAGCACTTGCATTCACTCGTCCATAGCTACAGCTTCATAGTCTGTTTTATCCAGTGTACTGGTGCTATGATTGCAATGTACGGCATCACTGGCAGACATAGTAGCATTTCCATATAATATGACAACTGGTGATTTAACTTCCTTTTGCAGAGAGCAATCAGAATTTGAATAAATGAGTCTAATTTAGCCTGACCTTTCCTTCGGTCCAGCTCTTTAGTTTAAATAATCAGCACTCCAACTGCTCCTCTTTCAAACTTGGAAGTCATCGAGATTCAATCCCTTGCTCCCGTCAACTTTAACTACATTCTCTACTTCTGGTTAAGGAGCCTTTATCCTAGAAAACGGGCTGCTCAATCAGAATGCAATTATAATCTCTGATTAAAACATTTAACCAATTTGACAACCATGATATTTGCGAAATATATTTTTTCTCCAAGTGACCTCCAAAAGATGTCACTGTGTCGCTTTCAACAAAGAGATTGTTCCTGACATTAGCTTCTAATGGAAATGTTCAGCGAGTGAGTGCAGACACTCCAGATAAATGAAACACTTTAATAAAAACTAGCTAATGGTGCAGCAGGGGAAGAGGAGGTTTAGGCTTATCAGCTGACACACACACCCTCCTCCAAGTCTTTGGCTAATGTGTTAGTCTGTCTGTAGCAGTAGAAAAGAGCAAGAGTCCAGCAGCACCTTAAAGATAAAGTTTTCCCTTGCTCGAAAGCCAGTCGAATCTGACTCTAGGGGGTAGTGCTCATCTCCCGTTTCCAAGCTGAAGAGCCAACACTGTCTGAAGACTTTTCTGTGGTCATGTGGCTGGCATGACTAAATGCTGAGGCACATGGAATGCTGTTACCATCCCACCGAAGCAGTACCTATTTATCTACATGCAGTTTCTTGCCTTTGTACTGCTAGGTTGGCAGGAGCTGGGGCCAGAGATGGGAGCTCACTCCATCACATGGCACTAGGGTCTCGAACTGCTGCTTTACAGACTTTCCAGTCTGCAGCTCAGCGTCTGAACCTCTGAGCCACCATGGCCCCTCAAGCAGCACCTTAAAGATTAACAAAATTTGTGGCCGGGTATAAGCTTTGGTGAGTTACTGCTCACTTCGTCAGATACCACTAGAATCTGAAGAAGTGAGCAGTGACTCACCAAAGCTTATACCCGGCCACAAATTTTGTGGCACCTTTGAATGTTCCTTGCTTTGAAAATCCCACAGGGGACACCATAAATAGGCTGCAACTTGTCACTTTCTACCACATAACTGCATTTGGTTGTGTGTCTCCCTTATCACCTTTGCATCTCTTGCCCTCCCATGCAGGTGATACAGAGAGTTTCCACATCAATACAATCACCTGCTGAATTTACCTGGATTGAAATCCTCATTTATATGACAAGCAATATTCTGACTGATCAAAAACATTGAGATGATCCAAAGCTCCTCGTGAGTACCACAATGGATTGATTTGCACCTGCCACTTGTATAGCAGGGTGAGTACCGGTTTGTACCTTAGTAAATAAATAAAAAAGCAGCATGTGGTCTCTTTTGCACTTACAGAGGCCCAAGTTTAAATCCTCTTTATCACCAGAGAAGAGGTACATATCACCTGTGGTGATGGTTGGTTCATTAATGTGACTTACACTTCCCCTACATGGGTGAACATTGACAGAAGGCATGCAGAGAAACAAAAATAGTAAGTCTCAACAACAACAAAAAATCTCAAATGTAGGCAGCTGCCCTGAGCCCTATGTTGGCAGGGGAGCACCCATGGAAGGGTGGAAAAGAATAAAGAGCAGGCTACTGCTGCTGTCTGGGGCTTGGAGCACCTCCTACTTGCAATGATAGCTACCTGTGACCATACTTACTGGAGGCTAGGGCAGACAGCTCAGCAGTGGCCACTTGTTTTGGACAGCTGGGTTCCCACCTTCCTCAGACAGGGCAATGGTCACCCCTTCCATGGCCCTGTTAGGGGAGGCTAGTGGGGATGGCAGTGATTCTAGGGCCCCATCTTGGACTTTTCCCCAGGGCCCCAAAAGCACTGAATTACACTATCAGCTCCTTGGACCAGGAGCTTGATTTTTGCTTTATGTTGCTCTGCAAAACACCATGTATGCTGTTAGATCTATATTGATAAGAACAGAATTGCAGTTGTTTTCCCTGGGTTGGGGAGGGGAGACTGCTGTATATAATATGTTAGATAGAACTGATCACTCCATATATATTGTCAGTAATGTTAGTAATTGGTGAAATCAAGCCAGACTATCTGTATACATTCATCCTATCTACCCATGCAACACATATTTCTCTTTAAGTGTTATTGCTTCTCTTTTCTATTAGGTTTTTGCATTGGTATTGCTGCTGTCACTTAATACATTTCCCTGCTATAGATTAACAAACCCATAACATTGCTTGCCATAGGCAAATCATGATACATCTACCATTGTCGAGTCACATGGTAATGACTGATGATGCCTCTTCTATGCAAAATAATGTCTCAAATTGAATATATAGATCAGTGTTATGCCATTAAAATCTAGATTACAGCACTGAAAAGCATTGCAGTTCATATTGTCATCCTCCTTCCAAATTCAAGAGTTGGCATTTCCTGAGAATCAGCCAGGATCTCAACAGGATTAATCAAGTAAGGCCAAGGCAACTTTGATGCACAGGTCAATGTCGAGTTCAAATCCTATTGCCATGCATTTGTTGCATTGATCCCACAAAAACGCAGACACAGGTGCCCATAGAGATGAGATATTTCATATGGCTGGGAAGAAAAGGGAGCAACTGCATTAAAATCTGTTTGAGCTATACAGATATTCTGCAACTGCAGCAATGCTTGCCACAAAGATGTTCCTGCACCACAGAGGGAAGTGTTCAGGATCAGGGCCCAATAGTGCAGTATTTCTAGATCTTTCCTAAGTCTTCATTTCCACTAAGCGTACAGACATGGGGGTGAGTTTGCCTACGAATGGGAAGGAATCTATCAATACATTCTTTTTATCCTGCCTTTCTTCCAAGGGTGGCTCTCCCACTCATTTGCCCTCCCAATGATCCTGCGAGGTAGGTTAGGATGACAGAAAGTTACTGTCCCAATGTCATCCATTGAGTTAATGGAGGTAGTGGAGGTGTGTTAAATGCAGTCTCCCTTGTCTCAGTCAAACCACCAACCACTGCACACACTATCGCTCAGCAGGTTCCTGGCAGCTGTCCTAGTTCTGCTGAAAACTATTGAATTCAAGGTGCTGTCAGTTCAGCTGATATGAGGGTTCTGTCTATGGCGTTAAGCTATCTGACGGGCATGTTGGTCCACGAAAATTATCAACTGAGCCATAATCACTAGCATGATTTAGCATGCACATACTAGTCTGCTTATGATAACCTAGTAAAACATGCTCCTCAGAACTACAATAATGCTTACCATTTCTGTTAAGAACATAAGAGAAGCCAATGTTGGATCAGGCCAATGGCCCTTCCAGTCCAACACTCTGTCACACTGTGGCCAAAAATACCAGGTGCCATCAGGAGGTCCAGCAGTGGGGCCAGGACACTAGAAGGTCTCCCACTGTTGCCCCCCCCAGCACCAAGAATACAGAGCCTCACTTGCCCCAGAGTTCCTATCTATACCTTGTGGCTAATAGCCACTGATGAATCTCTGCTCCATATGTTTATCTAATTCCCACTTGAAGCCATCCATGCTTGTAGCCACCACCACCTCCTGTGGCCATGAATTCCACCCAAAGAGTGAAATCACTCTTTGGGTGAAGAAGTGAAGAAGTTGTCATGCCATGTGTTCAAACACTTTGCATATGTTATCTTGTACTTCTTACGATAGTACTATGTATTTGTTCATTTTAAAATCAACCAAAATAAGTAATACAATTAAAAAAAACCCCATTCTGTACCAAAAAGTAATACAGAACCAGCAATTAAGCCTGCTTGCGGGGAGGGCGGGGTAGAAATGTCAAATATAAATAAATAAACAAATAAATTAATTAACTACCTAACACACCAACAGTGAAATTCTAAGAACACTTTCCCAGGAGTAAGCCATCATTGAAGAGGCTTGACTGGGATTCTGAGTAGACATGCTTAGAATTGTTTTCTTAAATACTAAAATCAAGTATATCAAAACACAAAAGCCAACAAGAATACCACTCAAAAAAGATAATTAAAGCTAAACAAAACTCATTCTCACCAAATGACTGGGATAATCAAAATGTCTGTAACTGATGTGCAAAACTTTAAAAAGGCACCAGGAGAATTACTGCAGGGAGGGAATTTACACATGTGAGGTGCCACCACAGAAGAAGCCCTGTCTCCTATCTCAGAAAAAAAGAATATGGCTGAAATGTTCTGGAATCCAAACAAAATTATTTCCAATATAAATCAGATTCCCACTAAATAAGATGCATAATAGAATCCAAACAAAATTATTTCCAATATAAATCAGCTTCCCACTAAATAACATGATTGGCATTTCTGTACATGGTGTGTTTCCATCAATCACAGCTCTGTTTCAGGCTCTGAGCGAGCTTTCTTATTCTGTGTAAGCCTATGTCTTTATGCGATCAAGTTTGTTCTCTGAGGCCATATCAGTCACCTAGTAGGATGGGACATGGGCTTTGGTTGTATGAACTGTAAGGTGCAGAGGGGTGGGAACGCGGAATAGATGCAGAGGCTTAGCCTCAAGCTACACGTCCCCACCCCATGAAAGAAAGCCCACTTGAACCAGGGCAACAGGCAGAGGCTTTCTTTGTGCTCTCTGGCTGGTTTCTTCTCAATTCGTGCTGCCAGAAATACCAGCATGGCAGTTCACACACCACTAATCTATGTGTCACATAGCTGCCTGTCTTGTATTTAACTTATTGTTTTCATATCATTTTATGCCTTCGCCATAAATGCTTAATGACTTGCAATTGAACCAAAAGATGGTGCTAAAGAATCTCTGGGAAATCTTCTGAGGCTAACATTGCATAGTTCTTGCTGGGGCTGCTGATGCGGCACAGAGAGAAAAGGAGAGGGGGGATTTAAATAACAGATGAGTTTTGTATTTACACTAAGGCAATATAAATGTAAACAATTTAATTTTAGCAGATAACTACAGCTTCTGAAAGTGGATTAATTAGATATTAGCAGCTCAGTGGGATCTCTCAGAGTTAAATGTGATAAACTGAAAGGACATTCTCCTAGACTTGCATTACATTTTGCAATTACATTAGACTCTACTGCTAACCTTCCTTGTCCACTTAAGATGGATGCCAAACAGCAGGAATAAACTGGAGCAATTATGTAGATTGAGTGAAAGCAGCCTTTCTGTTCTGCATGACGCTATTGGGTACGGTTGCTTTGGTGTGTACTTCAGTAGAATGCCCCTAGGCTACAGAGATCATGTACAACCTCTGGTGAGCACCCATATTTCAGTGGCACAGCTGAAGTGCATACTTTACCTTCAAACTGTCTCAGGGTGAATTCCTCGCCGTTTCCTATTACCCCCTGGTGGCAGTAGCAACTATCACAGTCTGCTGTCATATGTCATCACTAGAAGAAGGGGCAACAGTCTGCCCTCATCTGCCATCACCATTCATTCATTCATTCATTCATTCATTCATTCATTCATTCATTCATTCATTCATTCATATGTTTGATTTCTAACCCACCCTTCCCTGCACAATGAGAGGATGGGGCCATATCATTAGAGGAAGGGACTGCAGTTTGCCACCTCTAAAGGAGGCGGTTACAGTCTGTGTTCATGTGCCATTGCCACTGCTGGCTTAAGAAGATGACAGCCTGTAGTGGAAGAAGGGGCCACAATCTGACTTCACTTGCCATCCAGAGGAAAAGGCTGCTTGGTGAGTTTTTGGTGAGTTTTATCTAGGTTTCCCTAACCCAACTTATGTTCCCTGTGACTATACAGCTGCTGTAGGAAATGTCATTTTAAAGATCAGAGGGAGCCCATTTCTGCTTGGAATTGTGGAATGGGGAGAGGAGGGACTCCTGCCTCCTCCCCATACCATTTTGGGAGGCTGAAACAGATGTGGCAGGGAGTTTTTGATGTAACTTTGGAGTGGCATGAGCTCAGAATATTCTCTTTGACCTTTTAAATGACATTCCTTGCAGTGGTTGTCTGACATCAGGGAACATGATTTGGGTTGGGGAAACACCGACACAAATTGCCCCAAAACTTAATGCCTACTTTGGCCTGAAGAAAGAGGGGGACTGATGCTCTTTGAGCCTCCTGAGAGTGGTGGATACATCCAATATGATGGCTTAATTTTTCAAGGCACACTTCAGCTGCTGTTGTAGCATGACATTATGCCCCAGCTTGGGAATAACTGGAGGGGACAATAATGGGTATGGATGGACCAATTGGCCTGATCATATAAGACAATTTATACTGCTCATGTGTGAATATTCATTCAGACCTGAGTCATCACAGCTTCTCGCATAACCAGTCTTGCTTCAGCGACAGTTGCTCTTTTACTGGTGGACGGGCCTTGCTGTGGCTCTTGCTTGCTCCTGCCTCTATGTCCTTCCCCTTCTACTATTTTGAACTGCAGAAGCACACACATCACAGTAGCCTTAGAATGAAATATGGCTCTCTGCGTCTCCATGAAAAAATGTCTGCTTTTATAATGCACTACCCTGGATTGCTGTTTACGCATGAAACTGCCCAGTGCTGCATCAGACCACTGGTCTATCAATGTACGTATTTTCTGCTCTGACTGACAGCAGATCTCAGCTCATGATCTTTCATATCACCTGGTCTTTTAAATTGGAAATACCAGGGAATGTGGGCAATTTGTTGGCTCCCGCAGCAGAGATGACGTTGGATCAACTTCAAAGCGAAATAGATATGGTCTTTAGATTGTACTCAGAATGTATCAGAAAGAATAATCTGCCTGGGGAAGTTACAATAAGATTCTCCTGAAGGAAAGTGAGAGATCAACTACTGAAAGCGACTAATGGAGTTACCTTAAAGGTGAAAGACAAGTATATTAAAGTATTGAAAGACATTCCATTTGATTTTTTTTTAAAACCATTTATTATAGAGTATGTTTCACATATTTAAAATTGCATCTTATAGATATCACATACCTTTTTCTTTCCTCCCCACCCTCCCCAGTACAAGGCTTCCCGCAATGCTCTTACCCCCTTATAAACTCTATTATCTAATTACCATTAGCAAAATGTCTCACTTCCATTATCAAATTAGGTAACATTTTAACAATCTTATCATTCTTTTTCTTGTTTTCTCCTTAATAACTATCGAAGCAAATCAATTTGTTTTTAACGTCCCAGTTTTTCTCAAGATAGTCTTTGAAATCTTTCCATTGTTCATAAAACGCTTCATCTTCTTCATTATTAAGCTTTCTTGTCATTTTGTCCATTTCTACTATAAAAAGCATCTTCTTAATCCATTCCCATGTTTCAGGTATCTTTTCTTGTTTCCAGAATTGTGCATAAGTCATTCTAGCTGTTGTAACCAAGTACCATAGCAATGTTTTTTTGGATACATTTAATTCTTCCAGTTTAAGACCTAACAACAAGATTTGTGGATCTTTCTTAAAAGTACATTTCAAAATTTTCTGTATTTCATTATGAATCTCTGACCAATAACTCATGGCTTTATCACAAGTCCACCACATATGGTAAAATGAGCCTTCTTTCTTTCTACATTTCCAACATTTGCTAGACATACTCTCATTTATATTAGCAATTTTCTTTGGGGTCATATATCATCTATACATCATTTTATAACAATTCTCTTTGACATTAACACAAGTTGAAATTTTCATTGACTTTTTCCACAAACATTCCCATGATGCCATAGTTATTTCAGTATTTACATTTACAGCCCATTTTATCATTTGTTCTTTTACAATTTCATCCTCTGTATACCACTTCAATAAAACCTTATACATTTTTGAGATCATTTTTTTCCCCTTTTCCACCCATATAGTTTCAATTTCATTATTCTTTGCCCTAAAGCCATATTTTCTCTTATCAGTTTTAAACAAATCATAAATCTGTCTATAATTCAACCAATCATAATCAAATTCCACATCATCTCTGTCTCTCATAACAAAACTTTTCCCTTCAGATTTTAAAAGATTTCTATAAGGTAACCAATCTAATCCTTCGTGTCTCGAATATGGTTTAATCACTTCTGCCGGCACTATCCAAAGTGGTCGTTCTTCATAAAAGAATTTTTTATATCTCATCCAGGTCTCGAACAGTGATCGCCTAATAAAGTGATGTTTAAAGAATTTATCGCTTTTTGATTTTTCATACCACAAATACGCATGCCATCCAAACTTGTTGTCATGACCTTCTAATGCCAACAGCTTCATATTTTCAAGGTTAATCCATTGTTCTATCCATGTTAAACAGACCGCATCATAATAAAGTCTGAGATTTGGTAGTTGAAGTCCTCCTCTTTCCTTAGCATCACATAAAATTTTCATTTTGATTCTTGGTTTCCTTCCTGCCCACACAAATTTTGATATTTCTTTCTGCCATCCATCCAATATCTTGCTTTGTCGTAGTATTGGGATAGTCTGAAACAAAAACATTAACCAAGGCAAAATATTCATTTTAACTGTTGCAATCCTTCCCATTAGTGATAAATTCAAAGTATTCCATTTTTTCATGTCTTGTTGAATCTTAAACCAAATTTTTTCATAATTATTTTTAAATAAATCTATATTTTTCATAGTCAATTCAATCCCTAAATACTTTGTCTTTGTAACCACTTCACACTGGATTTTCTCCTGTAGTTCCATTTGCTTCTGTTTCGTCATATTTTTACACCTTTGTTTTACACATCACCAGCCAAATCTCTGAAATCTTTAATTTTTTGCATCAGTCGTGGTATATTCTCTGTTGGGTCTTGAATAATAAACATTACATCATCTGCAAAAGCTCTATATTTATATGTAAAGCCTCTTGTTGTCAATCCTTTGATGTTCTTATCCTCTTTTATTTTCCCCAATAATACTTCCAACGTCCAAATAAACAATAGTGGAGATAGGGGGCAACCTTGTCTCGTCCCTTTTCGCACTTTAAAGTATTCCGTTTTCTCTTTGTTAACATTCAATGCCGCTTTTTGATCTGAATAAATTGCAGTAATCATGTTTAAAAAAGATTGACCTACTTCCATTTTCTCTGTCACTTGCAACATAAAGTCCCAGTTCAAATTATCAAAAGCTTTTTCTGCATCCAAGAAGAGGAATCCAACTTCCTTTTCAGGGTGTTTGTCACAATATTCAATTGCATCTATCACCACTCTTAAATTGTCTCTGATTTGCCTATTCGGTAAAAAGCCAGCTTGTTCTTCTGTTATAACATCTTTCAAATAATTTTTCAGCCTTTCAGAGATTACTTTAGCAAACAATTTGTAGTCATTATTCAGGAGGGATATTGGTCTATAGTTCTTCACATTAGTTAGGTCCAAACCTTCTTTGGGTATAAGCGAAATATTTGCTTCTTTCCATGACTCTGGAATCCGTTTTGTCTCTCTTATTTCATTTGACAAAAGTACAAGAATTGGGGTTAGCTCATCCTTTAATTTTTTATAAAATTTTGCAGTAAATCCATCTGGACCTGGAGCTTTCCCCAATTTTGCTTCTTCTATCGCACTAACAATTTCTTCATTTTTAATTGGACCATTAAGCACTTCTTTCATTTGTTGTCCCAATGTTGGTACTTCAATATTCTCCAAATATTTCTTAAGTTTCTGTGCATCAATACATTTCTTTTGAAACAATTTGGCATAAAAATTGAAAAAGACTCTCTTTAAACCATTCAAGTCCACAATATCCTTTCCATCTTCTATTATCTTGTTTATAAAATTTCTTTCACGTCTATTTTTTAATTGCCATGCTAAGAACTTTCCAGGTTTATTAGCACCCTCAAATGATTTCTGTTGCAACTTCTTTAAGTTCCAATACAATTCTTGATTTGACAATACATTTAACTGGTCTTGTAGCATATGGATTTCTCTTATAATCTTTTTCTTCCCTGGCTTTTTCTTTAACTCTTTTTCTTTCTGTCGGATCTTTTCCTGTAAATCATTTTGTTGTTGCAATCTTTGCTTTCTATCTTTAGTATTTAATGAAATAAGCAGTCCCCTTATAACCGCTTTATATGCGTCCCAAACAATTGGTAATTCCGTGCCTTTGTTCAAATTTGTTTCAAAAAAGTTCTGTGTTTCCCTACGCAATGTCTCATTAACTATTTTTAATTGTTTAGGTTTTTCTCTCGACATCCAAAGTAAGGGGCTGTGGTCAGAATTATTTTTTGTTAAGATTTCAATCTTTTGAGTCTTCGATGCTAACTCCTCCGACATCCAAATCATATCAATCCCTGAGAAAGAGTCATGTCTATTGGAGTAAAAAGTATAGTCTTTTGCTTTGGGATTCCATTTTCTCCAAACATCTTCCAGTTTCTCTTGTTTCATCAGTTTAAAGGCATTCCATTTGAGATAAGAAGGAAGAGAAGGAAATACAGAGACCTGGTGTTATTCCTGCAAAGTCACAACATTTCCTACAGATGGTTAGTACCCAAGGGACTAATCTTCGGATATGCAAATAGCAAAGAAAGGATAGACTCTGTTGAAAAGGCTTGCAAGTTTCTGCGTCAACACGGTCGACCATCAGGAGAGGGAGAAGGAGTCCCCAATGGAGCCAAGGAGAGTGAGGAAGAAGGAGAGACTGGATCTTCTGATGAGGACTCAGACTCTAAACTGGGGGCAGTAGGCCCCAAAACAGGCTATCATTTGAGGGAAAAAAGGGGGAAAGTAGACTGTTAATGTTCTCTGGAGTGCGTAAAATATGTTTATCAGAATTCACTCCTCTTTTATGAAGCTGAAATCATTGGTGAAATAGCAAAATGCTTTATTAGCTATATGATCATTTTTGGCGAGAGTCAATTTGCATTTAAGGGGGAAAGCTATTTTGCAAAATGTTTGTATGATCACTGTCACTTGGGTTTTTAGAGGGTTTTCTTTTCTTTCTCCTGTACAGTGTAGTTCCCCTTCCCTATTTTTTCTGTTTGTAGCTTTTCGTATGTAGTCATTAGAAAATGCAATTAAAAAATCCCCTTCTGGGGGCCAAAAAAAAAAGAAACAAAAAGGAAATACCAGGGAATGAATGGGGGATCTTCTTTATGGAAGCGGATTGATGTTCTGCAACTGAACTACAGCCCCTCCCATAAGATTATATACTAGCTGCAGTTATAATACTGAAGACTAATTTTGTAAGTAGTGAGATGCCCTCCAAAGTTACATGGCATCAGTCAGGCCATCACTATCTTTTACTTACCCCCAACATCTGGACCAGCTAGCTTCTACACATCTCCCAGATAAGTTAGTTTTACTGTTCTACGCTTTGTCTTAAAGATACATAATTGTACCACAGCTGTGGGCCAGAGGAAATATGTTAAACCATGTAAAGTAAAGTTTCTCCTGGATCTGTGCCCGAACATATCAACGGGAGCCATTACACTTAGCAATCCAAATTAAAAAGCAGACCCTGCACTTTGTTAAAGCCACACAGCTGGAATGTTTTCTCTTTTGTTTCAGCAAACAATGCTTTTACTCCTCACTTTTCATTTCCGCATTCTAGTGTGAGCTGAGAGATGGTTATTTGTGTTTTGTCTGCTGTGCAAATATATTGGGATAACAAGGCATCAGCTATTGAAAAAACCTAAGCCAAAATGGCCTTTTATTTCTATGCAAGGTTTTCCTTAAAGAAAATAAAAGCCAAGATTTCAGTGCTCCACCGTGCACACATTGGGTTATTTCCATGGACCTCTCTTTGCGACAGCTTTTTCTGCTCTCCAGAGGGTGGTCTCTCTCTCTCTCCCATCTGATGTTGTGCAGGGGTTCAACAAGCTTCCCATAGCTTCCCCCCACAACCTGGAAATCCTGCTGGAGAACTAAAGAACTCTTGCCCCATCTCCCTTACCGACTCAGGATATTTTTGACAGCTCAGACCCCGTCAAAACAACCAGCTGCTAAAGAAACACAGTGTAGTTGTGATTGATGGCTTTGAGTTCTGCCCTCCTGGCACCTCAGCCAATCACTTTCAAATGGTGGATTGGGGTGTTTTTTAAAAAGGAGGAGTCTGGCAGTTTAACTGCTGGTCAACTGTCAGAGCTGAGAGTTACTGGAGTTTGGTGGGAGAAGGTTTAAGAGGTCAGCTGGTTATGCAGGGAGTCCTGTTAGCAACTTGAGGAATTTTGTGCTGTTCCTGTCAAAAACAGTTAAAAGCCTTTCTGTTCCATGTTATAAGTCTAAATTGGTTCAACAATAAATTTTCTTTGTAACAGTTATGCTTTCACCGACTGTAGCTCTTCAGTACCTGTGTTACTGTAATATTGAGAAGGTTGGACAAAATGAAAACAAAGGAACAACCAAGGCATACATAACACTGAAATAAAGCTGTTTCTTCATCAAACCCTGTGGTTCCTTCAAGCCTATAATCCCCTCATCATAGGCCAAGTGAATGCTGGGTGGCCTCATTAGTCCAGGCATTGCTCTCATGGAGGACTAGGAAACCACATAGTCCCCAAAGCCTCAATTATAAAAACAGGTATAGAAAAATAAACAAAATAACTTTATAGGGTATGAAATTTGAATCCCTAGTTTCTAGGTCTGTAGAATGGATACTGTCACATCATTAGACCTGCAACGGCTGGAAGGCTAAGTTGAAAATGCTTCTCCCAACTGTGGCAGTATTGCTAGAGGAAGTAGTATGCTTTGCAGGAAGCAGTAGGGGCTAGTGTCCTAATTATGGCTGGCATTTGCCAAGTTTGTATCCGTAGCATTATACCTTCCAGTACTTTACAACACAACAGTGCAGATAATGCTCCTTTGCCATCAGAAAGGCCAACAGCACAAGCTTTTAAGGAAAGAACGTATGTATGCTGGAACTACATTTTCCTAGTATTTTCTTTTACAAACTGAGCAAAGGGCTGTGTGCGTGGAAAGAAAAGCATTTAATCACCATCAGGAGAAAGACTTTATAGTGCAGATTTGGTGTGATGAGTGGGGTTTCTCATATTACCTTAACAATCCACGTCTATTACCTCATGTAAACGAGTTTTTTTTCTTGTGTTCACACAACTTTGTAAGCATCCCAACACTCTCTCATATCTTCCACATATCCCCCCATTCCTAATAAAACCGGTTTCTCCTGCATTTTTTTTTTTTTGGGGGGGAGAGCAAAACGCTTTTGTAACAAAGCCCCTGCTCTGTAATCTAAACTAAGTTCTTCGCATTGGTGACTTCCGGCACAACCCACTAGCCTGCCAAAACCCACTGTGAAAGGGCAGGCTGGTGTGAGGTTTTTAAAAATTTGCATCTCGATGGCAAAACATTTCAGCAGTTGAAGCTGCCTGCATCGGGGTAGCTTCCTCTGCTCTGTCTTGTGAGTGCACCCCCCCCCTCTGGTCAGGTCTAGTCTCCTCTCTCTCCAGCCTGAGCCAGGATTATGTCCCCCTCTTCAATACCAAAGCCAATGGTGCAAATAAATTATCTTTTGTGCTTCAGCGACTGAGCTTTACACAAGAGTAAATGGGACTACTCTCATGTAAAGAAAGCAGAGCGAACGAGGCTGCTGAAAAACTCAGATGCTTCAATGTGTGTGCAAAAATAAATAAATAAATAAATAAATAAAAATCCAACCCCCCCCCCAACCCAGAACAGATGGAACTCCTGAGGGGAAGTCTGAACTGATCCCACAACATGCACGAAAATGCAAAAGATGGCTGCACTCTGAAAAAACCAGTATCCCCTGCCCTTTTTGTGTAATGGTTAAGAGCTGTGCACTCTAATTTGGAGAACCGGGTTTGGTTCCCCACTCCTTCTCCACATGCAGCCAGCTGGGTAACCTTCGGTCTGTCACAGTTCTCTCAGAGCTCTCTCAGCCCCACCCACCTCACAAGGTGTCTGTTGTGGGGAGAGGAAGAGAAGGTGATTGTAAGCCGCACTGAGACTCCTTCAGGTAGTGAAGGGCAGGGTATAAAAACTAACTGAAGGAGTCTCAGAGAGGCTTACAATCACCTTCCCTATCTTTCCCCATGACAGACACCCTGTGAGGTAGGTGGGGCTGAGAGAGCCACCAGCCTTCACCTATGTTGATTTTTTTTCCAGCCAGATAAGCTGAATCCAGAAATCATGTCCACAGTTCTATTTCACACATTTTAGACGAAGCACCATTGGTGGGTGAGAATATGCTGGTCTTGAGATCTTGGTTCCTTAAAAATATATGCGTATCTTTGCTTATGTCAGCATACCCTTGTTTATAAACACAATCTCAACAGATTATGTATGAATTATATAGACTCCTAACTCCATAGTTGAGGAGCTGCGGTGGCTCAAGTGGTTAAGACACTGAACTGCAGGCTGTGGAAGGTCAGTAGTTCAGCAGTTCGAGACCCGGGTGCCGCATGACAGGGTGAGCTCCTGTCTCTAGTTCCAGCTCCTGCCAACCTAGCAGTTCGAAAGCAAGAAATTGCAAGTAGATAAATAGGTACCACTTCGGTGGAAGGTAACAGCGTTCCGTGCACCTTGGTGTTTAGTCATGCCGGCCACATGACCACGGAAATGTCTTCGGACAGCGCTGGCTCTTCGGCTTGAAACGGAGATGAGCACCGCAACCCTTGAGTCGGATTCGACTGGCTTTCGAGCAAGGGAACCTTTACCTTTACCTTTTAACTCCATAGTTAGCTGCTTCTGTGATATCATGACACCTGTGTGAATCATGCAACTTATGAGGGTGCTAATATACTGGATTAATTTTTTGAGAGTTCTCATTATGGTTATTGCATGTTTCATAATGATAAGTGAACTTAAAGGAGAACAGAATTTCCATCCAATTAACAAGGCAATCATAAGAACATTTTTCCTGGAAGTTGTGCAGGATCCTATCTGAGTAGGAGTCTGAGTAGACCTGGGTAGGAACACTCTCTAAATACTCTAATGCAAAGCTGCATCTAGTGAAAGGGGACGGGTGTGGGACTGGCAGGACAGGGGAATCGGGGAGACAATTGCAGTGTCAGAGAATCATAATACTATCAAGCTATGGAATTGTGAGGTCTAGAAATGTTTCCAATTTTTTAAACAATCTGGGATCTTTAGAGATTCCCAAAAGAGGGAAAGAGTGAAGAATGAAGTTTGTGAGCTTTATGTGAAAAGGCTTTGTTGTGCTGGAGGTGCCTTCCAACTTTATGATTCTATGATGAAGTCTGTGGATGGAAAAGGGAAATTTATATGTGGACAGGAAAGGGCAGGGACCAATCGTAGGTGTATGTGTGTGTGGGGAGACTGAAGCGAAAGAGAAGCTATTTTGGCCTAGGAAAAGCAATGTTTTAAAGAAAAAAAAGTATGCAGTGGGCTCAGGTCATGAAAGTTTATGCACAATTAATCAGTATTTACCCTTTTATGCACTGGTGTTTTCCTTCGCTTTCACAGCACCTCTCCATTGTGGTATCTTTTTCGTTCTGCATTTCCCCCTTCTTTCACCTTGCATGTCCATCAGGGTTTTTTTAAGTTCTGCATTGATTTTCATCCCTTCAGCTCTCAGTTCGCTTTCCGTTCACTGTTTCTCCAGCTTTTCTGAAAGTTGGGAGCCCTTCAGCTCTGTGCGGCCTTCTCCCACCACCCTGGGGAAAGGGGGAGGAATTTGCCCACCTCTCCACAAGCACTCATCATAAGCCAGGACAAACCCATCCTCTGAACCTTAAAGGAGAAATCTTTCATCTGGCTTCCATGCCTCTGCTTCTCAGATCAAGGAAGAGTGAGGGAGAAAACAGGCAGGCTGCTTAGAAAGGAGGAAGAGGTGGGAGGCCAAGAGAGGGGAAGCTAGCTATGCATGTATGAAGGGGGGCTACTTGCTGATAATCGGAAGTTGACAATCAAGCACCACCTTTCCCTCTCCAGAGATAGAGACATTCAACACACACACATGCACAGCAGAGCTGCCCTCTCCCCTAGTGCTACCCAGTATGAGAAAGGGCCTTCTCAGCTCCTTGCCAATTTTGGGGACAAGTCTGGTCAGTTTCAACAGTGGGTTTCCCCCTTTCCCTGCCTTCCATTCTGTTTCCTATCATTCAGCCTACTAAGGCTAAAAGGCATTTGCAAACCTTGAACTATGAGGATTTAAATGGAAGGTACTTGCTGGATACTACTGTGCTGCTGTGATGGGCAATTGTGTAATTTTTTTTAAAAAATGGACACAGCCCACCACACGTCACAAGTGACGTTCCACCCTCTGATTTAGAAAAGTGTGGGTTTTTTTTGTTTTTTGTATCTGCAGAATAAAAATACCAGATGGTGTAAGACTGGTGTGGACAGCAGGCACAGAAATCTGAAGTCATGTTTAAAGGATTGAGTGCTTGGGTACTCTGCAGTAAGTTATGAGTGCAGACAGGGCCTTTAAGCTGTCACAAAGTTCTCTGTTTGTTGTAACAACTAACAGTCCCCCCAGCTGTCAAATTCCAGTGGCTGAAGCAGTTTCAAAGGTTGTGCTCACCCATGGCTGACGACTCTGACTATGGAGCAAAGAGTTACAAAATCCAGGGAATAGAAAAAACTTTATAATGAGTGTTGGGAAGACTTCTAGTTATAAACAAATTGTGTTCTACTAGAAATAGGGTGTAATGATATTTCTTAGGGTAAAATTTCCAGCAGCAGTAAAG
The DNA here is from genome assembly GCA_029375565.1 of Gekko gecko. Classification (NCBI taxonomy): domain Eukaryota; kingdom Metazoa; phylum Chordata; class Lepidosauria; order Squamata; family Gekkonidae; genus Gekko; species Gekko gecko. The sequence continues at coordinate 68,886 of JAPDNY010000041.1, forward strand.
CAAGAGCACAATTCTATGTAAAATATTGAGCAAAGTGAAGTGTTGTTACATTTTTCATTTAAATTACTCCTGCATGCTAATATTCCTGTAGTTCCACCTAAAGATTTTAATATACTTGATTGATTAGGTATACTTAGGAAATGTTAAAAGCCCCGTGCTGCTGCATATGCTGATCATTTTTAAATTGCCGCGCATATCTGAGAAATTGTTAATTGATCTCCTTCAGGGCCTCTTCCATTAGGAGCGCAAAAGGTTCTGTGAGCTGATGCTGTTTTGCCCCCAAGAAGGCTTTCCTTGTGATTGATTAAATCAAAGGAAATGCTCTTTCGATTTGCTGAGACTTCATTGACTTAAAACTCTCATGGAACGTACAAACTTGACTACTTCTGCACTCATAAATGTGAAAGATGGATGAAGGGCATATATTTTCCCTCCCTTTTCATTGTTGTTGTACTGTTAGGCCAGGCGAGAGAGTTGCAAAAGTCTTTTCTTTTGATATGCCTAGCTCAGCAATGAGGAAAGCAGGCTTCAGGTATACTGTTGGAAATCTTTGGTAGGATTATTCAAGGGTTGGTATTGGATGGACTAAAACACAACATTCAATTATCATGGTGGGGAAATGTAGTTAAAATCCAGATACACTAAAGACATGACATATGGCTTTGAGGATAACAAAAATTAAGACTTGGCTTTCTTCAAAAGATAAGATGATCCAGAAACTGTATAAACTGTTAATAGAAGATTATATGCAAAATGAAATAGTCAAACCTAATATGATTTTGTGAATGAGAGACATAGGACATAATATAGAAATAGACAACTGGTCTAAAATATGGAAAACAACTAGATATATGAGGGCCATACCATATAAAGAAAATATCCTCAAAGTGTTTTACAGAGGGTATTGGCCACCGAACAAAATAGCAAAATATTATGTGAATTGTTCAAATAAATGTTGGAAGTGTAAAATGAATATAGGCACGTTTTATCATATGTGGTAATGATGTGCAAAAATCCAAACATTTTGGGAGAAAGTACAGAGAACAATTCTAGAAATGACTAATGTATATTTGACATTAAATCTGGAAATATACCTGTTAAACATAATACCGGAAAATTTCAATTATCTTGATGCATATTTAATAGTGCTCATAATAACATCTGCCAGAATACTCTTGGCTAAATATTGGAAATCAGAGAAAACTCCCGGTAGGGAGGAGATAACTTACAAACTGTTAAATTTAGCAGAAATTGACAAACTGAGCTTGTTAATTCAGGGAAAATATGAAGAAGTATTTTTGAAAAGATGGTTGAGATTATACAAATGGATAGATAATAATGTTTAAAAATAGACTCAAAAGGTAGAAATATGATGGATATTTAATATGTATGTATGTATTTGAAAACTCTATAAATAAATGTTATTTTAAAAAAAAAAGAATTGTGTGACCAGCTATTAACTATGGAATAAATTGGATTTGAAAAGGACTGAAGTCACATAAGAAGTCTCTTATTGGATCAGAACAATGGTCCACCTAGTCCAGCACACTGTTTCAGACAGTGACCAACCAGCTGCCCTGGAGGACCTACATACAAGTGTAGAAACCAAGGCCTTCCTTTTGCCAGTGTCTCCTGGTGGTTCCCTCTAGATTAGGAGAACCACGGTGGCCAGTTCCAAGGCTCTCCTGATAGTAGAGCCAACAATCTAGAATGAGCTTACTGGAAAATATAGGATGTTGGTTCTCTATTTGCCTTCCGTAATTTGTGCAAAGTGTGAGTGTGTGTTTTTAATTGAAACAAGCTTTATGCTGCTGGTCAGGGCTGCCACATTTGGGAGTTGTATTTCTGTCTGGTTTTAATTCTTATGGGACATATTTATGCCATTGATTTTATATAGTGTTTTTATGGCTTAGCTTGGTTTTATTGCACACTTACCCAAGCCCATTTTTTACAGGAAGTGGTAGTCCAGCTCACCAGTCAATATCCTCCTCCAAAAGCCTTGCTATCTGTGTCCCATGCCTCTAGAGGTGAGCTGGGTGGTAATTAGAGATAGGGCTTTTTCAACAGTAGCACCTTGCCTTTGGATTGCCCTCCCCCTTGAAGCTCACCTGAGGCCTACCTCATAATCTTTAGGCCCAAACATTCATTTGAGGTCTTCCATCACATTTAGCTGTTTTTATGATCTGCTTCTTGCTGGAGGGCTGTTTTATAGATATCATTTTAAGCTGCTAAATATTATTTTTATGCTCCTGACTTGTTTTTACAGTTTATTTTATTACCAGTAATTCTTACATTACCGTTTTTATGATCTGATTGTATTGTTTTTGTGTTGTGAGCTGGAGAGGCAGCATATACTTTTTAAAAATTAATAAATTACCTTTTAATAAATCCTCATTTTACATTTTTAGACATTTTGATGGATTTCCTGGGGACTAGCCATCATCCCACAGGATCTCCCCCCTTTGCCACAATGCAATGTCCTGCCTACTCCACTGCACTGGGGTTCCTACTGGGAAATTAAAAGGGAGAACCAAAAAAAAGGGGGCTAGGATGTGGGCGTAGGGATGCCAGCCTCCAGGTGGGACCTGGGGAGCCCCCAGAATTACAGCTCATCTCCAGACAACAGAGATCAGTTCCCCTGGAGGAAATGGATGCTTTGGTGGACTATATGGCATTGTACCCCACTGAGGTCCCTGTTCTCCCCAGAGTCCACACCCAAATCTCAAGGAGTTTCTCAACCTGGGTTTGGCAACCCTACCCCCCACCCCCCACTTGTGGCCGGGGGGACCTAGCAACCCTATGTGGGCCTGAGTATAAACCCACCCAAACCTGGATTGATAACTGAGGTAAAACTGAGTGGCATGAGGTAGTTTGCTTGTTAAAGTGAACAAGAATCAAGTTTATTTCTGAAAATACACAGCTGAATTAAATATTAGCACTTAACCAGGAATGACAGGAGGTTTTACTCAGTGCATGCCCCAGGAAACATCCTCACAGTTGGATTTAAGACATATAAAGTTCAGTGCAGCAAACAGACCTGCAAGCCCCTGCTGGCTCATGTAACATCTCAGCACGCTCAGTTCCCTCAACCAGGAAACTTAACCAAAGATCTGATATCCACTCAGATCTTTAATTCATACCCCTGTTATACTAACCCTTCTCTCTTAACCAGCATAACCTGACTCCTTCTAACAACTTCCCCCTCAGATCTTAAAATTTCACAGTACAGCTCCTACTGGATGATTCAGAGCAATTCTCTGATTGGCTGTTGTATCCTGGGAGTACATTTCTGTGACCTGCCTGTTACAGATGTGTATTACCTGTCACCAATGCATGAAGAACCTAAGAGCCTGTTTTGTCTTTAAGACTTCTTTTCCAGTCTCATTTTTTCTTGCTTTAATTTATCTGGATTTTTAGGATTGCATAGATATCCCTGTGACTGAATACTAGGGTATAAAGTTGCTGAATATAAATACCCATCAAGAGTAAGCAGTTGGCTAACATACATCTATGCGTACCATATTTACTTCAGCAAACTGTCCAACCCACTGCTTATTCCTTCTTTGAAGTGTGTCAGATCTAGTAACTGAGCCTCTTTGCATGTTACAAAGTCTTTATGTGTCGAGCAACAGAACGAGAAATTTGAAGCAAATATTCAATGCGAATTTTGTGAGGTTCACATGTGGCCTTTTCCTCTCACAGCTGGGGTACGCAGGCAGAAGTGTTGGGAACCTTCTCCTCTGCTTTGCTTTTTTCCTTCTTAAAGTTCAATGTGAAATCATGTTATTTACATTACTTATTGCAGCTGTAGCACATAAGTTTTTGCTATGGTGTTAGTAACTGCTCCACAGGGTGTTTTAAGGAGGAGTAAACAATGCAGTGGGAAAGGCCACAGATACTTCTGCCTGCACAGCACAGTTGCAAGAACAAAAAGGGAATGTTGAAAAGACACAAAACTCTTATAGAATATCTGCTTTAAAAGCCTTGTGGTGTTACTCAGCAAACAAACAGTGTTGCCAGGTGTCTGCCGCAGGTGGGGAAGTCCCACTCCTACCCTCTGTTGTTCACCCTTGTTTCCATGAGCATTGGGAGAATAATGGAGGGGAGCATTACCACTGACATTTTAATATCACTTTGAAGTGAAGAAAGACCTGAAAGTGATTTCATCCCCTGTGATGCCCTAGGAATTGACAAACACTCTATGGTATTTACCATAGAGTTGTGGTGATTTCTTGATTATTGTGGTTGGGAGAATGATGTCACTTCTGGACCTTCTCCTGGAAGCGATTTCAAAGTGTCAACAACACTTTCCCCTCTAAGACCCCACCCCCAAACAGTTCCCAGAGAGCCCAGGCCTGGAATCTAGGGCTGAAAACTGCAGGTTGGGAAATTACTGTAAATTTGGGGCCGGGATCTGGGGAGGAGAGATACCTTAGTAGGTTGTAATTCCATACAGTCTGCCCTTCAAATAAGTTATTTTCCCCAGTGGAACTGATCTGACAACCATCAGGAATCTGATCCTGATACAATTGGCAACATCCAGGTGGGGACTGGAGATCTCCTGGAAATTACAACTGATCTCAAGACTATAGATATAAGTTCACTTGGGGAAAAAATGGCTGTTTTGGAGGGCTGACTCAATGGTATTATACCTCGCTGAAGTCTCACTGATCCCCAAACCCTGCACTCCCTAAGCCCCACTCCTGAATCTCCACAAATTTCCCAACTCAGAATTGGCAACCGTATCCCCATTCCCACCTGGAGGTTGGAGGCTTACAAGTGGGATTCCTAAGCCATGATGTTGATGTAATGTGTAAAGAGGTTCCCAGGACACCAGGAGAGGGAGGGATTTGTGTGTGTGTTGGAGGGAGCTCAGTGCAGTCGTGACATGATGAATGGATATTTTTCAGTCTCATTTTTCAGATGTAGGCTTAGCCTCTTTTTGTGTTGCTGTGCTCCGCCAACCTTCTCCTTCCCTAACACAAAAAGCAGACCTTGTATAATGTTTAGCTTCTGACAAAGGCAGTCTGGGGGCTATTTTTGGTTGTCTGTGTTTTTCTCCCTCCATTGAGTGTGTTGAGGCCTCTCTTACTTCCTTCTGATCTGTAGACAGCAAAGTTTAGGCAATAATGTTCCAGCTCAGACATTTCTTTAATTTACTGGTACCCACTGAACTCATTGGGACTTGCTTTTAGGGTTACCAGTCCCCCGTTGGGAGCAAGAGATCCTCCAGCCCCCCTTGTGTTTCCCTTTTGGAAAGGTGTCAGGAGAAAAAAATTAAAATGCCTGTTGGGCTGATGGTGTGATGTCACTTCTGGGCTTTTCATGGAAGTGACATCACAACATTATCAACTGCTGCCCCTTGTACCTGCCCCTTGTTCTTCCACTGGTTGCTGGGCCATGCTTGTCAACTCTGCCTGGAAGGGGAGGGGGTCTGTAAAGAATCACAGGAGAGAAGACCAATTTGGATATTGATTAGTCCAGGCTAGCCTGATGTTGTCAGATCTCTGAAGCTAATCAGGGCCATCCCTGGTTAGTATTTGGATGGAAGCCCACGAAGGAATTCCAGGGTTGCTACGCAGAGGCAGGCAGTGGCAAACCACCTCTGAACAGCTCTTGCCTTGAAAAACCTATGGGGTTTGAACAGGCCTGCTGCTCCTTTTTCCTTTTATTTGTCTGTAACTCTTATATGCTACCTCTCTAGAGACCTGCTGGAGACAGCTCAAACAATAACACAAAACCACTAAAATCGACACATTACAAACAAGCTGAGCCACTAAAACAAGCCATTGAAAACATTAACCGATTTCCAATTGTTTTCAACATGCTCTGCTTTTGGGAACATGTTCAGTCTTCCTCAGGTCATTTTTTGTTTTTTCTTTTGGTTAATTTATGATGTAATCCCCCCCCCCATACCGTGTTGGTGGCCTGGTTTTGATGCATTTGTGACAAGTATGATCCATCCTTGTTTACTATTCAATACTGTGATGATGGTAGAAGAACTCTAAGCTCACTGTCCAGGGCTTTCCCACACATCCTCAGGTCTGTCTTCTTCTCTGCAGACAGTAGCTCAGCTCATCCCTCTGGGGATCACTAAAGCACAATGAAATACTTTGGTGACATTTCCATGTTTTTGAACTGCTCCGCACAATTAGCTGTTCAATGTGAATTGTATTTGTGAAAACATAAGATAGGCTCAGGCCTACCAGAAACTATAAAATGGCAGTCTTAAGTAATACGACTTAGATGTGAAATGCCATGGGTTGGATCCAGGGTTTCCTTTAACAGAAGGTACTTCTGGCAGTGGAATCTCTACCCCTCCCCCATTTATCCAAAATGCTGTTCCTGCGAGACACGTAATGATTTCCGAGAGCTCAGTGGACTCCAGCAGGAGTCAGAAAAGTTCTTTTCTGTTAGCAGAAATGCCTTCCATTAATGGAAACCGAACTTCAGATCCAATCCCATAGGTATTTTGATAGAATTACAAAGGAACCCATGTATTACTTTGAAAAGTCTTGGAACAAAAGTTTATTCTGTTTTAAGGGGGTGAAGCTGGTGTGGGAAAGTGACTGGATTGGTATCTCTCATTTGCTGCTTTGAGTCCCCCATGATAGAAAGTATCACTGAGAAATTTAAGTTACTTTCACCCTGTCTGGCTTCTAAGGAACTTGTATTGAGGACAGCTATTCAAGCAGTCGGCAAGCAGGGACATAACAACAAAGGCCTGATATGACTCTTCTCTTATCAAGGGAAAGCTTCTTTTGAAGGTGGAATGATGTCACAGTCTAGTGGCCCAGACTGTATCCAGTTTCTCAGAAGTTCTAATTTGAAACAGTCATTTATATAAGGCTCAAGCACTGAGTGCTGATTTATATGTTATAACTACTGAACATATGGATGACTTTTACTTTTTGTACTTCTGCACAGCCTGTTGACGGAGAACTTGTGCATCCCCCTTTAGGAAAATTTATTTATTCTGAAATATATGGAACTTGCTTTAGAGGAGACAAGTTCCCACTTCCTAGTATTCTTCTAATATTAAAAGTTGCTTTGGGGTTGTACTGAGGAAAGCAAACTACATTTTGGTAGTCTCAGAGGAATAATTAACCAATGTCACAAACTGAACAGGAAGGTGAAGGTTATACTTCAGTGCTTAGGCAAAGGACAAGTGTGAATTGTTCAACGTGCATCCTGGAAGAAATGAGCACAGAGGCCCAAATCTAGATGGTGTTAATTTTTAGCATTCCACTCTTCATCCATCCATCTATCCACACACACACACACACACACACACACACACACACACATCCACCCATCCACCTATCTATCTATCTATCTATCTATCTATCTATCTATCTATCTATCTATCTATCTATCTATCTATCTATCTATCTATCTATCTATCCATCCATCCATCCATCCATCCATCCATCCATCCATCCATCCATCCATCCATCCATCCATCCATCCATCTAATCTGCCCTCTCTGTCTTGTAGGCTCAGGGCAGGTTCCAACATAGAGGTCTATAATCTATGCGGATTTACATTTAAAATCTGTAAAATCAATAAAATCATCACATACTGTAACAATGCCTCAACAGAAAACCATTGTTTTCTTCTTCATTAGCTCTCCATGTGTGACACAGCTCTCACTTATGCTGAGTAGCCTGTGCATTGCTGGCTTAGGGAAGTGTGAGGTGGTGCGTGTTAATGAATAGGGTTCCCAACAGTGCTTTGGAAAATTTTGGGAGACTGGTTTGTGTAATACCTTGGGAGAGCAGAGTTTGGGGAGGCTGTGATGTCACTTCTGGTGACAGAGCAATGGGAGGTATCACTGATGGTGAGACATCATTTCCAGGGAAAACCATATACTTTTGGTAGTTCCTTGATGGGACTGATGTCACTTCCAGGTTTCCCCAGAAGTGACATCACACTGTAACTGATACTGTCTCCCCCCATTATTTTTCTTCTGCCATCTGTAAGAATGGTGACAGGAAACAGGAGCTGGGAGCAGGGGATTTCCTGGTGGAAAACTGGCAGCCCTGGTCCAGAGCACTGGTCCTAGAGCACAGTTTTGTCATTTGCAATCTTTTCCTGCTGCTTTACAGCTGCCTTTGGCAGAGTATTCTTTGGTATGTTCTGGAATGAACTCTTGTTTCATGCAGGCCATAACTGTTGTGCTTCATTACCACATCTCTTGAGTATGTAATCCAGAACATATCCAAACTTTTTATCTCTTGGGATTGAACATTTCAGGGAGAGATTAATAGCAGTGGGTAAACTGTCTTTCATGGAAACTGATCTTCTCCCCAAGGACCCCATGGTTCCTCAGAATAGAGTTTGAAAGTCACCATCCTAAAATACTGAGGAATGCCTTTGTAATATTCAGAAGTCCATTCTACATTTATTATAGTTCCATGGTACCAGAATCTGGAGCAATTCATTCCAGGCTTTACTGTTGACTCTGGATAAACTGGCTAGGCATGTTGCTGTGAAGGACCTTGGTAGGTCTTGTGTTCCTTTATTTATTTACTTAATGTATACCCCGTCTTTCTCCCCAATGGGGACCCAAACCAGCTAACATCATTCTGTTCTTCTCCATTTTATCCTCACGATAATCCTGTGAGTAGGGTTGCTGGCCCCCTGGTGGAAGCGGGGGATTCCCTGATTACGTGGGTTCCTGTCTGCCTCCAGTCAGCTAGCTGGCAGGGGGAAGCCCCGCACCAGTCAGCTGGCTGGTGGGAGAAGCCCCACCCTCAACAGCCATGATCCAGTGTGACGTCCCCAGCATGATGACATCATGCACAAGTGACGTCATCATGCTGGGGACATTACAAGGTGACACTCTGGTATTATGGCAAAACTCTATGGTTACTGTAGAGTTTTGCCCAAAATACTAGAGCATCGCCGCCCAATGTCCCTGGCATGATGATGTCCATGAGGCATCCTCATATCAGAGACATCACACATGGCAATGTTGCCCTGCCCCCTACTCCTGGATAGCTCCTTCCCACCCCTTGCTAGCAAGAGTAAAGAACCTGGCAACCCTACCTTTGAGGCAGGAGGCTGAGAGTGTGTGACTGGCCCAAGGCCACTCAGCAAGCTTCCATGACAGAATGTAGATTCAAACCTGGATTTCTCAGATCCTAGTCTGACACTCTGTCTTGCCACATTGGCCTTCTTTGCTTACTCTGAATCAAATTATACTTGCTTTATTTAAAAAGAACTTCTGCATATTCATATTGTGGATTCTTACACCTTAGAGGTGCAAAATACCCACTCAGGACTGACATGATGGGAGTCAAGAGGGTTACAATTAAGGTTGCCAGCTCTCGGTTGAGAAATACCTGGAGATTTTGAGGGTGGAGCCTGGGGAGGATGGGGTTTGGGGAGGGGAGGGACTTCAATGGGGTGTAATGCTACAGAGTCCACCCTCCAAAGCGGCCATTTTCTCCAGGTGAACTGATCCCTGTTGCCTGGAGATCAGTTGTAATGCCAGGATATCTCCAGCCACAACCTGGAAGTTGGCAACCCTAGTTACAATTGGAATAATTTAAAAGCCTCATACTTATCTATATGTACAGGAAAAAACAGATGGTGGCTCTAATACATAAAGCACATCTGTTCAACGTACCATAAATAGACCTAGTCTGGTTTTTTACACAAAAAGAAAATTCTGATGTATCAGTTCCTTCATCCACATCCCCCCCCCCGGAACTAAAACCAGAACTGTGGGATGCCCATAAATCTCTTAGCAGCACTGGAGCTTTATATACCTTATAAGTGCCATGAGATTAAAAATGTGGTTTCATCCCAGTGTGATACTGACATTAATAACTAGTCCTGTGTGAGGATTCACAAATTCACAAATTCTGTAATTGAAAGTTGTCCAATTGTGCATGGCCTAGCATAACAATGAAGGCAGTAAATCATCCTTGCTGAAGTTACACTTACGGTTGCCCTGGGGAGGGCAGGGTTTTGGGGAGAAACCTCAGTGGATACGCCAACTGCTAGTTGGGCCTGGAGGCTTATCAGAATTACAGTTGATCTCCATACTAGAGAGGTCTGTTCCGCTGGAGCAAATGGCTACTTTAAGGCATTACTCTATGGCATTACACCCTGCTGAGGTTTTTCCCCTCCTCAAACCCTGGCCTTCCAACTTGGAGCTGGCAGTGCTAACAGTGGGGTATAATGCCACAGTCCACCCTCCAAAGCTGCCATGGCCTCTTGGAGAATAGATATCTGTAGTTAGGGTTGCTAGCTCTGGCTTGGGAAATTCCTAGAGATTTTAGGGGTGGAGCCCAGGGAGAGCAGGATTTGGGGAGAAGAAGGACAGGGTACAATTCAACAGGGTACAATTCCATACAGTCAAGCATCCAAAGCAGCCATTTCCTCCAGGTAGAGTTGCCAGGTGCTTACTTCTCACCAGTGTGGGGTGGGTGGGTGGAGGGAACCTTCCAGGAGTGCACAGGGGCTCCACCCCAAACAGCAACATCTCCATGCAATGTCACTGACACAATGACATCACACAGAAGTGATGTCATCACATTGGGGATGTCACACAGGGATGCTCTGGTTTGAGGGCAAAACCCTATGGTAAAATTGCCCTCAAACCATAGAGTTTTGCCCTCAAACCAGAGCATCCCTGCATGACGTCGCCAGTGTGATGACGTCACTTCCATGTGATGTCATTGTATCAGTAATGTTGCACAGGGATGTTGCTGTTTGAGGGTAGGGTTTCCCTGCTGGTCAGCTGGCTGATGGCTGAGAGAAGCCCCCTAAAGCAGGGAATCCCCCACCTGGACTTGGGGGCTGGCAATCCTATCTCCGGGGGAACTGATCTCTATTGTCTGGAGATAAGTTGCAATAGCAGGAGACCTACAAGACCTAATTCATGCTTTGTATTGTTCAGAGCTTGCTGAATGCTTATCTTGCTTTCCTATTTCCTTCTGCCTGTAAATTCTTATATCCTTCAATGTCTTATCTGCTGCAATGCCTATAATGTATTTAGTCAATGCTTCTTGCAATTCCATTGTTGCTGAAAAATGTTACTGCATGCATCTCTGCATGTGTGGGACTGATTTATTTCCCCAAGCTCTACTAACAGAAACAGTTGTGGAAGTAGAAGCAACTTTGCTGTTAGAGGTAACATGTAAACAGGGCCCCAAGAGACTTGATGTGGCTTTTGGTTTTGCAACTACAGAGCAATTGGGAGGGATGATTCCTTTATATCCACTAAGACTTGATTGGATGGTCTGGAGTCCACGAATGTGCGACCATGTGAAGATCGTTGAAATCCCTTGATCTTTACCTGTCAGTTGATATTCAGGCTAGCTGATACTGGGATGGAACTTCTTCAGAAAATGTAATTAACCTCAGGGAATTTCCAGTGGAATGATATAGGGTTGCCTGCTAAATGTGTTTCTCTGTAGTGGCTACGGTTGCCAACCTCCAGGTGGTGGCTGGAGATCTCCTGGTATTACAACTGATCTCCAGGTTACAACATCACACCCAGTTGAAATCCCTCCCTTCCCCAAACCCCACCCTCCTCAGGCTCCACCCCTCAAATCTCCAAGTATTTCCCAACCTGGAGCTGGCAACCTTAGCGGTGGCAACCTTGTTATCGAACTCCTTGCTTAACAATGTTTACCCAGCCAGTTCCCTCATGGCCTTCCAAAGCCCAGCCAAAACAATTTCCCCTTTTGAAAGGCCTTTAAAGGGGCTGGCTGATATCATTCATGCTACTGCTGCTATTATTTTTATGGCGTACTATTTGTGGTTGTTTTATGTGTTTGGATCTGATTGAATGATAACTATATTGTAAGGAGGGTAGAAAGGTAGCACACAATTTTTAAATCAGTAAATCCATTGGCAAGACGCCTACACAAAATGTATCAAGCGTGCATTTGAGCCTTGGTTAAAAATGTCAAGGGAAAGGCCGAGGAGTAGCTTGACAAGAAGATAATAATTCTTGCACATGTGCTTCCTGTGTGCGCACACAAACTTCATTAACTTATACAGAATACAAAACAAGACATACTATTACACACATCATTAAACAGCAATCAAGTTTCTAAAACGATGGGAAACACAAGCTAATGATACTTAAATAATCCTTGCACTAAACCTCACAACTAATTCACATTCTTTGAAAAATTCCTTGCTGACTCTGAATCTTTTCCCGCCTCACAACAAAGAGGGACACTGAGAAACGGCAAGCAAATATCTGCATTCTCTGAAGAGAGAAAATCGAACTCCTTTCTGCTCACCCCCTCTGAAGCTAATGATTTTCAAACCTGAACAGACTGTTTCCACTTGTCAGAGGAGGAACCCCTGTGCAATTGAATGGGACTGGGAAAAAAAGAGGACGCTTTGGATCTGTCATGCCCACTGTGCAGCTCAATTCTGTGGACCCTGATCCCGGGGATTCTGGACCTTCAACATCTGAAAACGAGCTCCCTGCACCTGTGGAAGTAATGAACCTAAGTCCTGCAGAGGATGAGCACCAGTTAACAGGAGAATTCACACCTGGAGCCGCTCCTGCAGAGCCAAGCAAGCACCACACCTCCTGATTCTCCTCCAGCTGTGAATAGGTTAAGAGAATACTGACAGGAGCCAGGACTCTGGGAGCAGCTGGTAATTAGCTAACAAGCAGAATGGGCTTTTAAGGCGGCTCTCTGGAATCCCCAATTTGTGCTGGCAACTAGTCCTTTCAGACCAAAGCTCTGCACCTCAGATTCTGCATCTTTCAGTTCCTGGCATTCCGCTATCGGTTGACTTCCTGGTTCCTGACTCTGGTCCGTGTTTTGGCGTTCTCCTGGCTCTTGACCCCTGGCTCTGCACCTCGACTCTGACTCTTGGCAAACTGGACTCAGACCTTCGGTAAAACCTTGACTACGTGTTTGTTTTGCGTATTGGGACTTTGACTGTTCGCTATCCTGCTCTTTCTGGCTTTGACCCTCAGACTGGACTTTGAACTCTCGCTCTCTGCCTTGCCCCACCAGCTCCACCATGACAGGATCACTCTGTACTGACTGGCTGAACTCATGCCATGTGGGCATATCACAGTCGTGCACCAGACACAGACCATCGGCATTCAGGGAGCAAAGCCTACTACTGAATAAAAAACACTTGATAACCAGCATGGTTTCTTCCCAAAGCAAAGAGCCAGCCTTAGTTTCCCTCTGCCTGTTTGCTGTTTCGGAAGGAGCCCAGAAAGCTTTTTGTCTGGAGGGAAAGAGGTGTGCTTGCTTTGCTTTGGTACTTGCCCTCACAGCAGCCTTTTTGTTGTTGTTGTTTGGTATTTTTCATATGTGTGTGTGTGTATGTGTGAGTGTGTGTGCACCTGGAAGTCATGGCGACCTCTGGTGACTGAGACCGATTTCCCACAAGCAGCTGCGCCGCTCTCGCTCTTCCCTTCCCCCGATTGTATTAGTACTTGCTGCATGGCCGCATTTTGACCTGCAGCTTCACCCAGTTCCCCCCGTGTCTTTTTGATCCCAAAAAACAGGATCAAGAAGATGTGGGGGAGATCAGGCGAAGCTGTGAGTCAAAATGTGGCCACGTAGCAAGTAGTGAGAAATTGATGCTTAAAATCGGGGGAAAGGGAAGAGTGAGGGCGGATCAGCGGCTTATGGGAAATCAGTTTGACTGTTTGTACACCTGGAAGTCATGGCAACCTCTGGTGACTGACCCCTACTGAGGGTCTGGAGGATATTCAGAGAGGTGGCTGAAGAAAGCCTGCCCCCACTCTGCCCCACTCCGCCCCTGCCTCTGAGAGGGGTGGCCAGCAGGGCCATTTGGCCCAGGCTTCACGTTTTCAGAGGGCCTCAGATTTACACTTTTGATGTTAAATAAAAATGGGGACATTTATTATAAAGTCTTACAATATTCTTTTTCTTATTGTATTTAAAATATAATAATACTAATTTTGTATCATTGTTTTTGCACTTCTTCATTTTTTAATTTACTGGAGGGGCCGCCTTAAAAAATTGAAGTGGCCCAGGCCTCTCTCATCCTCTGTGAGGGCCTGCTCCCGCCTCCCAACTGCTGGTATTCCAAGGAGGTCTCCCATCCAAGTACTTGTCAGAGTCAACCCTGCTTAGCTTTCAAGATCTGATGAGATCAAGCTTGTCTGGGCTATCCAAGTCAGAGCACAGCAGCCATTTTATGGCTGGTTGTGCCTCCTTTGGTAGCCATTTCGTGGTGATGCTCACTATCCATTACAAAAAACCCAGAAGTGCCATAGGCTGGACAAGTTGGAGGATCTGTGGTCTAGCAGAAAACCCATCCTCTAGGTCCCCTATCCAACCTGACATTTTAGTGTATTTTTGTCCTGCCATTCCTCTAAGGAGCTCAGGGCTGTGTATGTAACTTTCCCCACCTCCATTTTAACTTCCCAACAGTTTTGTCAGGTAGGTGAGGCTGAGGCAGAATTATTACCCAAGGTCACCAGAGTTTCATGGCAAGCAGGGCTCTGAATCCAGGTCTCCTTGATCTACTGCACCAGGCTGGTGGAATGTGCATTTTTGCATGCTAAATTGTAATCTGAACTGCCGCCAGAGATCTTTTTCATATTGCTTAGAGAAATTAATCCTAAAAGAAACTGTACCAGACCATTCAGAGTGTCTTTGGATTACTGACTGCACAACAGTAATGCAAACAGTTCCTATTAAATCAACAATTGTCACATGAACTAGAGGTGAATTATTTTGCTTGTGGATTTTTTGTGTGTGATGCAGAGACATTTAACATTGCTATAGGCCTGCCAAGTCTCTGTAATTTTTGCTTAAGGTGTGGATAGTGGTGGGTTTTTTTTCACCCGAGAACCAATTATTGTTCCTGTCTTTTAATCTGCAATTCTTCAGAAAGTCAAGGAAGTATCTATCAACTTAAAGTAGCCTTTAAAGGTCAGTTTGTGCTTGGATTGATGCGGCTATGTGAGCTGTGCTTGATTTAGTAGCTTTAAATCACATTAATTCCATTTGTTTATAATTAGACTGCCTTTAAGAAGGAAAAGTCCATCACTCTTGCCAAGGGAACTTGTTAACATAGGCGGAAACTACAACTAAGCAGAGATTACTCTCTGCATGTGGTGTTTTTCTTTTTTTAAGCAGCCTGGGGCAGGCAAACTGACAGTGCAATCCTAAACAGAGTTATACCCTTTTAAGCCCACTAACTCCAATGGGTTAAGAAGAGCATAGCTCTGTGTCGGATAGCACTGTGAGAACCTGAAAGTCGGAAGAGAACTCAGAAAGAGACTCCTTAACCATTTTTCCTCCAACCATTGAAAAAGGTGAAAATAATTCCTTTAAAGCAGCTATTTTTATCTTCTGGGAGAAAGGTATGGTGTTGCTATATCTTTCCTTGGTAGGGGAAAATATATCTGTAGGAGGGCAAGTTTCAGATAAGAAATAAGGGAAAGGGTCAAGCAGTCTTCTCCCCACTAGTCTATCTAAAAGATTCATGAAACTCCACATCTTGTTTAGAGTTATACAGAATGATAGCCCAACAATAACACCCTTCCTCATTCCCAGATAAACCATGATTAAAGCTACACTCAGTTGGGAAGGGAGGAAGCCTTAAAGGGCTAAAAGAGGAGGGGGGATGCAGAGTTTAGCACCGTCACCATTTTGAAGGCAATGCTTAGCACCCTCCCTCACCTCATTGGCCACCAGTAGAGCTCCTCCGATATCCACCACATAGTTCTTCCTTCCAATTGGTTCAAAAGACCTTTGATCTAATCTACAGGAGCCTCATCCGTTTTCACATGGCAACTCAAAAGGGGTGTGTGTGTGTTGAATTCTGTGTAGGGAAAAAGCCCCATGTGGAAACAACCTTTATATTGTACCTTTATGGCCCTTTCTGCACTCATATTTTGCCTCGGTTTCTGAGTGCATCATATTCTTCCATTCTGCATTCCCTCCCGCTTTCGCTTCCCATTTGTGCTGGGGCTTTTTCTTGTTTCTGCATTTGTAGTACAGGAATCTGCATTCAGACTGCTTCCAGCACACTGTTGCCCTGAAGTTACCAAAACTCCTTTTGCTGAGATTCTTTGTTTTCATCCGCTTTTGAATTGCTAATGTAGAATTGTTTCTGCGGGTATTTAAGTGCTGCCCACTGCCTTCCTGTTTCCACCTCTGTCTCTTTAGGTTGATGCTCCTTCCCCATTCTGTTTTCTTTCCCTCCTTCTCCAAAGACAAAAAAGGATGTGTTCTCCCATTCAGGCAGAGTTTAAAAAAGCCAGAGAGAGCATAAGAAGGAATCAGTAAATATAAAGGACTAGGGGATTCCCTGGTCCCAAATGTGTCAGTTGTGCATGTGTGGGCCTCGATTTTCCTCTCCCTCCCCTTTCTTTTTGTGGAATCATGGAGGGAGGGATGGAGGGAGGGAGTGGGTCTGCAGTTAAAAGTTTTGAAGAACATTTGCCTTGCTCTTCATCTTATACAAAGCAACCAGTTAGCTCAAAAAATGTGGGTTTTGCTTGTAGATGTGGAATGCATACAGAATATACAAATAAATAAACCAGAGGGTGAGAAAAACAGTGCAGATGAAATGCATGCAATTGCGAAGTCAACCCTTAAGGCCTGACACCTTGGATTCTCTGGAACAAGCTGTCAGTGCAGAAAGGGCCTGTATCACCTGCATACCAGCAAGAACCATGCCTGGCATCTAATATATGAAGACCACTTCACTGAGCATGCAAAGAGAACAAAAGATTTTAGGACAGAACAGAAATCTTTATTGCAGCTCGTGAAACCAGACACAGTGTTGTGGAATCCAAACCAGAGGAAACAGCTATCAGAAATGCACAAAAATGCAGCTCCATTATGATATACCTGATATACCACTCAGTATCTGTAAGGAAAGGATGAGCAGCAAACAAGGCAGATGCACAAAATGCTTTGAGAATTCACCATGGAGTCAAGCATGGGGTTAGATGTCTTGAGTCTGCAATCAAGAACCTGAGCACAAATCAGGATAGGTGGGGGTGATTAATTAATTTATCGAATCTGTGCTTGGTTGACCAAGTGTATAATGAAAAAAATGGTGTTTGGATTCAGAGGCTTACCTTCCCCCATTTTATCCAAAAGGTGTTCCATGTTATATCTCTGTTATATCTAAAATTATTTTTTTTAATACCCACAGAGGCTGCTTTGTACCATTACTCCAGCCAATAGTCGAGGTCCTTCTGTTGCAGCAGCCCCCTCTTCTCCTGCTTCAGGCTCTGCAAAGCAAAGACAAAGCCCATAAGAATGATTGCTGGTTGGATTGTCATTTTGCAAGCAATGATGCAACAGGCAGACAGAACTGGGAAATCTATTTTAGATGCTGTTGAAGAGGCTGCACGAGTTGTGACCCAATGAGTACACCTTATCACATCAGCCATGTATGCCTAGCCTTACCATCTCCTGTTTATTTATTTATTTTATTTATTTCATTAGATTTCTATATCACTCTCCCCACGGGCAGGCTCAGGGTCATGCACAACAACATTCATAAAAATACATATAAATACAACACACAGTCTAATATCCCAAATCTGTATAACTGAACATCTGCATGGTACCATAATATAAATTCCTAACCCCCTCAGTTTACATCAGTATAGGGGAAAGGGGGTGAAATGCAGTTAAATGCCAGCTAGATGTTAAAACCACTAAGAACTACTAAAAAGCATTAAAAACCCATTGCTATTCGCAATCACATGCTTGGCAGAACATCTCTGCCTTGCAAGCCCTGAGGAATTGTTACAGATCCTGCAGGACTGTGATGTTAGTAGTCAGAGAGTTCCACCAAGTTGGAGCCAGGGCCAAGAAGGCTGGTTGAGGACAGCCAGACACTCTTTGGGCCACAGACTTCCAGTAGATGTTGGTCTCCTGTGCATACTGATCTTGGGGGGACATACCAGGAGAGGCAGTCCCATAGGTACATTGGTCCCTGACCATTTAGGTCCTTACAGGTCAAGACCAAAATCTTGAGCCTGACCCGGTACTCAACATGGAGCCAGTGCAGTTGATGAAGCACAAGTTGCATGTGTGCAGTTATCGGTGTCCCCATAAGGACACAAGCCTCTGCACCCTGGACAACCTGTATCTTCTGGATCAGCCTCAAGGACAGCCCTGCACAGAGCAAGTTACAGTAATCAAGCCTAGAGGTGACTGTTGCATGGATTACTGTGGCTAGGTTGGGGTGAGACAGCTGGGGGGGGGCAATTACTTTACCTGAAGGTAGTTGGAAAAATGCCAGCCTGGCAACTTTTGTGACTTGGGCCTCCATTGACAAGGAGTCATCCAGGACCACACCCAGAGTCTTGATCATCTGCACTGGTGTTAGAGGTGCAAGGTCAAGGGTCGGGAGTTGGCGCCCCAAACCTGAACTTCCCTACCCAGCCAGAGAACCTCCATCTTTGATGGATTCAATCTCAGCCAACTCTGCTTCAGCCACCTCACCACAGCCTCCAGACCCTTGGCCAAATTTCCTGGGGCAGCATCCATCCATCCATCCATCCATCCATCCATCCTTCAACAGATACAGCTGGGTGTCATCAGTGTACTGATGTCAGCCCAGCCTGAAACTCCACACCAGCTGGGCAAGGAGATGCATGTAGATGTTAAACAACATCAGGGAGAGGATAGCCCCCTGAGGGATCCTGCATGTCATGGGGTTTCTAGAGCAAACCCTCTCACCCAGTGCCGCCCACTGTCTCCAACTGTGAAGAAATGAGGCAACGATCTTCAGGGCTGTCCCATGTACTCCAACATCAGCAAGACAGTGAACTAGCAGATCGTGATCCACTGTGTCAAACGCTGTTGTCAAGTCAAGCAATAACAGCAGCGCCGACCTGCCTTGATCCAACTGCCTGAGGAGATTGTCAGTGAGGGTGACCAGCACAGTCTCCATCCTGTGACCAGGGCAGAAGCCAGACTGGAAGAGGTCTAGTGCCCAGGTGTCCTCCAGAAACCTCTGAAGCTGCTCAGTGGCCACTCTCTCAACTACCTTTTTTCTCCTGGAGGGATTGGGGGAAAAACAACAAACAGAGAAATATTGTCAAGTTCTTGGCCACCACAATCAGGACCTCTGGGGGGACAGTGGTGGAAAGTGCTATAAAATCACAGGAAAATTATGAGACCCCCCCCATAGGATTTTCAAGGCAAGAGATGAACAGAGGTGCTTTGCCATTATCTGCCTCTGCACAGCAACCCTAGGCTTCCTTAGTGGTTTCCGAACCAAGTACTTATTATTACTATTATCATATGGCATTGTGTGTAGTAGAGCCAGGAAACCCTAAGATTGTCTGGCAGCCACAAATTCTAGCTCTTTTGGCATTATGCACCACTATGTGGTGAGCTAGACTTGTTTTTAAGGCAAGAGGCATTTCAGAGGTGGCTTGCCATTGCCTGCCTCTGTGTCGCGTCTCTGGTATTCCTTGGAGGTCTGGTATTC
The DNA here is from genome assembly GCA_029375565.1 of Gekko gecko. Taxonomy (NCBI): domain Eukaryota; kingdom Metazoa; phylum Chordata; class Lepidosauria; order Squamata; family Gekkonidae; genus Gekko; species Gekko gecko. The sequence goes on from JAPDNY010000041.1 coordinate 88,332, forward strand.
CTTGGAGGTCACCCTTCCAAATACTAGCCAAGGCCGATCCTCCTTAGCTTCCAAGAACCAATGAGACTGGGCTAGCCTGCACCATCCAGGTTGGGGAGGGCGGGGCTGGGGAACACAGTTCTGGGGACCCAAGCTACTCTGGGGGCCCATGTATAGAATTGCTAACTCTGGGTTGGGAAATACCTGGAGATTTTAAGGGTGGAGCTTGTGGAGGGCGGGGTTTGGGGAAGGGAGGGATCTCATCAGGACATAATGCCATAGAGTCCACTCTCGAAAAGCAGCCACTATCTTCAGGGGAACTGATCTTGGTTGTCTAGAGATCTCCAGGCAAAACACCATGCATGGACCTGTGACAAGTCATGCGATTTGCTTTCATATACTTTATCTGTTGGGTTTGGGTGAGATGAGAGTGGTCTGGGGAAGTCTTAGCTGGGGAAGGGGCATGGTGGTTCTTCACTAGTGCTGCTTCCCACATCTGGGTGCTAGGGTGCCTTCTGTGTTCACAGAGGAGAATGTTCCTAGGGCTACCCCACCAGTCATAAAATCCTAGATACTTTTCTTCCCTATTCATAATTTAAAAATTGGTTTCTTTGTGTGCCGCTCATCCTTATTGTCAAGCTAAAGAGAGATGAATTAGAATTTCTGAATGCTGTGTCACTTTTATATGCTAACCTGGAAGGTGTTTATGTGGGGTTTAAACAGCATTTATGCCATGCCACACTTTAGAATGTCACTGTTATCTATTACAGGTAAACAGAACTGATTTTCTGAAATTAAATAATGCACAATTCCTTCTACACAAACATTTCCTCAGCAAATAGAATCCACTCTGTTAAATTTGCAAGGGAAATGACCGTTGCCACTTTCTCCAGCATATTAATGCTGCCTGATAACATCTGACAGTAAAAAGACTGACTTTTTCTGAATTAAGCCCCTAAAGATTAGTAAATACTGTGTTTAAGGTTTTATTTAACAAGAAAGCCATCTTTGGCTTCCTGACAGAGGAAGAGTTTAGATTATAATAATTGTGACAAGAACGTTAATCACAAACTGATCCCAGTAAGTTTAATCAGAAAGGTTAATTAGATTTTTTGGACGTTTGTACCCTTCTATTATTGGTCCTTCAAGTATATTTCTGTGATTCACTTGACCAGTATTTTTTAAACAAAATGGAATATTTTCTTAGTTTTATAGTTGTAGCAATTTTTATTTCATATTTATAGGTGCTACAGCATAATTTCCCTGAACTGAAGAAAGCCATTCTCTTTTCTGGGGGGGCGGGGGAGGATGCCTACCTAGCAGACCAGAAAAATGTAGTTATTCTGTTTCTTTTCTGTGTCTTCATACCTTAGGGTAATTGATTTTTCGTATTTGTTGTTTCTCTCCTCAAGGGAGATTCCTGATTTGATGAGGTGTACTGGGCCTGGAGGGGGTGAGGGAGAAGGAAAGCATCAACAATAGTATCAAATAAATCAAACTGAATTATTTAGCAAACCTGATCTTCCTTTTGTTCCCAGCTGGCAATTGTTTGAGAAAATTATCCCAATTTATTACAAAGTATATGTGAATAGAAGCATCCTATCCTCTCTTTTTTTTTGCATGCAAATGATCTCTGCTTTGTGTCATTTTCCCCCTTAATTAAGGAAATCACTAGACATTTGGCTCAGCTGATTACTTACAATGCGGTCCTAAACAGAGTTAGTCCTTTCAAAGCCCACTGACTTCAGAGGGCTTAGAAGGCTGGAACTGTTTATTATTACACTGTTGGACTTGTATCTGGCAGCAAATGTTTGCCAGGAAAAGACGGTTGGTGGTAGTAGGGTGGTTGGCTGGTTGCAAACAGCGAGTTCCCATGTGTGAATGCAGGTAGCCAAACTTTCAGGAAGCTGTTTGATGTAGCAGCCCTGGGCTCGGAATTGGATGGCATTCTGGAATAGAACATGGATGATCATTCCAGGGCTCCAGTCCATTTCAGGCCAGTGTCTGAACTTAGGTATCCATTGGAGAAGGGTAAAATTGGGTGGTTGGGCCTGTAACAAAGGTGCAGGCAGACAGCACCAGATAGGAAAGCTGGTATCTTGAGACTTTTTCCTCTCTGAATCCTAGCTGAGCTTGGCAATATGGTTCCTCCCATCTGATCATAGTTAAAGTGTGTGAAGGGGAAGTCCCAGCCCACCCATTTGTGGCTTGTTCCAGGGCCAAATGAGATGTTATGGAGTCCATACGTCTAATCTTTGGATGCTGACACCATTTCAGAGATGAATTTGGCCACTGAAAATGATGCACACATCTTGTTCTTCCTGTGCACCTTTTCAAGTGCTGAAACAACCTGCATGACTGTTTTGGCATCATAGCCCCCACAGCTGTTTTGGCACCTGAAAAGGTACTGCAAGGGTCAAGATTGCCTGGTGTCTCTGTGCCGTGGGCCCTCAGGGCATTTTTAAATGGCCAAATACATCTCCAAAATGGAGTCAGCACCCATAGGTTGGACCTTTGAGCACTGTAACTTCTAGTTTGGTCCCTGTGTCAAAGCTAACTTCCTGTTTACCAATACAAGCACCCCATCATTCAGTCATGTTTGTGAGGAATTCCCATAGGTCGACATTCCTTAATACTGCGAGGTAGAAATCATGTCTCAAAAAAGACATGAAGGGAGGGGAAAAAGAAGTAAAATGTCTCCAACATTTTTAAGGTATTGGGGTATGTGTGTTCTGTATGTTGCAGCAGTAGCAGTGGCCTGTGTGATGGGATGCAAGGAATATCCCAGCTCCCACCCAGGGCTGTTGAGAGGCGGCAACTGTGAGGACTTAATTTCCGGAGTGGGGGCTGCTAGCCCTGAGGACCCACAGAACTTGGCAAGTCATGCAATTTGTTTTCATATGTTTTGGATCTAGGTGGTATGAAGGGGAATATTTGCCTGGGTTACCATAATGACTCTCTGCAACCCTGGTTCCAGCCACTGAGCCTGCTGAAGGGTGTGTGTGTGTGTGTTGTTATCACACTGGGGGGTTGTTGGAAGGCAGTGATGGAAATGCCACAGGTGAGATTGCGGAATTCTGCGTAGGTATAGCTACTGAGTAACTAGCGGAGCCCGGTGTCCAAAAATGATGGTGGGTTCTGAAAGCTCCCCCAAGTAGGTGTGTGCTGGCATGTCCTTGGTACCTCCTCCTTCTGGCACCTTCTGGTAAAGACGCTGCACCCCTCTCCTCATTCCATGGCTTTCAGCAGTGAGAACTGGGAAATTCCCTGGGGACTGATGCTGTGACCGAAGGACCCTTACAGTTTTAATAACCAGGTAAGCAAGTGATGCCCATGTTTCTCAGTACCACCTGTGGGATTTCATGCCACAATACATTTCTAAGATCCTCCAGAATTGATTATTTTATTTGTTCTAAATAATTTATCTTATGCTAGTTAATCATTATTTGTTCCGCCGCAAGTAGAGAACTTCTGTGATATCCCATGGGAACGCTGTTTTAAGTTCTGGAGGGAATGGTTGCAGAGTCATCAGGTTAATCCTGTTTTTATTTTCTTTGAGCTTGTTATTCATTATCATTTGTTTCTCTTTTCTTTTGTAATGTTAAAGGCTATGTCCAGATTGTCTGACATGCATTTTTGTCTTTTGTATAAAGTGGCAATGGTCTTAATCATTAGTACGTGCTACCTGCATGTCTTCGAAAATAGATTTTTCTTCCTGCCTACAAAAGCTGTCTCTATTTTGCATGGTAATGAGGTACAAGTAAAGGTTTTAGAAGTGGGATCAATAGGCTAATGAGATTTTATGCAAAAACTCTCTAAGGTAACACCCTGGGCTTGCCCTTAGATCAAAAGATGTGTTTGAAGTAGAGACAATCTTTTTGTTAGATGCACCCAGGTATTGGCATAGTATTAAAACATGAACAGAAATGAAGTTTTTATTTTGAAGCATTAACTGAATTTAAAAAAGAAAAGAAAAACCAAACTTTTGTACACAGTGGAGTAAACAGACTAATCACATTGTAAAAAGATGAGAAGTGTAGCCCCTTGCTCTGATCTTTTCCAGTCTCAGAGTGTCTTGAGATATCCACTGGCTCCGGCTAGGGTTGTCAATGGCCAGGTGGGAGCTGGAGATCTCCCAGAATTACAACTAACTTCCAGACCAAATAGATCATTTATTTATAGAATCATAGAATGTTAGTGTTGGAAAGGATCTTGCAGGTCATCGAGTCCAACCCCCTGCACTCTGCAGGAGCATAGCCGAAAGATAGCTCTACAACATACCCAAAAGATGGTTGTCCAGCTTCCACTTGAAAACGTCCAGCGAAGGAGTACCCACCACCTCCCGAGGCAGTCTGTTCCACTGCTCAACCACTCTTACAGTTAGGAAGTTTCTCCTGATATCTAGCCGGTAACAACTCCCTTGTAATTTCCACTCATTAGATCTAGTCTTGCAGTCCGGAACAAGAGAGAATAGATCTGCTCCATCTTCTACATGACAGCCCTTCAAATATTTGAAGACTGCAATTGTGTGCCCTCTAAGCCTTTTCTTTCCCAGGCTAAACATACCCAACTCTTTCAGCCTTTCCTCATAAGACTTGGATTCCAGTCCTCTCACCATCCTGGTTGCCCTCTTCTGGACACGCTCGAGCTTGTCAACATCCTTCCTAAAGTGTGGTGCCCAAAACTGGACACAGTACTCCAGGTGAGGCCTGACCATAGCAGAATAGAGCGGAACGACCACCTCCTGTGATCTGGACACAATGCTTCTGTTAATGCATTCTAAGATTGCATTAGCTTTCTTCACAGTCAAATCGCACTGCTGGCTCATGTTTAGCTTGTGATCAACCAGAACACCTAGATCCCTTTCACATGTGCTGCTGTCAAGCCAAGTCCACCTTCCAAAGCAGCCACCTATTCCACTTCTCCTAAAGAAAATGGCTGCTTTGGAAGGTGGACTCTATGGTATTATACTCTACCGAGGACTCTCACTTCCCCAAACTCCATCCTCCCAGGCTTCACATGCAAATCTCCCCCTCCCCCTCTAATTTCCCCATTCCATTTTGGGTTGCCTTACCAGGGTCCTGCTTCAGCAACCCAAAATGTTGTTTCAGCTCTGGCAATTTTGATTTTTTGACACCTGCTCATCAACATATGTCGCTATTAACTTTGGGAGGGATTGTTAATCTCAAAACATGCTTTAAGGTTGTTGTTTTGTTTTTGTTTTTTGCAGATAGATACCGAAATCGTTGCTGCAGCCAGTCCTGCTGCATGGATTTGGCACTATCTGCATGGGCCGAGGGCTATTAAATACAGTGACAGATCTGAACCGGGACCCTGCATTATGCTCTGAAACAAACTGGTAGGTGGTGCAACCCGCATATCTGGAGAATCAATAATAATTCATTTTTTATTCCATCCCACCCATAAAGGCTACTGTAGTCCTATATTTTGTCGGCGATTATGGATGTCCAATTTCTGTGAAATGGGCCATTATCTGTCCCACGTGAGACAAAAAAAAAATCAGCAGTAAAAATGTTTCTGTCATCTAGCTGTCTGCTTTTGGCAGGAAGGGTTGGAACGTGCGGGGGAAATCACCAACTGAAATCTTATTGTGAGCTCCAGTTCTGACATGCTATAGTTACTGTGAGGTAAAATAATAGCAATCATAGTACATCCTCTTAGTGTGTATTTATTACAGAGAAATGCAAAGATGGTTAGATATGTATAGATGTTATGGACAGATTGATCATTGTGAAGGCCTGGCTTCAAGTGGCATTTTCCAGAAAGAGTGCCATCTTCCTGCCTCCCATTCTGGGTCATTTTTTTAAAAGAGCTCCAGTCCAGAACAGGGCAGGGAGTCCAATTTGAATTCTGCTTTAGGTCGAAACTATCTTAGGCCTGTCGTAACCTCTGGGGTCTGGTGTTTAGGATTAAGTTTACCTATCCAGTTAGCACAGGAGATTCTGGCAGCTTCAGCAACAGGCTTCTCTATTGCTTCACACACACCTGGAACTAAAACCTGCACATACCTAACTAGAACTACGTGAGGCCCCTCCCACACAGGCCTTGATGGGGGAAACCCAAACTAGTTTGTGAGGGCTCACTTAAAGGCATATACATCACAAGGCCAAAGGGGACAAAGGGAAGGGTAACCTCCACGCCTTAAAACGTGATGCAGTGCTGTTAGTATAATCTAACATAAACTAATGTTTTAGAAAAATAAGTCCTTGCTGAAAGCCCTAGTTTTATATGGCTTCTTTGTTTCTATCCGTTGTCCCCTAAGAACCAGCAGTATATTTTGCTACCATTTATGAGTCAATTTGTCTCTTTGATATAGATCCTTGCCCCATCCCACTGTCATGAGCTCCTTTAGATCCTTGTGTTGTGGAACCCGAGGGAGCAACAAAATTAAAATCTTAAGACTGCAATCAGAATGAATTAAAGTTTTACTGTTTCCCATATGAAGAATTAATTCCTTCCATTTCTTATTCCTGTTACAACCGCCATCAAGAGAATGAATTATCACAAGACTGCTTGTTCTGTATTGTACAGTGGAAGTCTGTGCAAGCGTGACCTTCCCTAGGTACATTGTTCAGGATGGCACTCTTTTCGCCTGTCCTCCTTTGTCAAGGTGTTAAGAGAAACCACCCCCTACCTCGTAAATTGGCTAGTAAGAGCAGGAACAAAAGAGGTAAGAGAGGGGAAAAGGAATGGCTTAAGTGATATGTTCTTTGCATTTGGAAAAAGGGATGTGTTTAATGATGGAATCAGTTCTGATGAGGAGCTGCTGGTTCACTTGTGCAAAAAGGAAAAAAAAATGTTCATTGGAGTGGTCATAAGAAAATCAGCAGCTCAATGTGGGAACTGCCTCAGAGGTTCTAATATTCGCATATCTGAAGGACTGTCTGTCCAGGAATGAACCCATGAAGCAACTGTGATCTTCCTGATATTGTCTCCCGTCTAGGGCTGCCAAGCTTCTGCTGGGGCCTGGGGTTCTCCTGGAATTATGATTGATCTCCGGATTACATGGATCAGTTCCCCTGGAGAAAATGGCAGCTTCAGAAAGTGGACTCTGCAGCATCTCATTTCTGCTGAGCTCCTTCCCCTTCCCAAACTAGGCTCTTTCCAAGCACTGACCCCAAATCTCCAGGAATTTCTCTCAGACCCAACACATTTTTTTATCTCTTCCTTTCAGAGTTGGTATAGGTTGGTATAGATGATTCTCCCCTCCTACATTTGAACATGATAACAACTTTGTGAGGAAGTTAAAGCTGACAGTGAGTGACTGGTCCAAGGTCGCCCAATGAGCTTCATAGCAAGCTCAGGGAAAACTCCAGGGCATGAGCCTTGAGGTTGGAATCTAGTCTATGTGAATAGGGACAGATTGGTGTTAAAAGAGCCTTGGAACAAGCTGACCCAAGGGGCCCCTGAAATGTTGGTTTAGCTTGATCCTGGCCTCAGTAACCCTCCAAGGCAACATCCTGCCAGGAATTTCCCCAGTATGTACAAATAGAGAACCAGTCTGACCATATGAGAGAGCTGTCTTGGAAACTGACAAGAGCAGCAGGGAAGCCCATAGAAACCCCCAGACATAGAAACAAAAGAGAAAAGAAAAAAACAGTCCCTGGCACTCAATCTTCCTGGAAAACGCTGAATATATCTGAGATTTTTTTCACGATTCCCCCCCCCCCAGTTTTTTTTTTTTTAAATCCTGGATATTTTTTGGATGCTGAAATATACCTGGAAAATACTGACATTTTTGGGGTATATTTTTGACTTGGGTGTATCCAAATGCACACCCTACAGGGAGGCGAGTGCTTCGTACTCCATGTCCTTGGTGAAGACTGCTTGGTATCAAAAGGGCTGTTCTCAGCAGTGGGAATGAGTACTGACAGGGCTAGAATGCTTTCCACTGGGATGTGCTGTGACTCATTTTGTAAGGATGGAGAACTCTCCAGTTCTGAGGATGGCCTGGCTTCTTCACTGGAAAATGAACTATTTCTCCAGGCTCCCGGTAGATGGGAGGGACATTCCTGAGGCACACACACATAAATCTGTCTTATACGGAATCAAATCATATTTCTGTCAAGGTCAGCAATAAGAAGAGTGTACACAGAAGCTGAGTGTTAAATAGTGGGTTCCACGGATGAGCAGGCTTGAGTCCAGTGATCAGCTCAACTTTATTTGTGATTTCAGCAAGAGCAAGACAAGACCCCAGAGCTGCAGCTCTGTTAAATAGCATGCAAATCGCCACACCCAAACACATCCCATTCCCAGTGATAGGCTATTTACATAACACTACTATTGGATTGGTTACTTTCAGAATCCTGGTAGGCTATTGTTCTTGTGCTCCAAGCTCAGCCAGTCTCTGGTGTGACACACCTGGAATGGTTCAGTCCCCATACATAACACTGAGTGAGTGGACTTTTGCTCTTGAGGGCCTAGGGCAAATTGTCCCAATTGATCTGCTTCCTCTGGGCAGCTCTGCTGCCTCCAGGTCCCGACATTCTGTCTTTGATAGGGATAATAAGAGTCCTGGTCTATCACATGACAGCAGGCTATCAGGTTTCTGGATTCTGGCACAACCATCCATTGCCCTGACCAGCCCTGATCATGGCTGAAGTCAAGTACACTGAGCCTATGGAAACCCAGTTCTTGCATTTCTTATACTTTTTCTCCTGACAGCCAGAGCATGCAGGCAGAAACCTGTGCAGTCTTCCCTTCCGTACTCTTTGTCATCTGCTTAAACTGCCTGGTGGAGTGCCTGTTGGGTCTGCTGCAAAACATACTTGCAGCCACGTAAGTAACATGATTTTGCAAATTATTGTGGCTCCATGGGGTGGTTGAAGGAGGAGAAGAAAGCACAGAGGGGAAGGCTGAAGTGATTCTGCCCACACACCCCAGGCATGAGGAGAAAATGACATGTGTGAATTGGGGAGGCACATAACTCCCACTGAACTTCTGCTTCAAAGTCCTTGTGTTCTCACTCAACAAGCACAAGGACCTCGTAATATACGAAAAGGCCAGACTTATTCAGAATTGTTACACTGACCTTGAAATGGTCAGGATTATGTTCTAGACAATAATTTCTGTGCTGTTATGTAGAAAGCATCTTCCCAGAAAACAGTTTGTTCTTCAGATGCTTGAAGAACCAGCATCACCATTATATCATATCAGCTTACGTAATGACTTCCCTCGAAGAATCTGACAGCTTGGCAAGGTGCTGAAAATTCCGTTAGAGATCCATCACTGAACTGCAGTACCTGGAGGTCACTGAGGGGGGGGGAATCACGGTTACACCAATTTAAGATTGGTGTTAAACTAGAGAAATCCTTTTTGAAGCGGTTAACATCCCTTTGGCATATTGCCCCCAAAACACCTCAAACAATAATTGAAAGCAAATGAAAGAAAGGTATCCCTGTCCTTTAGTGCATTTAAGTTACAAGTGTAAGGTTTGATTTTTAGATCTGCCCCTTAACTTTCCTGTGCTCTTGGGATCAGAACTGACCTTCCCGCCTTGCCAGAGGTATAGAATATATAATATAAAACACTTTCTTCTAAATTGAGTCATTCCATGTATACTATTTCAATAAAGAATGGATTTTCTGTAACATTCAGTCCCCTTCTTGGTTTCTGTTGGCTTTTAATGTGAGCATTAAAATTACACTGGGGTTAGTTAAAGCACAGTCCTAGTTAATGGAAGGGAATGAAACACCGAACACTGAAGTTACTGAGACTTACAGTGTGATCCTATGCAGAGTTACACCCTTCTGAGCCCACTGACTTTACTGACTTCAGAAGGGTCCAACTCTGCATAGGCTTGCTCTATAAATAACCCAACCAGGGCTTTTATCTGGGGGAATGTGCTAGAACAGAGTTCTGGAACCTCTTCAACAAAATTATTTTTTAAATGTTTAAAGGTTTATGAGTTTTCAGTATACAGACTGAAAACTTCATTTCCCTCTTGAGAGTTCCGGCACCTCCCCCCCCCAAAAAAAAAAGTCCTGACCTAAGCTTGTAGAAAACTCTCATTCAACAGTATGATAGCTATACATTTTGTTAATGCATAGTTAAGATAGGATGTTAACCATTCAATATGTTTATTAGATGAAGTAAAAAGCACATGAGTCCAGTATAAATGATCTCTAAGGCCCATCAGGGACAATGTGCCTAGGGTAATTACAGATCCGAGATATTATAAGTGTTATAATTATATCTCTATATTATAAATAGTAATCCTTAAAATAATTTTTTACTGTACAAGTAGGGACCCATTAGATTTTGTCCCCCACCACCTCCTTCCCTAGGCTGCTCACTCAACAGCCAGCCAGCCAGCCTGCCTACCTGCTGTAAAGAGGTGCCCGGCTCATGCTCAGTTGGGGGGTGTGGTGTTACAGGAGGGTGGCTTCAGCTCTCACTCTTCCTCCCCCCACCTGCCTACACAGCCTTGGCTTGCCTGGCTTATGTGGTAGCAGCTCTGGCTCTCCTCGCCTCCTTTCTCCCACCTGCCAGTCTGCCTGCCTGCCTGGTACATGCAGTGGTGGTGCCAACTGTTCTCTCTCACTGCCCAGACAACATTCCCCTACTTGGGATGGATTTAACCGCTCATTTTTTTTGGGGGGGGGAGTGTTCAGATTTTCCTGCAAACCTGGGGAATCCCTTGGGACTGCAGACGTATCTGAACCTGGCCCCATTCTCTGGGCCTACCCGATCTACATGGGGCCTAGTTTCAGCATTAGCTATAAGGTGTTCAGTTGGAAGAGTCAGCAAGTTAAAGTAACATATGAGAATCTGGGAGACCCAGATTTGAATCCCCAGTCTGCCATGGAAGCTTTTTGGGTGACGCTGGGCCAGTTACACATTTTCAGCCTAATCGGTTTGTGAGGGTAAAATGGAGAATGAGAGAATGTTATAAGCCAATTCAGGTTCCCATTGGGGAGAAGAATGGGATATAAATGAAGTAAACAAATATATAACATATATTGTATTTAAAAATGCCCCTTGAGTTCTATTTGACTCCAATGATTGATTAGTAAACTAATCAGGGAAAAATTTGGTACAACCCTCCTTCTCTGACAAAATGGTGCAAAAATACTTTCAGCTGGTTGAATAGTCACAGGAGAGAAGCAAAGAGTCAGAAACAGCAGGGATGAGAAATTCAAAATAATCCCTGTTTGTATCTCCCGTTTCCCTCTACAGCAAAAAGAATAGGGAGTAGTCAACAAAAGGCTCACCCGTGAGGCTTCAAAATTCTTTCCCATCCTCCTTTAGTTACCTCTGTCTTCAGTAATGCTTTTATAATGAGAGCTGCCACACTGCTGGTATTTGTTCTGCAGGCTAGCTGAGGAAGAGTGTTTAATGGCCACTTGAAAATAAAATATGGGCCATAATATAGGGCAGCTATTGAATTTTTAATCACCGCCAGGGGACGAGTAAATAATCCTTACCACTGGCATAGCTGTAGAGTCTTATTAAAATACAGCACGTCATTTATAGCTGGGCATGGAGATGCTGAGTAGTGTATAAGACGCGGCACCAACATTTGGAGGGTGCAAGGCTTAACCCAAAAAAACCCTCCGACGTGTTCCTGCCTGCTGCATTATTGTTGTTTTCAATTAGCAATTTGCAAATGGAATTTCTTGGCAATAGGAAGGCCAGAATGCTGCTGAACAGCTCTAGAAAAAGAAGTGAGGAAGTTAACAAAAGGAAGGGGGAGATCAAAACGTGCTTTCTGAGCAGTTTAACATACAATCCAGATGTTCATATGTGTACATAGCATCCCTGTTGCTCCAATTACTGGGAATTCCTGGGGATTTTTCAACTGAAGAAGGTGCAGTTCATCCTCACACGGTGGAAAGGGACATGTCATAATACTACTACTGATTAATCCACACACTTGATGGAATAGCCATTAGACAATAGCTGCTGTTCTTGAATTTTGATGCTCTTGAGTTGGACGCCATTCTCTTTACTGAGGAGCTGAAACAAAGTAGTTTTCTAGAATACCAATACCAGGCAAGCCAGAACTGACATAGACACAACTTCTTTGGTTTCTTGAGGAAACCTAATTACTTTCTGATTACTGTCCAAAGCCTCCTTTGTAATAAATTAATGACATCTTTCCAAGTAGTTGAAGACTTATGGAAGGGTCAAAGGGAGAAAAAGATGAAACACTTAAAGCAAAACACTTAAAGCAAAAGTAACATTTAGGTAGGAAAACCAAAACATACATTTCGGCATCTCAGGAAGTTAAAAGACAAATAGATGTCTCCTAATATATGAGAGAATAGCCATTTTAAAAACATTTCTATACCAGGAGTATCTGCTGCATCTAGAAATCTTATTTGTACCCAGTATTATTTAGTGTCAGTCTGCAGTACCTCCTGAACTTCATTTCTACAAACTGTATGCCTACCATGCACTGAGACATCTTTTTCTATCTCCTTCCCTCTTTGGGGGATACAGGTCTGTAACAGTAAATAAAACTGGGGCAATACATTGAGCTGATGTTATGTGAGCTATGTGCCAGGAAGTCTAAGGCCCAACTATCTCACCAGCAACATGAACTCACTAGGCAGCCATGGGCAAGCCATTTCTCTTTCCGCCTCAGCACTAGCATACAATCTGCAATACGGAGATGTAGTAATGGCCTGTTTTTCAAGACCATTGCATTGATGACTGAGACAGTGCATTTGCTGTGCTTTGAACATTTGAAATGTTGGTGGAGAGAAAAAAAGAGACAGCAATATATGCCTACTAGCAGGGCTCTTTTTGTAGCAGGAATTCCTTTGCATATTAGGCGACACACCCCTAATGTAACCAATCCTCCAAGAGCTTACAGAAGAGGATTGGCTACATTAGGGGTGTGTCGCCTAATATGCAAAGGAGTTCCTGCTACAAAAAGAGCCCTGTCTACTAGGAATAAGGCCCGTTGTTGAAATAAATACAACGGACTCTAGAAAGAGGCTCTGGGAGAGTGCCAAGGCCTTGGGCACTCATCGTCAATGTGGTGTGATGACCTCAGCAGGGTATAATGACACAGAGTCCACCATTTTCTCCAGAGGAACTGATCTCTCCTACTTGAAGAGCAGTTGTAATTTTGAGTGATCTCCAGCCCTCACCTGGAGATTGGCAACAATTGTTACTCAGGAGGAAATATCTGGTTTGTAGGGTGGAGTCTATGGCATTGTACCTGTCTGAGGTCCCACCCCTCCTTAAACCTCATCCTCTCCTGGCTCCACCCCTCAAATCTCCATGAATTTCCCAACCTGGAGTTGGCAACCCTATCTCCTTCCCAACCCTATCCCAAGCATCAACCTGCCATTGTCTGCCCCTCTGATTCCAGCTTTGCATCTCCTCCCCCCTCCCTCCTGGAGATCAGTTGTAATTCTGAGTGATTTCCACCCCTCTCCTGAGATTGGGAACAGTGGTCCCCCAGGAGGGAATGGCTGGTTGGGAGGGTGGAGTCTATGGCATTGTACCTGTCTGAGGTCCCACCCCTCCTCAAACCTCACCCTCTCCAGGCACCACCCCTCAAATCCCCAGCAATTTCCCACCTAGAGTTGGCAACCCTATCTCCTTCCCAGCCAAGCATCAGCCTACCTTTATTTTCCCCTCTCTCTTCAGCTTTCCACCCCCCCACACACTTGCAGCCTCTCCTGTGCTCTGAAGCCCTGACTGCCAGAGTCCACCATTTCCCATGCTCTGAAGCCCTGACTGCCACAGAGTCCACCATTTTCTCCAGGGGAACTGATCTCTGCCATCTGGAGAGCAGTTGTAATTCTGAGTGATCTCAAGCCCTCACCTGGAGATTGGCAACAATGGTTTCCCAGGAGGAAAAGTGGTCTTTCTCTGCAATGGGGACCAAAGCAGCTTACATCAGTCTCCTCTCCCCCTTTTGACTTTCAGAACAACCCTGTGAGGTAGGTTAGCCTGAAAGTCTGTGACCGGTCCAAAATCACCCACTCAGCTTCTACAGCAAGAACCTGGATCTAGCAGAACCTGCTCTGAAGCACTGACTGCTATGCCTAGGGCAGCCAACCTCCAAGTGGAGCCTGAAGATCACCAGGTATCACAACTGAACTCCAGACAACAGATCTCCCCCCCCCGAGAACAGAACTGCTTTAGAAGGTTGGGTGAATGGCATTCTGTTCAACTGAGGTCTCCCCCTCCCCAAACCCTGGCTTCCATAGACTCTTCCAGAAAATCTCCAGGAATCTCCCTACCTGGATCTGTCAACCCTAGACTCAGGACTGCCCCCAATGAGTTCCTCACAAAGGCCTGCAAAGGGTTTCCTTCCTTTGTCTGAACCAAGCTTGGTTGCCAACCGTGGCGAAACGGGCTCCAGTTTACCACCCACCCTCGTCCCGTGCACGTATCTCACTCCTTAAATTCTCTGCCACGACTCACTGAATCATCACTGCCTTTTTAGAGGGACAGTGAGACCCCTCTGGCTGAATCTCTTTATTTGGAAATGGAATCCCCAATCTTTGGGGGATCCCTGGAAAGTTGGCAGCCCAAAGGTCTGGCCTTTCCTTGCCTTCTTGGGCTACCCCCTCTCTTTGTTACTGTGCAGAGCAGAGGAGACTATGTGGTCAGAGCACAACACAGATTATTAGCCCAAATAAAAGAATTTATCTAACTATTTACACAGTTATGGGGCACTCACATACTGTAGGAGTAAGCACACAATATGAACCAACAGAGCATAAATCCACAGGGGTTAAACACCATTCTCTTTCCCTACACACTGGCCTCTGGCTCTCTGCTCTAGCCTCTCTCTCTCTGGCCCAAGAGAGCAGGGTTCCCCCACGTTTCTGGCTTGTGGCCTGGACAGCCTGGTCAGCATAGGCAGCAAGAGCCTTTCCTAACCTCCTGTAGGACGTAGACGGCCTCCTCCCTGGATGGGCTGCAGTCTGTATTGATGCCACCCCACATGTTGGGACAGTCCCTGTTTTCCTGCCCTTTTCTGCCTTGGGGCAGCTGGGAACTGTAGTCCAGCAGATGCGGAAGCCCCATTCAACCCAGTGAGTGATACCTCTCTGGAACTACAGCTCAATTAAACCTTATGGTGGAACATTTTAAACAAACAACCACAGACAGCAGCCCAGCAGCCATCTTACAAACACAGGTAACTGCCATTTTGTTACACCAACCAACAACCACTGAGGGAAAGGTTAAGTCCCACACAGGAGGCAAGCAGGAGAAGCGTCTTTGTCAAGAAACAAAGCCATTTGCCAGGAATTCTGACAGGGCAGAGTGGCTGTAGGAGGAGTGGGCAGGGAAGAGGAGTAGACCCAGCACCCGGCCAATGGCACGTGAGTAGTCTTGAGTGGCAGCTGACGGGCCAATGGCTGAGGGAGAGCATAGAATCTTGCCACTCCAAATTGCTTTTATATAATAGGAGAGATTGTTTGTTTCACCTGTTCAGAAGGCAAATTCAATATCTTTTTAGAAGCAAAACACTTAAGAATGATATTGATAGATTTCTATATAGTAATCAATATTAAAATGTTATTTGGTGCCTCAAAAGGGAAGACTGGCTTTGAAACTGTGGCAGTATTTTGTTGTTGTTGTTGTTGGGCCTCATTTCTGTTACCATGAGCAGTATGTTGTGGCATCCCACATTTAAACATGCAACAAAAATGCACAAAGCAGATATTATCAGGTGGATAATAAATACCTAAGAGGGTGATCAAAGTATCTGATCAGCTGTTGATTCTACAGTGTTTTCTTCCACTACAAATACATGAAATGCAATTACTATCGCCGAAGAACAGAGCTAAGCAGGAGCATTGAGAAGATGGAAATCTGTATAGATGTCCCAGGGTCTAGCAAAAGTCAGCCTGCTCAGTAAAACCATACTTTGGTGCAATCAATCGAGCAGATTCTTTTACCAAAGATTGACTGCACCTGTCTTCCAGTAAAAGCTAAAGGAAAGGGGAAACAAGAATTTTGTAATATCATTGATGGGTGGAAGATAATGTGTACACAAGTCACAAGGTTGAATTAATCAGAAGGTTTAGTGAACTAAGGCCTGAGGAAATGAACCTATTCTCAAGTATACATAGCCTCAGAGGGCTATGTCCCAGTGGATTCTATGCCTGGTGGCATCTTGAGTAACTCCGTCCTCAGTGAAAAGGCTTGCTTTATGCTAGGCTTTGGGGGCTAGTTGTTATATCGGGATGTCAACCTCCAGATGGGACCTGGAGTTCTCCCAGAATTATGACTGATCTCCAGACCATAGAGATCAATTTCCCTGGACAAAATGGCAGCTTTGGAGGTTGGAGATTATGACATCATATCCCTGCTGGGTTTCCTCCCCTCCTCAAACTCTGACCTCCCCACAGGGTTGCCAGTCTCCAGGTGGCACCTGGAGATCTCCCGCCTTCACAACTGATCTCCCCTGGAGCTCCCCTGGAAAAAATGGCTGCTTTGAAGGGTGGACTCTATGGCATTGTACCATGCTGAGCCCCCCCTCCCCTCTCCTGGATCCACCCCCAAAGTCTCCAGGTATTTCCCAACCCAGGCCTGGCAACCCTACCTCTCCAGGCTCTACCTTCAAATCTCCAGGAATTTCCCTACCTAGAGTTGACAACCCACCGCAAGCCTTTGGCTTCACCTTTTACAATCCTGAGTAAATGGGGTGATGGGACAAAAAAACCTGAGGCCTTTCATTAAGACAATAAATAAAAAGATGAAACAATATGAAAATGAATCAATGTGATTTTGAGAATTACCCAGAATAAACACGCACACACCATATTCCAGTTTGTGGCTCAAATAAATCCATTCACAAGTGTGGAAAAATATATTCTGGAATGAGGTTTGAACTTTGTCTCTCAGAGGTGAAAGGAAAATGTGGTTGATAGAGAAATGGGGATCCTGTGAAGGAGTTGCTTCGGCATAATATAAAAGGAAATGCAGAGAAAATGGAATTCAGGGGGGAAAGGAGGTCGGGAATAATAGAGGCATTTCATGGCAGTGCCTGAGAAAGACATAGACATAGTCTCTGCACTTGGCAGAGATCCGAGATTCGTGGTGTCAATGCCCTTATTATCACAGAACGCAAGGGCAAAAATGCTGACAAGGAGGGGGAAGCCACCTTAAAAAGCACAGAGAAAACAGTGACCGAAGGACACCACCTGCTATTCCCCCCCCAATGTCTCTGAAATGGAGCTGAGAGAATTTAAGGGGGGAAATGACAGGAAAAAGGAAACACAGAAAGCCACAGCAAATGCAGCCGTCTTCGGCAATGTCTGACAGGCATATTAGTGCAGTGTCTAAGGGATAATATACAACACAATCCCACCAGGCTGGGTCAGGAAGTCTCTGCCGTGAGTTCAGTGGGTAACCTTTGACTGGCACTTGAATAGGAATCCCCAACAAGGCTCCTGTTGGCACCCTGATATCTGCTGATGTGGTTCCTGGTGCCCAATTGTTTCTCAAGGCAGCGGGATGATGTCCAAAGGGTCTTGAATAGAACAGAAAAAAAACCAGGGAGTTTGCGGTCAGTAGCAAAGCCCTGAGGTTCATCTCAGTCAAGTATGTCAGTGACACACCCTAGTGTTGCCAGCTCCAGTTTGGGAAATACCTGGAGATTTGGGGGTGGAGCCTGAAGACGGTGGGGGTTGAGGAGGGGAGGGACTTCAGTGGGGTATAATGCCAGAGAGTCCACCTTCCAAAGCAGCCATTTTCTCCAGGTGAACTGATCAGTTGTGGTAGCAGGACCACCACCTGGAGGTTGACAACCCCATTGGTCACAGACTTCCTCATGTCTCTCCTTTCTCTCTGTGGCCATAACAGGAGCAAACAGAATCTCTTCTCCAGAGCAAAGCACCGATCCCACCCTCTCATTTTTGTAATTAGCCCTGCAGTCCCCAAGGGCAATCAACTTGGACCCTTTATGCTACATCCCAAAGCAGCAGCCCTTAGTCATCTGCTCCTATAAATGTTCATGAAGCAAATTTGGGCAAGCAGCAATGTGTGCAGCTGCTGGTGAATTTCTTTGGGGATTTCCTCCCTATCTTGTGCTCAAGGTGGTTTGCATAGAAAGATCAATGTCCACCGCTGTGAGTCACTCAGGAGGGTGAGGGGAATTCCTCTCTTTTCCATGAAAGGTGGGAGATTGTAGTGGTGGTAGGGAGTAGCTCAGCCTATTGCATGCCACAGAGTGAAACGATCCTGATGTGTCAGAGTACTGAGGTGATAGGTTGGACTTCTATCTCTTTGTGCTTCAGGGGAGGAATGATATTTTTTCAAAGTTCTCCCTGCCTTAATAATGCCCTGTAACTGGGAGACCAGCGCAACACATGAAGGGATAAGCTAGTATGTTTTTTCCTATGTTGCTATTTTTTTAAAAAATTGCATGGAGTTTTTACAGGAGGCGGTATTTAAAAATGTGACTGTCCTACCTGCAGTCTGAAGTGGTACAGTCTGTTCTACCACCTCAGGATTCTCTCCTCTCATTCGGCTGCATTTGTAGGACAGGTCTGGCTCAGCACCGTATATGTGCATGGTCACTAGCACATCTGCAGACTGTGCCCATGTCTGTGAGAGAGGGGACAATTAGCTAATCAGTGATCACACACTTGCATGATTCCTCTCCTGCGCCATACCTCCCATTGATTTCTGAGAAAGATGGGAATTCCCACTGCCCACAACAGAAATCAGAAGTTCTTACTAGCAAACTGCTTTCCTGGCTTTTTGCTACTACGATAGGAAGTAGCACATCTGCTTTATAAAGCTGATGTTTACAATTTTCATTCTGTTCTATCAAAAACAGATCTCATATATTTTATTGATCTTCTGTAGAGGTGGATGTGTGTTGCGTAATGTGGTTTCTTTGTCTTACTCATCTCAGACATTATGGTTTTTTATTTATTTATTTATTTATTATTTTCAATTTATATCCCGCCTTGCTGGGAACCGGCTCAAGGCGGCGAACAACATTGAAACAATAAAACAATCAATACAATAAAATACAATAAAATATGCATAGGCAGATCCCTAACATCATAAAAATCTAACAAAGCAGTGCTTTGTTGTTGTTGTTGTTAAATGATGGTCCCGGTCACACATGGTGGAAAACATGGGGGGTGGGGGGTGGAGGCGTGGCTATTTGTGCCACTGCAATCTAATCCACCCTTACCTGATCTGACGACAGCAGCGGCAGACTGGGGTTGTTTCCAGTGGCGCGTGTTCCTGGGGCATATCAATGTGGCAAGAAGAATGTGCTGAAGTGATCAGACAGAGGATGTCCGTCTGTGGCCCACCGCAAGCATTTGCTACTGGACTTTCCAAGGTAGTTTTTTACTCCGCAGCTTCGGCCAGGCGATACGGGTTGGGGGTGGGTGCGTGACGCTTGCCAGATGTGTCCATGTGATCGTGCCCATTAAATCCACCTGGCATCCATCCCTCTCGCGTGGCTAATTGTGTGTGTGATCAGAGCCAATGTTGTTCTTGTGTGTGGTGATAGTTACAGATCCCCTGAGGAAGAAGAGTATGTACTTTTGTGATAAATTCTGTTCATTAGGCTCCAGTTTAAGGTTTGTCTCTGTTCTTTAGCCATCCTTTGCCATCCTCTGGCTTGTCCATAGACCCACCCTCTCTGGCAGCTATCACACATGTTGGAAAAGGCAGTCTCAATTCACTATAGCAATAATCTGAAACTGGATTTTCCTGTTTCACACAGGAAAATCCACTTGCAAATGATAGTACGTATAGAGTGCATGATCCATGTGTCTCTAATGTAAATTTAGACTGAAGAGCTAGGAGATGCCATTTCTGAATGCTTCTTAGGGCAAAATTCCATTCAAGTAAAAAAGATGTCAGGAGAAAAGTCCTATCCCAGTTCACAATTGTTGTGCTAATTTTCTGCTCGAAAGAGACTTTTTATGCAGGAAAGTCCTCCTAGTGTGCACAGCCCATTCTGTCATCTCAGAACTCTACCATCGAATCCCCATCTCTTGCTGCAGCTTGGGTAGGCCAGCCTGGACCCAATAGGAACACCATGATTTTGTATGCTGACAAGATCTGAAACTTCATTTAGATTTTTGCAACTTTCTGTGTAGTACAGACAGCCAAAAGGAGAAAAACCGCCCAAAGTGTCTCTATAATTAAAGGGGGATGTGCTGACTTACACAGGACTTCACTTAATTCTGGGTTTCTTCTGTTTATAAACTGATACTCAGTGACTGGATGATGGATGCCTGATTGCTTCCATTGAAGATTATTGTGGCTGCTTCCACACTAGCCATTTAGCATGGAATTGCCATCATTCAGATTTTTGGGAAACACAGTGCATGTTACTATCTTCTCCTATTTTTTAAGACTTGATTTTTGTGTGTGTGTGCGGCAATTACAGCTCCTGTACCCAAAGGGGGCAAAGTGCTATTGAGGTTTCTCTGGGCTATGCCTTTTGTATGTTTTCTTTCTTTTTGCTTCTAGTGTAACAATTACTTCCTGTGCTCTCCAGCCATGGGGGCAGGGCATTCATGAATCATCTGCTAATTATCAGTTCTCCTGTGCTGCCAAATCCATATCAATTACTTATTTTGTATTTATAATCATTACTAGGAAAAAGGCCCATTGTGGAAATAAATACAACGGACTCTAGAAAGAGGCTCTGGGAGAGTGCCAAGGCCTTGGGCACTCAGCATCAATGTGGTGTGGTGACCTCAGCAGGGTATAATGACACAGAGTCCACCATTTTCTCCAGAGGAACTGACCTCTCCTACCTGAAGATCAGTTGTAATTTTCAGTGATCTCCAGCTCTCACCTGGAGATTGGCAACAATTGTTACCCAGGAAGAAATGGCTGGTCTGGATGGTGGAGTCTATGGCATTGTACTTGTCTGAGGTTCCACCCCTCCTCAAACCTCACCCTCTCCAGGCTCCACCCCCCAAATCTCCTTGAATTTCCCAACCTGGAGTTGGCAACCCTATCTCCTTCCCAGCCAAGCATCAACCTGCCATTATCTGCCCCTCTGTTTTCAGCTTTGCATCTCCTCCCCCCTCCCTCCTGGAGATCAGTTGTAATTCTGAGTGATTTCCACCCCTCTCCTGAGATTGGGAACAGTGGTTCCCCAGAAGGGAATGGTTGGTTGGGAGGGTGGAGTCTATGGCATTGTACCTGTCTGAGGTCCCACCCCTCCTCAGACCTCATCCTCTCCAGGTGCCATCCCTCAAATCTCCAGCAACTTCCCACCTGGAGTTGGAAACCCTCTCTCTTTCCCAGCCAAGCATCAACCTACCTTTATTTCCCCCTCTCTTATCAGCTTTCCATCTCCCCCCACACACAAACCTGCAGCTTCTCCCATGCTCTGCAGCCCTTACTGCCAGAGTCCACCATTTCCCATGCTCTGAAGCCCTGACTGCCACAGAGTCCAACATTTTCTCCAGGGGAACTGATCTCTGCCATCTGGAGAGCAGTTGTAATTCTGAGTGATCTCCAGCCCTCACCTGGAGACTGGCAACAATGGTTTCCCAGGAGGAAAAGTCACCTTTCTCTGCAATGGGGACCAAAGCAGCTTACATTAGTCTCCTCTCCTCTTTTGACTTGCAGAACAACCCTGTGAGGTAGGTTAGGCTGAAAGTCTGTGACCGGTCCAGAATCACCCACTCAGCTTCTACAGCAAGAACCTGGATCTAGCAGAACCTGCTCTGAAGCACTGACTGCTATGCCTAGGGCAGCCAGGTGGAACCTGAAGATCACCAGGTATCACAACTGAACTCCAGACAACAGATCTCTCCCCCGCCCCCGGAGAAAATAACTGCTTTGGAAGGTGGGCTGTATGGCATTCTGTTCAGCTGAGGCCGCTCCCCTCCCCAAACCCTGGCTTCCACAGACTCTTCCAGAAAATCTCCAGGAATCTCCCTACCTGGATCTGGCAACCCTAGACTCAGGACTGGCCCCAATGTTCCCTTCCTTTGTCTGAACCAAGCTTGGTTGCCAACCGAGGCAAAACGGGCTCCAGTTTACCACTCAGCTGTTTGCCTCCCACCCTCGTCCTGTGTGCGTATCTCACTCGTTAAATTTGCTGCCATGACTCACTGAATCGTCACTGCCTTTATAGAGGGACAGTGAGACCCCCATGGCCGAATCTCCATGTTTGGAGATGGAATCCCCCAATCTTTGGGGGATCCCTAGAAAGTTGGCAACCCAAGGGTCTGGCCTTTCCTTGCTTCCCTGGGCTACCCCCTCCCTTTGTTATTGTGCAGAGTGGGGGAGACTATGTGGTCAGAGCACAATACAGATTATTAGCCCAAATTAAAGAATTGATTTAAGTATTCGCACAGTTACGGGGCACGCACACACTGTAAGAGTAAGCACACACTATGAACCAATCTTTCCCTACACACAATGCTCTGTACCTCAGGATAGAATCTCTCCTTGGACTGGCCATGGGCTGTATTTCAGCCTCTCTCTCTTGCCCAAGAGAGCAGAGAAACTTCCATTCATTCCCCAGTCCAGCCGACTGTGGAGTGGCTGAATTTCTGCTGCCTCCCACTGATGAAGACTGCCTTGAGACAGTCCCTGTTTCCCACCCTTTTTGGCCTTGGGGATGCTGGGAAGTATAGGCCAGCAGATGAGGAAGCCCCATTCAACCCAGTGAGTAATACTGCAGGCCCCTCTCTGGTGCTACAGCTCAATTAAACCTTATGGGGGAACATTTTAAACAAAGAACCACAGCCATCTTACAAACACAGGTAACTGCCATTTCGTGACACCTACCAACAGCCAGTGAGGGGACAATTAGTCCCACACGGGAAGCAAGCAGGAAAAGCATCTTTGTCAAGAGAGAAAGCCATTTGTCAGTAATACTGACAGGGCACAGGGGACTGTAGGGGGAGTGAGGGTGGAAGAGGAGCAGACCCAGCACCTGGCCAATGGCACATGAGTAGTCTTGAGTGGCGGCTGATGGGCCAATGGCTGAGGGAGTGCATGGAATGTGGCCATCCCAAATCAGCTTTATTATATACGAAGGATAGTTCTATTAATATTATTTTTAAAAGAAATGAGCAGTTGACTTGAATGAAAAGTGAAAAGCTGTGCTTACCTCACTGCCTTGGCATGAATAAGAAACAGAAATTAGCTAATCAGGCCGTAATTGAAGGAACAAAATGGAAATAACAAGGAAAAACAGAACCTTGGACTTGTTTCCAAATAAATATATAGTAAAATTCTGGGAATTGCTGTATTTATATGGGGAATAAATAGCAATTCCATCTGTAGCTGATTACAGAGAAGGACAAACTTAGGAGTAGAGAACTGTCATCATCTGGAAACAGCGTTTATTTATACTGATATGAGTAATTTCTATATTTATTTTATATCTATGGTGTTTGATCTATGGTTGTTATTGCACAGGGTCAACTCACCTTTGGTGTTCTTAGAAAGTAATGAACACACACATCTAAACTTTCCTTAGAAAGCATGTGAAAAGTTAGGAAAAGGAAAAACAGATTGGAACAACAGAACTTTGTCAACACGACTAGTTTATCATAGGTCACTGCTGAGTTGTATGTTTGTGTAAAGTCTATCCTTTCCAGAAGCAACAATAGATTTTGTGCAAGTTTCAATGTTTTTTGTGCATGCTTCTCCCAGGTGCCTGTGGAGGATGGAGGAGGATCAGTGTTAGCGTGAGTTGGCACCTCTCCAGACATAGGTGTGGCACAATTGGCACTCTGCCACACAGGGGTGACTGGGAAGGGTGCAGAAATGTTTCCAAACTGTGGCCCCAGGATTAGAGAAGGTGGAAGGCACAGCTACTTTCTGGTGCTGGGCTGGGAGGGGCCATGGAGGGGTATACTTGAGGCAGGAGCAACTACAGAGAGTTGTGATGTGGAAGGGGAGGATGCTTCCCCCACCCTCTGAATCACTGCTGTCAGAGTCCTCCTCTCCAAAGAGTGTTAGCAAATGCTGCTGTCTCTGGGCAGTGCTAACAATTCTTTTGCCTCTATGGAGAGCCCCAGGAATAGATCAGGGGAAGAAGGTCTGAGACCCCTGGTGATGCCCTTCTAGAACTGAGCTCCAGTGGCCTGGCAGGATGTGCTTGGTGCCCGTGGTTGGGGGCCTGTGGAACATGAGGGGTGGAGGACTTCCCACCCACAACAAGCACACTTTGCACCCAGTTTCACCCTCATGGCACACAGAAATGTTCACACTCAGGAGAGGTGGAAGGGTACAAATGTGGGAGACCTTTGCAGGGGTGTGTGTGTCCGTAACTGGGAGCCCAGAAACGTAATCTGCCCCCAATTTGGAGAGATTGTAGAGGGTCCAGTCCTAACATCCAATATCGAAGCAACCCTAGAGGCATATTTTTACTTAGGAAAATACCTGAAACAGTCCCTGTGCTTTATTTCAGTGTATGAACATGCGTCAACACTTCAATCCATAAACACTTGATTGGGCAAAAAATTGTGTAAACAGTCTTTATTATGCAAGACAGTTTGCATCACTAATCACTTAAAATGGAAAGTTCTCATTTCCACTGGTCTGGTGTGGCTGGGGTGCCTGCCAAGCTGTTGTGGGGTTACTCTGGGGAGCCCCTGTCAGAAGTCTTGTCATGTCTGCCTTCCTGACCTTCCAAATTTGCTTCGGGGAGAGGGCTGTGAGAGTCGTGGGCACACTTCCCTTGCTTGTCTGGTGTGGCTGGGGTTCCCACCATGCTGTTGTGGGGTTACTCTGGAAAGTCCTTGTCAAAAGTCTTGTCATGTCTGCCTTTCTGTCCCCCCAAATCTGCCTTTGGAGAATTGTGGGTGGTCCAGCCAGTGTTTCCTTTGCAGAGTAGAAGAATACACCATGCTATTTCAACTGAGGGGGGGGAGGGCTATGAGAGTTGTGTGCACACTTCCCTTGCTTGTCTGGTATAGCTAGGGTGCCCACAAAGCTGCTGTGGGCTTACTTTGGGCATCCCCTCTCAGAACAATGGAGACATTCACCTTTCTGTCCTTCAGAACCTGCCTTTAGAGACTTGGGGGGAGGCTGCAAGTATGGCGGGATCCTTGCCTTGCTTCCATTGTCTGGCTGGAGGGGGTGTCTGCCCATGTGAAGTTTCCCTGTGAGTTTGGTGTCACTGGCTTGTTCCTGAGCCATTCCATAGACTCCTGTAACTGCAGCTGTCTTTTCCAGAGAGACCACTTGGGGAGACCTTTTTTTGGAGGTCTGTAACTGGGACCCCAGAAATGTAATCTGCCCCCAGTTTGGAGAGATTGTAGAGGAGTGCTGTGTCCTGTTTGGGCATTTTGTTCCAAGACACTGAAAGACTGGACAACACTTCCAATTACCATATCAGATTACACAGAGAAGCCATTGAAATTCATAAACATAAACACAATTTCAAGAGGAAAGAAGAGAGTTTAAAAATAAATAGGGCATGGTTTCCTGTCCTGAAAAACACAAAATGCTCGACAGCAGGCAATAGTACTACAGATAAGATTAGAGTTTCAATAGCCATTCCACATACAAAAGAACCTCCTCAAACCTCCTCAGAAAACAATCCATAGACAAAAGAACCTCCTCAGGAAAGTTCCTCTATTAGCATGTTAATTGCCTGGAGAACTACACTAGATAATTGACTCAAACCTACCTCACCTTCCAGGGTAGAAATAAATTACTTGCCTATCAGTTTTCTGCTCACCTTGACACAGAGAGCACTCCATCTTTCTGTGTTATACCTCTGAGGATGCCAGTCACAGCTACTGTTGAAACGTCAGGTCCTACAATGCCAAGACCACGGCCACACAACCCAGAAAATCTACAGCAACTAATGAACTCCAGCTGTGAAAGCCTTCGACAACATATTAAAAGGTACATTGTTTTTAGTTGTAGGTTAGACTTTTAGTTGCAGGTTTCATGGGGGGAGGAATAATTTAATCCAATCTAAGACTGATGTGGATAATTTTCTGTTCTTACTTTTATTTCAAATGATTTATGGTGCTGGATACTGCCTTTCTAACAGACTGTGTACCTAAGTTGTTCTGTATCCTCATTGCTGCTGTTTTACTTGAAATGGTAAAGTTATTTTGATAACTCAGTAGATTCATGTCTTTGATTATGTGCCCAAAACAGTCCTGCAAGTAATCAAATAATTTAGATTGGATTATCATTTAAAAAACCATTTTTATAACCTACTGAATAGAAAGTAGCTGAGTTGGTATTAATAATGTTCTTGGTAATTTAGTTCATATTGTAATTATTAATTCTAAGGCATATGACTCCTTGGCAGGCTGCAGCTAAGAAATCCTTACTTTTGATTAATAATCCTCAAATGAAATTGTCTTCCCAAAGTCATGAAAGACAATGAGCAGTAATGCTTTGGATATGTTTCAGATAATTTGCCACAGAACTGTTATAAGCCTTATATTGCTTAAAGGGGCAGAGCCTCAGTTTGTGTGAGTTGTCCGTGATGCTTAAAGTTCCATGGAGGCCAAGATCTCCTTACAATGCTATTATATAGGGGGTGCGTTCAGACGCGCCGTTTGAGCCGTTTTCAGCACGGCTCAGAAACGGCTTTTCCCTGCGTGTTCACACGCCCAACATCTGCCCACCGTCCCCAGCCGTCGCTTTCTGGAGCAAACCCCTTTGAAACGGAGTATTTTGGCACCACTTACCCAAGCGGTGTTTTCCATGATTCTCCATTTCAAGCCGCACTTTTCCCTGTCTGATCGCTCCATCCAGCCACTTCCGGGTGCTTCAACCCCCCTCCCCTCTGGGAAGCTGCCTCCAGCTTCCGGTTTTAGTCCTCCATTTTTTTTTCCCCTTACCGGTGTGCGCTTGAGCGGAGCTCCGCACTTAGGTTAAAAAAAGAAAAGGTTTACTGGTGCCTAGTTTAGGCATTTAGAGGAGTCCGGGATCTCGGGGAGGCCATTTTTAAAAGGACTCTTCCTTTAAACTTTAAAGGGACCTGTTGAGCTCGCTCTTCTTCGCACCGGCCAAACTTCCTGTTCGGAAGAGGGCTGCCTGTGCGCATGCTCAAAGGAGAGGGGGAAACCCCCCCCCACCTGCAGGAGGACGGCGGGGAGCTCGGAAGGAGGAGGTGAGTCTGAGCGCGATTCTCCAGTTTAAAAAAAAAACGCATCGTGCCGGAGCAGTTTAAACCGCTCCAGCACGCTGTCTAAACGCACCCTATGTGGTGTTAAGAAACATAATGTAGGACTGGAATATAGGTACATCTACTTCTAAAAGAGATACAGGGTCCTAGCAATGCGATTTTCAGTTGCAGCTGGATACGTTAAGGAATCTCACTAGCCACTACATTAAAAACAAACCAGCATTGCCCTGACCTGGATAGCCCAGGCAAGCCCGATCACATCAGATCTCGGAAGCTAAGCCGGGCCAACCTTGGCAAATACTTGGAAGGGTGACCTCCAAGTAATACCAGGGCCGGGACGCAGAAGCAGCTAATATCAAAGCCACCTCTCTGAAATGTCCCAGCCCCAGTAGAGGTCACAAGGAGTTACCATGACTTCCAGACATATGTGCGCACGTATGCACACACACAAATAGCTACCAAAAAACAAATAAACCACTTTAAATGTACGATGTGCATACGACAAACTAGCATTTGAAAATGGTGGGAAATTCTGTAGGGTTGCCAACTCCGGGTTGAGAAATTCCTAAAAAATTGGGGATGGTGCCAAGGAGGGCAGGGTTTGGGGAGGGAAGGGAAGGGAAACTCAGCAGGGTATAATGCCACAGAGTCTGTCCTCTAGCGCAGCCATTTTCTCCAGGTGAACTGATCTCTGTAGTCTGGACATCAGACATAATTCCAGGAGATCCCACCCAGGGGATGACAACCCTAGAGAACTGGGATTTGGTAAATTTCTCTGCTGAGTGTACACTTGATGGTTTGTTACTGTTTGTGTGAAATTTTCCTTTCACAAACTGACAGTAAGATGATCTTTAGGTCTTTAAAATATTTTGACAAATATAAATAATACTTATAAATAAGGTTAGCATAGCACCTAACAAGGGCGTGAGGGGGGATATCCTGAGTAAGAACCTGTTTCACTGAACTAGACTAGGAAATGATCTCAGTCCATCTTTCTGTTTGCAGTAAGAACTAAATGATGCCTCTGAAATCTCACAGAGAGGGCCTAAAGGTGACAGTCCTCTGTTGTTTATTCCTGGTATTGATTGTTTGGGGATATGTTTATTGTTAACCTTCAAAGATCCATTAAGCTGTCATAGCTAATAGCTATTGACAGACTTGGTTCTCCTCACATATTTTAAAGCTTTCCTAAGGAATTAGCACATTATTCTCTGAGGAAAATTCCATAAATGATGGCTCATGTGAAGTAAAGTTAATCCTTTTGTCTATCCTAAAGCTACTAGAAAGCCAATCAACATCATGGGTTAATTTCAAATTCTAGTATGAAGAGAAGGAGGAGAAAAATTGTCTTTGTTCTCTTTTAGCACAGTCTGTATAATATTATAAGCCTCTATTGTGTCCCACTTTGGGCATCTTTTTATGAACTAAAAACTATCAAATGAACTTCCTTTTCCTCATATAAAAGTACTGCAACACTTGGTCATTTTAATTACCCTTTTCTGTATCTATGGTATCTTTTTTGAGGTTAGGGGACAAAGAATGTATACTGAATTTCTCTTGTGCCTGGCTGCACCATGTTATATAGCCTTATTTTGGTGCTTGCTGTTTTATTCTCAACCCCTTTCCTAATAATTCCCACCTGAGCATAGGGGAAAATATAACTTTCCTGGTAAAAAAGATGACCTTCCTTTCAATTCTCTTTGGATGCTTCTCTAATGTTCTTATCTTGATGACTTTTGAAAAGGTTGAGATAAATGGGGCTGTCAACAGTTAGGGTTATGATAGCTAAATGGAACCTCCATACTTGGATAAGTTCGACCAAAACAGGGGAGAAAAACACAACCCCACATGAGAAAGGTAACCAAAAGGTTGAGACAAAGGGAAAAAACCCACACTGAAATATAACTATACACATAGTGTTAATGCACAAAATATCATATATAATTTAATAATACATTCAAAAGCGCTAAAATATTTAAAAACCACAATCCTAATAATTCCCACCTGAGCATAGGGGGAAAATATAACCTTCCTGGTTCTGGATATGAGTACCTAATCCTAATAGAAAGACAAATGTTCAATCATATAAATATAGGTTCAAAAGTACAAATTATATCCATATATAAGAACCAATACCAAACAAGTCTCGGATGAAAGCCTTCCTCAGTGGTAAAATTTAAACTGAGCACTCCATAAATTTAACAAAAATATACATAAAACTCATCATACATAGAATGGACCTAAGATGAAAGGAGAGAAGAGGGAGAGGAAGGAGAAAAATAATTATCTATATGTCTGTTGAGCAACATTTTTTAAAAAATTAAATATTTTGGAATATATGGAACTGGAATAACTACCTTATTCACACTGAGATGTTCAACCATGGAGTAAGTGATGATGAATACTCTTGAGATGCAACATGGGCAACTCATCAGAATGTAAAATATTTCATATGCCCTTGGATCTAAAATACACATAAAGTATATGACTAAACAATTGCAAATTAAAAAGTCTCCTAAAATTCAGGGGGGAAAGTATGTTGTTTTATGTATGTATGTAGTACCGTGTTGCATCTCAAGAATATTTATCACCACTTACTCCACAGATGAACATCTCAGTGTGAGTAAGGTAGTTATCCCAGTTCCATATATTTCAAAACATTTAAATTTCTTTCTTTTCTTTTTTTTTTGCTTAACAGACATATAGGTAATTATTTTTCTCCTTTCCCCCTTTCATTTAGGTCCATTCTATGTATGATGAGTTTTATGTATATTTTTGTTAAATTTATGGAGTGCTCAGTTTGAATTTTACCATCGCGGAAAGCTTTTAGCCAAAATGTGATTTGTATTGGTTCTTGAATATGGATATAATTTGTACCTTTTAACCTGTATTTATATGATTGGACATTTGTCTTTATATTAGAACTAGGAGTAAGGCCCATTGTGGGAAGAAATACAACAAGCTCTAGAAGGAAGCTCCAGGTGAGTGTCCCGGCTGTGGCTGGTGGGGTGGCAGAGGGAAGGGGAACATAGCTAAATGGTTAGCTATAAGGCAGGGCTGTCTCAAGTCATTTTGCTGCCCCAAGTAACAGCTTCATGGTAACAGCTTCATGGTAACAGATATGGTTCCCTCCACCCCTGACTTACGTTGCTTTGGGGATATGCAGTGGCAGCTAAGGTAGAAAACCATCTCCCCCTATGCCATGTCTTCTGGGTTCCAAGGGTCTGGAAAGCGGTTCCATAGCCAGTTACATGGTTGCCAACTCTGGGTTGGGAAATACCTGTAGATTTGAGTAGTAGTAGAAGAAGAAGAGATTGGATTTATACCCCGCCCTTCACTTGGAGTCTCAGAGCGGCTTAGAAACTCTTTCCCCTTCTCCTCCCCACAATAGACACCCTGTGAGGTAGGTGGGGCTGAGAGAGTTCTTTCAAGAACTACCCTTTCAAGGAAAGCTCTTGTCAGAACTATGGCTTGCCCAAGGTCATCCAGCAGGTGAGAGTAGAGGGGTGGGGAATCAAATCCAGTTCTCCCAGATTAGAGTCTGCACACTTAACCATTACACCAAACTGGCCTTGGGAGGGCAGGGTTTGGGGTGCAGAGGGACCTCAGCAGGGTATAATGCCATAGAGTCCACTGCTCAAAGCAGCCATTGTCTCCAGGAGAACTGATCTTGGTCATCTGGACATCAGTTGTAATAACTGGGAAATTTTCTGTAGGGGAAATGATGTGCTGTGGCTGGGGAACGTAGTGATTTCTGGGAGATCTCCAGGCCCCACAGGGAGATTGGCAACTCTAGTGGCCATTTAAGGGAAGATTGGGATATGTATTTTACCTCAGGACACATTCAATGACTCCCAACAGCAACAGCAAACTATTTAGAATGTTAGAGGCCTTAGAATGTTAGAGGCAAAGGCCAATCAGGCCACATATGCAAACGACCTCTGTGTTCCAACTGGCTATGGGTGGGAGAGGAACAGCAAACTGTTTAGAATGTTGGAGGTGGGACTCAGGCAATGCAGCCAGTGAACAGGGACAGCTTCTGAGTGGCACATCATGGAGCCAATTGATTTAGGAGTGTGTGGAATGTTCAGAAAGTGCCACCCCACTTCACAATTATATATATAATATTAGAATTATGTACTCATATCCAGAATCATAGGATATTTTGTATGATATTTTAGCACTTTTGAATGTATAATTAACTTACATATGCTATTCTATATATTAGCACTATGTGCGTAGCTATATTATAGTTTCTTTTTCTTTGTCTCAAACTTTTTGGTTACCCACCTGCATACTTGGATGCCATGTCTCTCAAGCTTGAGGAGGCAAATAGCATTCCCCCCCTGTGTTTCTCGGCTTTTAAAAATCAAGTTGCTGGTATTAATGGCTTTGCTCATTTAGTGATGGTATTTAGTGATATTTAGGCTGGTCCTGCATTGGGCAGGGGGTTGGACTAGATGGTCTGTATGGCCCTTTCCAACTCTACGATTCTATTCTATGATTCTATGTGATCTGTGAGTGCCGATTTTTTTTAAAAAAATTATGTTTTATTTTGTGTGTTTTCTCCCCACTCACCTTAGTCCTCTGGATTATGAAGGGTCAGTTTACTTGTTGGGAATGAGTAATGGAGACTTGAAGTCTTTTTCTTAACTATCTGTTAATCTGCAGAAACAGAGCACAGGAGAGCAGGCAAAGAGCCAGCTAGCCAGTGCTGGAGTTTAAAGTAGTGTCACTTCCTTGTACAGCAAACAGCATGCCCTTGGAACCCCCTAACACTCCTTCATGCCAAGAGAGCTTGTAAACACAGACTTCTGTCTCCAGCAGTGGCTACTTTCCAAATAAGAAACTGCTTCTCTCCAGCCTCCATGATATCTAGTAGGGTATGTTCAGTAGCTATAGCCATTGTGTCTCATTTACCTTCACTCAATACCTTCCAACCTGTTAAATATCTTTACCTTTAGCTAGAAGAAAGGCCATTTCCTTATTTGACAGCCTTAATGGTATGTTTTATAGCTGCATCTGTTTTCAGTTGTTGTGAATGGCCTTGATCACTTCTAAACAGAATTATTGTGGGGTAAATTTAAAAATAATAATATATTTTATCTTATGCATGTTGTGGCACTGAGGGCCCTGAATTACGTTAGGAGGTGTTAAATGGTTTGGGTCTGAAGAGCAGATTTTTGCTAGGAGTTCTCTGATATTATTTTCTCCCTCATTTTCTTTTGGCTTTTGTGCCAGACGCTGTAAATGGCAAAAGACCCGAATTCCCACTCAATACAAAGTGACACAAAGTTGATTAGGATTTA
This sequence comes from Gekko gecko, assembly GCA_029375565.1. Classification (NCBI taxonomy): domain Eukaryota; kingdom Metazoa; phylum Chordata; class Lepidosauria; order Squamata; family Gekkonidae; genus Gekko; species Gekko gecko. Next base: position 120,675 of record JAPDNY010000041.1, read on the forward strand.
TGACTAATGTCCTTTGATGAATGTTTGGAAGGCTGCTATGTTTTTTTTACTTTTCCATTTGGGGACATTTTCTATTTCTTTCTCTTTTTTTATCCTAGCTGTTCTCCCAGCTAGCTGGACATAATGTATGATGCTAATAATCTGTCAACCTTGGATATTTTTAGAAGATTATAAACAAAACAAAACAAAAGTTTACCTGCAGCCCACACTTTGCAAAAAAAATGATTTATTGCAGTGTTTAAGGTATGCAAGCTACAGGGTTGTTTTTTTGTTTTTTGTTTTAAATGAAAGCTGAAGTTTTAACATTTCTGGCTTGAAGTAATTACAAACAGAGAGCATCTTCTGAAGTAGAAGAATAGCCCAACCACCATGTTGAACAAGACTGGCTCTCTTGCTATTCACCTTTATGGTTTCTGCAGATCTTTGGACTCTGTGATAGGGTGCACAAATGTAGAAGAAAACATGCTAAGACATGACTGGATGCCTGGTGAGTGTGCTAATGGGCGCGAATGTGACTTAAACAGCCAAACTCAAAGAAAGTCCATCAGGTTCTAGTTAGAAGAAGGGGAAATTGCAAACTGATGGAGAGAAAGGGGATGAAACAGTAAAGGTTAGTGACAAAAGCTTCAGTAAGAGTAAAATCTGCAGGATGATGAGGAAATGTCAAGAGTGAACAAAAAGCACATTATGAAAAGCTACAGTGCAGTGATAATTTAATATGAAGAAACAGACACAGGAAAGGAAAGAGACAGACAGCAGAACAGAGTGATCGGCCAGTAGCTGGAGGAGAAAGGTCAAGAGAGGACTTTTTCAGAATAGGAGTAACTATAATTCACTAAATAATTGAGAGGGAAATCCTAGACATCAAACAACAATTAAAGGTATGAAGAAGGGTGGGGAGCCGGTGGGTGTCATGCATTTAAGGAAGGATGATGAACCGGATCAAAGGAGAAGGTCGCAGGTTTGGAAGGCAGTAGGACAGGCTGGAACAAAAAAGAGGAAAGTGTTAAGTATGCAAATCAACAAGAGGCAGTGATTTCAGCAAATGATTTTGGCTTTATTTGTAACGGCAACACCAACTCAGAACACACCATCAAACACCCACAAAACAGTGGAGCACAGCTCCTTCTTTTAAACTGTCCCGGGCTGTCAAAGCCACACCCATTGTCAGATAAGAACCAATAACAATGCAGGGATAAAGGCCAATCAGGACCGTTCCTTCTCTGATACATTCTCACATAGTGATTGGGTATTTACAAAGGTTTCGCAGAAACCAACCAATAGCAATGCAACATCTGAGGAGCCACATTCAGAAGCAAGCTTTACATGAGATAAGATAGCAGCGATTCACATTCAATACATAACAGAAAGGGAGAAGCAGAAGGCAAAAAGGGTGAAAAAGAAGAAAAAGAGGAGAGACGAAAATTGTAATTTTGCATTGTACACTAAATCTTTTTCCATTGATAGAGTCAGACTGTTTAATACCCCTGCCACTGCAGCCTAAAATGCTCCCCCAAGAATATCATGAGGGGTGAGTTTGAGTTCTGCAGTGTAAGAGAGACAATTGGGGAAGAATATCCCCCTTCATAGAGATAAAATAAGAATAAGATCAATGCCGTGAACGTTTTGTAGTTTAGGAAAGCAAAAAGGCAGAGCAAAGGGATGAGACAAGGACAAGGGGTAACAGTATATTAGAATACTGAATGTAATACAAGGAATATTGGAATGTTTGGCTGACATAACACTATACCAACCTCAAAAAGAGAAAAAAATGCTGTTAAGTGACCTCTATGACTGAGAGGAGTAAATGGAGTCTCAGCCTTATTTTGACATATTTATGGCTTTATAACTATTGACCTTATAACCTTAGCTTGTTATTTAGTTTTGTCTTGCATATCTTAAAACATGTTATATGTTAATTTGCTGTTCAGCCCCTGTATATAACTTTGAACCTTACCTTCCTTCCAATGTATTTAAAAAAGTGAAAGCTCATACCTTGAATAAAACTTTGTTGGTCTTAAAGGTGCCACTGGACTCTAAATTTGTTCTACTAGTTTAGGAAAGGGAGGGATAATGAAGAAGAACCAGGACAGCAAGGGGATGTGACCCAAGTTTTCTGGACACAAGGAAAAAAGCAGTAACATTGGGGAATGAAAATGGAACATTAAGGCAACCTGGAAAATGCCATAAATGATTTTCATTGTTTTTCATTGTTTACTCAGGCAAAGTACCAGACAGACTTGAAGCCTTTGTAGGCTTTCCAAGGTAGGGAGAAGCCTGTGGCTGGATTGAGTAGATGGGGTTTGTATGAAAGCACTAAGGGCACTTTATTGCTCAAGGAACCTGTATACGGCCCAGTGGCCAGCCACATGGGTTGAATCCTGTGATCCATCCTCAGAAGGTGCTAGTAGTCTCAGATCTTCACCACATTCCTTTCTTCTCCAGCAGTCCTTTCTGACACCAGGAAAGTTAATTCCAGGGGTTATAGGATCCAGGTGTTCTAATAGTCATGTGGGTCAGGAGGCTGAGGGTGGGGAGAGGGAAAAATTGTCCTTCCTGCCTCTTCCAGCAGTGGAGCTGTGGTGATAGAAGATGCAATAGGTGAATTCAGCCCCCTCACTGCAGCCTCGCAGTACATGTGTTTGTTAGACCGTGTGGGTTCTGTAACACCAGGAATAAAGTTGCTCGGAGTCAGAAAAGATGGCTTGGGGAAAGGGCATGTAGATCACAGACTTCATCTCCATGGATACATTTTCAGTATGGATGCGTCCAAATTTTGCAGCTCTTCTATTTTGTTTAAAAATCCCTGTTTTGGCTTCACATCTGTCTTGTGTGCTGTTTTCTTGTTTTTTTCAGTCCAAAACTTCTCCATCAAAAGTACATAGTTTTAAATGCTTTCTTCCATCATTTATAGATACATGCTGTAATGTATAAATTATGTAAAAAGGTGTCAAATGCTGTACAATCTCATAAAAGTAGCAAACAAATTGAGATCACCAGCAAGGGAGAAAAAGAGTGAAATAAAAAGAGCATAAGAGTAGACGTCCGATTTTCAAAATGGAGGGAAGGTACACCCTGAAGGTCCTAGTGACTGGTATTGAACATTTAATTGTTCATAAATGATCTGGAATAGGGGTGTGCAGTAAAATGGTCAGGTTTGCAGCTGACACCAAAGAATTCAGGGTTTTGGAAATCACAGTGGATTGTGAGGAGTTTCGAAAGGATCTCTTCAAACATGGCTGACAACACAGAATATAAGGTTCAATGTAAGTCTAAAGTGGTACACACTGGCAGTGTTCCCTCTAAGCTGAGTTAGTGTGAGCTAGCTCACAGTATTTGAGCCTCTGGCTCATACATTTTTGTCTTAGCTCAGGAAGGAGGGCTCCAGAGCAAACTGATTTATGCAGCAGCCAAATCACCTGCTCACAACTTTAATGCCAGTAGCTCACAAAGTAGAATTTTTGCTCACAGGACTCCACAGCTTAGAGGGAACATTGCACTGGGCAAAAAATCCTGACTTCACATATACAATGATGGCTTCTGAGTTGGTTGTGAATGACCAGGAAAGACATCTTGAAGTCATAGTGATAGTTCAATTAAAATGTTGGCTCAGTATGTGACACCAGTGAAAAAGGCAAATTCTCTATTGTTTGTGATTAGGAAGTGGACTGAAATCAAAACAGCCAACATCACAATGTCCCTGTATAGATCTGTGGTGGAAATGAATTCAGAGGACTGTGTACTGCTCTGTTTCCTGTATCTCAACAAATATTGTAAAAAATAAGGTGCAGCAAAGAGAAACCAAAATCATGACAATGGCTGAGTTCAGACTGGCAATTTGCCCCGGTAAGGACCCGGGCCAGCGATGACTCAATCCCGGAGTAAATGGGGCATTCACACAGGCACATCTGCCTAGCGTCCCCCACCCGTAGCCAACCCATGCTGTTGCGCTTCACCACCGGATTAAAAAGATACCTGATAAAATCCATAGCAGATCCGAAAGCCTGTGTGTGTCGCGCGTTTCTCTGCTTCCGGGGAGTCTGAACGCACAGCCGAAAAGCCAGGAGCAACCCACGTTGGGCAGAAGGCAGCAGCAGTGTGATTGGCTGTGCTCCGCTCCACTGCCCAATGCGGTGCCTCCGGCGTGGCAGTCTGAACGCTCCCACGCGCCTCCGTCCTGTATCTTCCGGCAGCGGCCCCCATTGTGTGAACGGGAAAACCCGGTATAGTTTATTCCGGGGCTTTTTTGCTACGACTGGCTACCGGAGCAAACTGCCAGTTTGTACTCAGCCAAAGCTTTCCCTATGAAGAAAGGCTAAGGAGCTTAAAGGTTTTTAGTTTAGAGCAAAGATGACTGGGGAGAAAGCCTGATAAAGGTTTTTACAACTATGCATGGTGTGAAAATTTGGACAGGGAGAATGTTCTTCCCCTCTCCCAAAATACTTGAAATGTTGTACAATGATGGTTGTACAGTGTTGTACAATGAAAGTGATGGATGGTAGATTTAGGACAGACAAAAAATAACTTCATATGACACAGTACCATCTGAAGCAGATGTCCCCTTGATTTCAGTAGAAGAGTGTAACACTATTTAGGATTTCACTGATAATTTACTTGAGGAATTATTGCCATGGGTTTTAGTGATGGCCATAAATTTAGACGGCTTCAAAGGGGGATTAGACAAATTCCTGGAAGGCAAATGGGGGACCGATAACCAGGGCTAGTCCATTTGTGCCCTGCTTGAGGGCCTTCCAGAGGTATGTGAAACAGGATTCTGAACCAGACGCACTATTCTGATCCATCTGTGTTGCTCTGATGTTCATATGGGGTGATTTTATCATGATCAAATTAAGTCAATTTAAAGTGAGGGCAGCACTTTCCAGATTAGGCCTAAGGGTGACACAAGCCAGTTATGAATCTGACAGCTACTGGGATGACACTACTACACTATATAACTTTTTGGCTGTGTGAAGTCAAATGAGAAAGAGAGCAGTGTGAACGGACATGCAGACAATTTCACAAGGAGTGCTGAAAAACAGGAGGGAAAGGCAATGTATGTGTATATTTTAACACAACTGAAAAGGATTCTAAAAATGAAGAGTGGTTTTGGCACGGCACTATGTAATACCCATTGACATGCCTATTAAAAAAAATTTGCCCCCATCAAATCATTCTCCCTCAACCCCATTGCAAGCATATGAAAAGGATTGTTCAATGTCAGTAGCCCTGCTTTATAGAAGCATAACAATAGCTCAGCCTCTCCTTTTGCAGAAATGAAGCAATAACTATATCATAAACATTTTATAGAACCAAGATGTAAAGAGATCTTCTTTTTTTATTGGCTGTTAACATGATTGCAGTGTTTAATATTACGCTGGGGAGCACTCTCAGTCACAGTTCATTTCTACATATCTACCTTTCAACCTTGATGCAAGAATAATGGATTCTTATTAAACTAACTCATAAAAAGTTTTGAAAAGTCATAAGGGACCTTTTTAAAAAAAAAAAAAAAATCTGGTTGGAATCTACCAAAGATGGATATGTTAAGTGCAAACACAATGCATTGGGCTTGATGGTCTAAAGTATACTTTAAAATATTCAATAGCACAATGGATTTTTTTCCTATAAAAACAATACCAATTCTGCCCGAGGTTCAGTTTATAATCTTGGCTGTATATCCCTGAGGGCATGTTTGCTCTTGGAAGTAGTTTGCAAAATATCTGTTTTCCACACACATTTCTTTCCCTTAAACAGTTCACTTTGCTTCATGATATCCACAATATAATTTGTCCTCTAAATTTAACAGGCATTTTCTTATTACATTTTGAAATCACACTGCCACATGTTTCATTTATTGCTACTGGAACACAATTCGTGGGCTGGAGTGGGGGAAACATACAGCTGAAATTCATTGGAGTTATATGTGTGCTGTTATGCTGGTAAGCTTAACTATAACAAAATAAATTTATTTTTTCCCTATGAGCTACATTTGCAATGTTCAGGAAGCATCTAAAAGCCAGATTTAACTCCCATTTAAAAACCAAGAGTGTGACTGCTACAAAAAAATCCTTAGGAGGCTGGATTCAGGCAATAGAAGACGCGGTGCTATCAAGTGGGTAAAACATGGACATGAGAGCTGAGACTCAAAGCAAAGAGTGAACAACAACTTGAAGCAAGAATCAAACGGAACTTTATTTTTCCCTGTGGAGAGGACTCTAAAATAGAATCAGGTTACTAAATCAAAATAAGAGTTCAAATTTGATGAGGTGGTACCTCTGATGTGGTGGTATACAATCTGTTGTGTGTCTATAAAACAAAATCTGGTAAGTTATTTAATGAATTTATCATCACAGAGGTCCAAGAAGCAGTGTGTATGTGTTAAGTGCTGTCAAGTCACTTCTGATTTATGATGACTCTATAAATTAACTTCCTCCAAACCGTCCTATAGTTAGCAACTAGGGATGGGCACGGACTATAGTTTTGCGGCTTGGTTTGTGGTTTGTGGCTGAACCACGAACCAAACCATGAACTGATACAGTGGTCTGTGAACCAAACCAGTTCATATTGGTTTGTTAGCCATGTAAAATTTAGACCCCTGCTTTCTCCTCTGCACAAAAAGCCACGGGGAGCAGAAAGCAGGGGTTTCCAAACAGCTGAGTGGCAGGGACCACTGCTCAGCTGTTTGGTTTCAATGGCTCCAAGTCCACTGATGGATGAATGAACACGACATTATGGGCTGCAAACAGGAAAGTCTCTATACTGGGGCCTCAACAATTGATCATAGTCACACTTTTCAGTTTTTGGTGGGAAAGTATTCACATTTTTCTAAGGGTTATTTGGCAGTCACATGTATAGATTTAAAGCCTGCTTTCAATACTATATCTCTTGAATGTCTATGGAGGAAACTAGAGCAGACTTCTATTGATTCTCGGCTTTTACTTTTGATCCATAATCTCTATTTTGGTTCGCATACCTCAGTCTGGTGTGGAGATAATGAAGAGTTTACAGGGAAATCCAAATGAGACGTGGAGTAAAACAGGGTTCTTCCTCCTCAGTTATTAAATCTGTATCTTAATGATCTGAAGAAACACCTTTTAGATGCAAGTCATCATTCTCCCACTTTAAGTATACCAGTTTTGTTAACTGCAGATGATACAGCTCTCTTATGGAGGTTGGTTATTGGTCTCAGGAAGATGCTGAAGGTTTATTCTAAGCACTGTCAGGAGGCGACACTTTCTATCAATTATGATATAACATTTTTTTGATATTTCAGTCTGTTCAGCGTCTTTATCATTGGACATTAGATGGAAGAACAATAGAACAGGTCTCTCAGTATCATTATGTGGGGGTCCAGTTTCATGCTCATACTGCTTGGCAACCTCATATCTCATATTCTATTAGCTTGGCAACTCAATCAGCAGCAGACACCTCACAATTTTTCCATATGAATGGTGGACACCCAACTCCGCTGCAAGGGCTGAAAGGCTATGAGACACTTGGTGCAGGCCAAGCTACCTGGAGGGCCCACAAACAGGGAGTCATCTAGATCGGGGTGGCCAAACTTGCTTAATGTAAGAGTCACATAGAATAAATGTCAGATGCTTGAGAGCCGCAAGACATGAACATATATTACATACATACTTCTATTGAAAAATAATCAAATTTGCTTTTTATTAACATTAAATGAGACTTCCAAAAATAAAAACAAAAAGGTAAAAACCAGATATTGATAATGATTTATTTGTCCAGTTTATTTGTTTGGTAATGATATTTATTTGTATGTTTGTGTGTGCATTTGTGTGTGAGAGAGAGAGAATCAAAGAAAGCAAATAGATGGGGAGGGACAGGAAGGAAGGCAGGGAGAGAGAGACAAAGGAAGAAAGGCAGAAAGAGAAAAAAAGATGGAAAGAAAGCAAATAGATAGGAGAGGGAGGGAGAGGTGGAATGAAAACAACTTTAACTTTAAATGCATCTTCCAAGCTCCCCCCCCATGCTCCCATGCCAGCTGGCTTGGCTTGGAAAAGGGATTTAAAGAGACAAATGCCTTCTCCAAACTGGCCGGTGGGAGGGGCTTTGAAAATAAATTTAAAGTTAAAGTTGCTTTCTTTCTGTGTTCCCCCCACCTCAAGCCTACCCAGGGAGGGGAACACTGGCTGGGGAAGGGAAGACCGAATGGGGAGGCATGCTTTGCTTCCCCAGCTGCCTGCTGGGAGCCATACAATATGTGTGAAAGAGCCACATGTGGCTCCCAAGCCACAGTTTGGCCATCCCTGAACTGGATAATGTGTCATATGAGGACTGCCCACTCTGTTCTTTGTAGCCCATTCTAAAAATGTACTAAAGGTCTCAAATGTGGCACATGCAACGGAGCACCCCAATGGGCATGGCCTTGTCTATGTACCATAATCCTTGAAATTTAAAGCCCAGATACAAATGTCTTGGGGATGCACTGGTAGCAAACAAAAGGTTGATTTAACATTGCATTTAGCCACAGGACCTAGCCATGCCCATGGTGTGGTCGAAGGAGGTATACTTAACAGAGCAGAATTCAGGTGGAATGGCATCATTAATGGAGGGATCCTTGGGGTATGACAGGTGATGGATTAACTGATATTCCCCAGGGACCTTCTTTGGTACAACTCCCAAGGGGGAAAGATGGAGGCTGGGAATGGCGGGGCCTCTAAAGGACCCACAATGTGACCTGCAGTGCACTCCTTCTTGGCCATGACTTCTGGGAACCCCCTGACTGATTTTAGGTTGTCAGAGTTAGTGCGGTTGTGCAGGCCAGTGAAGGGGATATGAAAACCATCCAGAAGGTAACTGCCTACTGACTGGTATAAGGGCAAAGAGATGGAAAAGAGCTTGAAGCCTAATGAGGATGATGGCCATTTCCCAACTCCATGCTAGACACTCAGACTTTTACACAAGAGCTGCGCTGCTGTCACGCCTCCCTTTGCCCCATTTCTATTGGTCAATTTCCCACTCGAAGCCGCGCGGCTGCATTTTGACCCGCAGCTTCACCTGATTTCCCCCGTGGTTTTGTGATCCTGCTTTTTGAGGATCATGAAACCGTGGGGAAAATCAGGTGAAGCCGTGGGTCAAAATACAGCTGCGTGGCTTCAAGTGGGAAATTGACCAATAGAAACAGGGCAAAGGGAGGTGTGACGGCGGCGCAGCTCTTGTGTGAAATCGGTCTCACTTTGTGCTGGAGGCATTGGGGGATCAGGTGCCACCGGACCCCCCTTCCTTGCAAGAGGCACTGTTGTAAGAGGGTCTGCTCCCTTGAAAGGGCTGCTGGCCAGTGGGAGGGCAGGAACAGAACATTCTGGGTGCTGGCCCAAGCATAGCTTGCAGCTATGCTCATATTTACGACAGGCCCTTTGGCAACTACCCTGATTAAACTCCCAGCAAACTCTATGAGGTAAGTCCTGCCTGGCACACCATTTTGCCAGCTTAGACAAATCTAACCTGCTCCACATGTTTGGGCCCACCACAATTATCCACAATCAATCATTAACCAGATCCCATCTGATCTTTTCGTTGTGAGACACCTGCTTGCAGAAAACATCATCTTATTCAGCTGCAGATGCCTCACCCACCAGAGCCCATGCACACAAAACATTGCCAAAATGATTGTTGAGATGCCACCCCTTATCCGGATAGGCAGACATGACTACCCCCATTAATGCCTAGTAGCCAGCCAGCCAGCCAGTTGCTGAACATCTGTGCCACCTCATCCTTCTTCCCCCCTTTCCTGGCCCTTTTTGAGGACCGCCCATTGTGCCCTTCCTGCACGTCATGTTTTAATAAAGAAAAAACATTGATGTAAAAACCCATCTAGTATTCGCTTCCTGATTTTTTGAGAAAGCTGGATGCCCAGTGGGTCCTCCAGATCCTCAAAAGTAGAAGTAACAGAGGAGGGATTGGCCTCACCATTGCTCACCCAAACAGCCCCTGAGCCACCACCCCCTTTCTCCAGGTTAAGCCTATGCCTTAGCACCCAAGCTGGTAACCCAGGCACATGCACAGTTCTGCACCAGTACTCCTCAGAGGTGTCCCTGGAGTCATCCTCTGATGTGGATTCATCTGAAGTTCCACCACTGTCTGACTCCCCTTTGGCACTTGAAGCCTTTTAGCCTTCTTCCGCTTGCCAGGACCCCTTTTGGCAGACTGGGTGCCAGTTTGGTGTAGTGGTTAGGAGCGCGGACTCTAATCTGAGAGAACTGGGTTTGATTCCCCACTCTTCCACATGCAGCTGCTGGTGTGACCTTGGCAGAACAGGGCCTGGATGGCGAGCCCCTTTAAATCTGGTCTGGTCTGCCCCCACTGGCTGTGTCAGGCCACACCTGATTGGCCCAGCCATGGGTGGGGGTAGAGAACTGTGCAGCCTCAGAGGTGTCCTTGCCTGCTCCCAGCCATACCACCTGGGCCTAACAGCAAATGTTACCTACCCTCTGCCTGCAAACAGGGCCCAAGGTAAGTCTGGGGCCCTGGCTTAGATTGATAGGCTTTCTATGAAGTTTAATTGATCTTATTCAGTCAGACTTTGCACTATAGCCCCTGACAGCCTGGGTTACATCTTGCCTTACTGTTAGAACAACTCTGTTCCTTCTGTGTTTGTCATTCCCCTTGTAAATCACTTTGTAATGTTCTGACTGAAAATGTTCTAATCAAATCCACTTTAGTTCGCTCAGTCCCAGGATTGTAATATTTAGATGTTCCATTTCTCGATTTATGTTTTCGAGCTTACCATGATTCATGCTTCTCACATTTCATGTTCCTATTAGATGCATCAAACAGTTTTGGATATTTTCTTTGCATTCATTCATGTCAACAACTGAACATCCAGTTGCGTCATTAAGAATAGAACTAGTTGTACTTGTCCTCAGCTCTTCCACAGTAGCTGATTGAGGGCTTTCCAACCTGGAGGTTCCATCTTCCAGTACTGTATCATTTTGGATTGTCTCACCATAGGTTTTGTTTTCTATTTTTAGGTAAGCAGTTGTTCAGAAATTAAAGACTGCAATCCACTTTAATTAAACAGTAGATTTTGTAAGGTTAATAATTTGTCATTCTGTGTTTTTGATCATTTTCACTTCATTCAAACCTAATGTGATGGCACATGTTCTAAAAGGTGAAAGTTATTTTATTTTTAGTAGATTTCTGTGTAACTCTATGAATGCTCTAGGCCAGGGGTGTCGAACTCATTTGTTATGAGGGCCAGATCTGACATAAATGAGACCTTGTTGGGCCAGGCCATGTGTGTCATAAAATGCAATGCCAGGTAGCAGAGATATAAACTTTATAAAGGACACAAACACAAAGATTTTTTTAAAACTTAAAATAAAACATGCTTAAAACATTAGCAATCTTGCAATATTTTGTTTATTTAACAGTCTCTAATAACTCACACCTCTTGCTTTGAATTATTGCATCAAAATCTAGCGACAATGTTCTGTAGCAATCTTGAGTATGCTGTTCAGATATTGTTCAGGTGTGTGTCTGTAAGTTGCAAACCTACTTTTGATTTATTGACATTCACTACAGAAAGAGAAAGGAGAATGGCACATGACGAGAAAAAGAGGGGTTTGAACTGATAAGAGAAGAAGAAGAAGAGATTGGATTTATACCCTGCCCTTCACTACCCAAAGGAGTCTCAGAGCGGCTTACAAACTCTTCTTCCTTCCCCACCCCACAACAGACACCCTGTGAGATGGATGGGGCTGAGAGAGCTCTGATAGAAACTGCTTTCCCCCCCAAGAACAGCTGTACCAGAGCTTGTGACTGACCCAAGGTCACATCAGCAGGTGCAAGAGGAGGAGTGGGGAATCAAACCCAGTTCTCCCAGATTAGAGTCGGCACACTTAACCACTGCACCAAACTGGCTCTGTGTTACATAGAGTTACACAGAAAGAACAGAGAGCTTCTGGGTGCAGAGAGAAAGAAACAGAAGAAAGCCTATGCTATTGGGTCCAGACAGAGAGAAGAGAGTGTACACTGGACTGGAGATAAAAAGCAGGAAGATTGAGAGGGGTTGCAAGCAGAGAAGAGAGAAGATGCAAAAATTCAAGTTTATACCTTGAATAAAACTTGGCTGGTCTTAAAGGCACTTTCTTTGTATTTCTCCTCCCTCTGTGAACTGGGCAAAGCAAGCCTAGGGGAGGAGGAGGGGGAAGAGCCTCAGCCAATGGAGGGAAGTGAGGCTTTGCTCTGTAACTCTGCTGTGCAATTGAGAGAGCCTGGCAAAGCAAGCTCTCTCTTTCCCTCCCCTCTCTTCCTTCCCAAGGGAGGAGCCTCAGCCAATGGAGGGAAGAGAGGCTTTGCTCTCTGGCTCTGCTGTGTGATTGATAGAGCCTGGCAAGGCAAGCTGTGTCTCAGAAGAAAGCAAGAGAGAGGGAGAAGTAAGCAGATGGCAACCAGTTGCTTGCGGGCCTGATACAACCCCTGTGGGATACAACCCCTGCTCTAGGTTTTTCACAAGTAGAAATACAGAATACAATAACAATTCATTTCAAAACATCTTTAACATCAATCAAAAACACAGGGGAGAAGCCAAAAGCACTCAAAGGCATTTAAGTATCAAGTCTCAACTCAAAAAGCTGAAATGGATTTTTTTTCTTTTTACTGTGTGCCTTTTAACAACAGGAGGTTGTGGCAGTTGAGGGCCAGTGGCAACTGCAAGAAAGCTGTCTAATTGTACAATGGACACATCCAAGATTGTTCTGATGCATCTGAACAGCTTAGCAAATTGCAGTGGAGGGCAGGACACTAGCTGAATCGGTGGGTAATAGAGCATTCCTGTTTCTCATATGGAAAATGTCATTGGGAAGTTTTTTATAGTATATGGTAGGGCCAGTGCAGTTTTGGCCATTGTATCTCCAAAAGGCTATTGCAGAGCTAGAGAATGTGGAGAAAAGGGCAACTAAGAGGATTAGAAGAGTTGGATTTTATACCCTGCTTTTTTCTATCCTAAGGAGTCTCAAAGCACTTTACAATCATATTCCTTTCCTCTCCCCACAACAGGCACCTTGTGAGGTAGGTGGGGCTGAGAGAATTCTGAGAGAATTGTGACTGGTCCAAGGTCGCCCAGCAGGCTTCATGTGGAAGAGTGGAGGATCAAACTTGGTTCTCCAGATCAGAATCTGCTGCTTTTAACCACTATACCACGCTGGCTTGGGGCACCCTTCCTATGAAGAAAAGCTGAAGTGTCCAGGAGTTTTTAGAAAAAAAGGACTACTGAGGGGGCATGGTAGAGGGTTTTAAATTAAGAATACTAAGAAAATTATGCTGTCTCATTGTGAGAATATTTGAATATACCTCGATAATCAATACTTTGGGGAAAACATATGAAAAAATTAAACTGTATATAGAGGTTGTTCTTTGGCTAGAAAATATAGAAGAAATGCAAAGGTATAAATATACTTGGAAATGGAACTTTCTGAGACTTTTAAAATCTAACTAAACTGCCCCCCAATTACTACTTTAAAAAAAGCTGGGCCTTCTCCCACGCAGAAAGTACATATGCCGTGGGTGCAGAGTAGGATCGTGCCCAATGGTCCTGCCCACCAACATCTGTGCTTTCTTTTCAGGATATCCTGAATTAGAGAAAGCCTGATCTACTAAACTAGGCAGTTAGCCAAACAGGATGCACATCTTTTCAGTGTTTTACCTCCATTATCCAGCAATGCCAGATGGTGAGGTCCAAAAGATTGTGTTGATTTCTGAAAATTCTGTTCCTACTCTTTCCATTTTTAGGTTAATGTACAGCTGAAACAGGAAACCTAGAAACCAAGCATCCTCCAACATCTGCCAGTTCAGGAGGGAGCCAGTTTTTTGGTGAGCTGTTTGGATGCATCCAAATGAATGTAGATGTGTCTGATTGCATGATTATCCTGTTTCCACACACACTTACTCCAACACCACCTGTCTGCCACCATCTCCAGTTTTTAAAAGCACATGTAGTAAAATAGGTTGGGGCCAGCTGGAGATCTGAGTTGAGACTTAGCACCTAACATCTCAGTATCTCTTCATACCCCCCCATACTGCTCAAATAGATGCTGCTGACTGAACAGCTGCAAATCTACCTGATATTGGCCATTTAGCAGATGCAACTGACTGTGCAGGCACAAAGAGAGGAAGAAGGGCAAGTGATTCCCCACTATATTATATATATATATAATAAAATAAAAATTCTTCAAATACATTAGAAGCAGAAAACCAGCCAGGGAGGCAGTGGGGCCCTTGGATGACCAAGGGTTAAAAGGATTACTAAAGGATGATAGGGAAATGGCAGAGAAGCTGGATGCATTTTTTGCCTCTGTCTTCACTGTGGAAGATGGGAGGTGTTTGCCCACTCCAGGAACCACAGATTTCAGAGGGGGTGTCAAAAGACCTGAGTTGGATTGAGGAGACAAGAGAGAAGGTCCTACAACTGATGGACAAATTAGAAACTGACAAATCACCAGGCCCAGCTGGCATACCCCCACAAGTTCTGAAAGAATTCCAATATGAACTTGTAGATTTCCTGACAAAAATAAGCAATCTATCACTAAAATCTGCCTCCATTCCTAAGGACTGGAAAGTAGCTATGTAACCCTTATCTTCCAAAAAAAGTACCAGAGGAAATCCAGGAATTTACAGGCCAGCCAGTCTAACATGAAGTATTCTACACTATTAGTGCTGGATGACTTCAGTGTCCATGCCGAGGATCCTGGCAGACCAGGGACCAAGTGTCATCCATGGCAGCACTGGGACTCTCCCAATTTGTATCAGCTCCCACACATCGAGTAGGTCACATGCTGGACTTTTTTCTCCCTTTCTCGCAATAAAAGTACTTGTGGGCACTTCATGAAATTAATGAACAGTAGGCTTAGAACAGATAAAAGAAAGTACTTCTTCACCCAAAGAGTAATTAATATATGGAATTCACTGCTGCAGGAAGTGGTGGCAGCTAAAAGCTTAGACAGCTTCAAGAAAGGAATGGATAAACATATGGAGCAGAGGTTCATCAGTGGCTTTTAGCCACAAGATATAGATGGAACACCATGTCTGGGGCAGTGACACTCTGTATTCTTGGTGCTTGGAGGTAACAATGGGAGGGCTTCTGGAGTTGCGTCCTCACTGATGGACTTCATGATGGCACCTGGTTTTTGTGACTTCTCTTATGTTTTATGTTCTTAAGCCAATCAGTTAAATTTCCTGAAAGATCATGATCCTGGGAGGATCTTCTTCAGTAAATGGGCTCATTTTACTCTTGAGCTAGGCAAAAGCAGCTGCAGTCTTCAGCAACCAAACTGGCTACTGTGCAGATTGGGATGGTACTGTATTACATTGAACCTCTCTAGGGAACTTGCAGGCGATACAGTCCGGAGTCGGCCTTTTGTGTAATCAGTGGAGTTCACACAAGGTAAGAATGTTAGCTGCAGCATGTATACTGGAAATGTGGCAGTTGGTTGTATAGACTATACTGTAGTGCATAATTTTAGTTTTAAGATGATGCTATTGGAAACATACATACACAAAGACTCTTGCACCAAGTTAAACTTATTATCTCCCCATTTGCATGTCTGCACATGCAAGATGTTGTGCAAACAATTTCTGGACCCTGTAATATGTGGGGAGGAAAACGCCAGCTGTTGCACAAGGTCTTGTGTAAAGCAGAACTGAACTAAGTAGGTGTATGTTTCTGCTTCTGTTTTTAGCCTGTGTTTTTAGTTATGTGTTTGTTTGAGTGATACACTACTTCTCAAAAACTGCTTTTCTTAAGAAGCCAGTACTCTTTTAAAATAGAGTAGGGCAGGGTCCCCAGCTTTTTAAAGCCAGTGGGCACCTTTGGAATTCTGACACAGGGTGACAGGTGCAGCCACAAAGAGACTACTGCAGGAGGCAGAGCCAACCACAGAATGTCAAGGAGTGAAGATTATGCGTAACTCTAATAATACCTCTTCAACACCATTTTACTTATTTTTTTTTTTTTACTGCTGGTAACTTTAATTGTATGTTAACTGTATTTTCAATGTTTATAACATTATAGATCGCCCAGAGCCTGCTTGCAGGGTGGGCAATTCATAATTCCAATAAAGCAAATAAATAAATAAATTTCAGGCAGAAGCTTTGTTTAACAGAATGCCTGTTTAAATCAACATATTGTTTTAAAATATTTTCTTGCCCACATGCAGCTTACCTTCAGTGCTGTGGTGGCAGCTGCTGCAGAAACAACTTTTTTAAAAATCTGCACAGCCAATCGGAAGCCCCGCTGGTCAAAAGCCCAACCTGCCCACTTTCTAAAAACACTCGTTGGGCACCAGGAACAGCATCACACTGATGTCCCCTAGAGTAGAGGATATAAAGAAGCCCATATTCTGTTGAGATAGGCCATACAGATGATCACATTATCCCAGGTTAGACTCCTATGTTAAGATTTTCTTATTCGCTTGATGTATGTTCATGAAAAATGTGGTTTGCCCATTTTAGAGGCAGATGTGTGATTACCTGTTACTAACAGAATTGTCTTTCCTTGGCTTGATCATACCCCTAGAGCAAGGTGGGAAATTGGTGGATCTGCATGGAGGCCAACTGGAGGAAGTAGGCAATGGTGATTTCTGGACAAATGCCTAGGGTTGAGCCTGTTGAGATCCTTCAACAAAGATATGGCACTAGATGTGAGATCTGCCAGAGTGGGGACAACTCCAAGGTAGGCACCCTACAAAGCAAAACTGAATTCATTTCAATGGCGCAGATATCCAGGTGTCCAGAAAATCCTGCCCTCTCGATGAGGAAAGGTATTTTAAAGGGGCAGTGCTCTAGCTCAGTCTGCATCCACACATTGTGGGATAGTGTACTGTTGTTTTATTATATCTGTCATTCTCAACTGGATTTTCCTTTGTGGATAAGAGAACTCAGGAGGTAAAGATTGGTATAGTGCAACAATATCAAATGATATCTAGATGTAGTCTTAGAATCTGCTACTTTTTTAAAAGGTGTCTCATGCAAGGGGGAGGGGAGTAGATTGAGAAGGTGCTTTAAGCAATTAGTGGGGTGACTTATCGAAGAGCTGGAGCTATTAGTTTGGGTGATCAGTGCTTTTGGTACTTGATTTCCCATCTGACAGAATAGGTCTTTCAATGCAGAACCTGGAGCCCAATGTCTGCTCATCCCCCAACAGGCCTTTGACCAGCAAGAGCCAAGCAAGGTGTCTACTTCATATTCCAGGTCCATATCTTGGTCATTTCCTGGAATCATGGATGTGACAGTACCACCCTTTTAATATCTGAGGCACTGATTGGGGAAAAACAAAAGTGGGCTATAAATGTGGCTAGACAGAGGCTATACCTTCATAGTTATTTATAGCACAGCTATGAGATTGTTTAATAGACCTACTTGTGAGGGGGTGTTACCTTAAAACAGCTGCAAGGAAAGTAAGTCTCAACATACTAACCACTAAAAACCACACTACTGCACAGTAAATGAACGTTCCCTCTAACAGTCACTTTTCACAGGATGCAGCCTTCTGACTTGATAAGATCAGAAGTTTTGTTTATTTGTTCCAGATTCTATATGGAAACCTTGTAATTTCCATTCATTAATCATTTAGTGTTTTACTTACATTATTTTTAAATTAAAAAATAATAATCTGTGAGAGGATTAGACACAAGTTTGTTAGAGAGACACAAATTAATGACATAGATAAAAGCACTTAAAAATAATAATTGAGCAGACATGGCATTCCTACTCTACTTAAACTGGCATTAAGGATGAATTAAAATTTCAAATTTCAAGTTCTTACCCAGAGCCTTTCTAAAAAAAAAAAAAAAGAAGAAGCATCTTCACTGAAATCCAGGTCTGAGAAACAGATCTGAGACGAGATCTGAGACAAGGGTCTGAAACAGATCTGAGACAAGTGTTTTACATGTGCTTGCATGTAAAAGAACATGCTTCTGCTGAATCATCTGATTCTACCCACCTAAAGCATCATGTTCTTCTGAGCATACATATGATCCCTTAAGTTTAGCATTGTTGTTTGTTATGGATTTATTTTGGCAGAAGGAACCACAAAGGCTGGCATTTGCTAGCCAAGTGGCTCTGTCTCACGTGCTGGAACAGTGAGAAAAATGCCTTCTTGTAACTTTTCAAGGAATCTCACAAACTGATTCTATGAGCCATTGCAATTTCAGGCCTACTTAGGCTAACTTAATAAAGCAGTGCTATGAAAACCACATACATTCTGTATATCATACTTAATTAATATTAACCTACAACAGCCCAGTCCCATACAGAGAGTTTGTGTGTAGGTGCTGTTACTTTGAAGATGTATATGTAGCTTTAGATATGTGGGAGGTTCCCGTGGGCAATTTATGTTTGACACAATTATTATAAAAATAATTTCACGATGACCAGTGGAACGACAAAGAGAATGGCAAAGAGTAAAATTGTAGGAGGTAAAGGGAAGATGTGTGAGAAGTGGTGGGAGGAAGTAAATAAAAAAACCCAACTGATCACATATTCTACTGCAGGACAAAGCTGCATTTAGAACCATAATGTGCCAGGAGACTTGATGGCAAAATTATATCAAATTAAGACATCAAATAAAGATCCTTTTACTTTCCTGTTCAAAGTTTACCACTAGAGCTCTTGTTCTTTCATTACTTGAATCTCAAGGTTTATTACAGGCTTGTCCAGGGACTTTATGTAAAGCAATGCATTGATCCTCGTTGATCTTAGGAGTGTCTCAGGATATTTTTGCTTCTCTCTTTGTTCAATAGGGGGAAAAAAATCTGTGCAGAGTAGCACTGGAGTCCTCTGCTTGTCTGGAACAGGAATGTAGAAAGGGAAGGTTATTGACTAAACCAATTCAATGTGTAGCATTTACGGTTTTGGATCCAGGGATCCACCTATGTGCAAAGAGAGATTTATGTGTGGTGACAATTGTAATTTGAGAAATAATGGCTTGTATCCTGCCACGCTGTTCAGCCAATGACTTCTTCCCACCCAAGAAGCCTTCCTCCTGTTAAGAGTCTTTTTAGAAGAGTTTGTTCTATCAGAGGAAGGATCTTTGGGACAGAGATAGGCTTTGAACATGGCTGAGTGGGACTGATAGGGTCCAAGCCGCTGTTTCAGGACTCTGTTTTTTAATAATTTATTAATGAAATATAAGTGATAACATGAACAAAATGAATAACTTTATTTGCAAATTGAGATGGTTCACACACATGCAAAACTCATTATTCCTGCCATTAATAGCTGTCACAGCAATCTTTTTTTAAAAAAAACACAGAAAAGAGCAAAAAGGGCAAAAGTCAAAGTCCAGCAACTAAACAAAACAAAACAAAACAAAAAAGAAAGAGATATAGATAGAGATGAAAATATAACCAGAGTTGTGGCAGATCTACTGATAAGTTTCTATAAAAGGTTTCCAGCTATCTAAAAATAAGTCCATATACAATTGTCACTTATATGCCATACATTCAAATATTGACAAGTCATATCTAGAAATCAGTTGAGAAAATGACAAAAGTCATCATCCTAGTCTGTCAATTGATCCAACGGAAAAATCCCCCATTGGTCCAAGCTTTCCATTAAAAAGAAAGATTTCATCCAGTGTTTACATCTGGATCGGCCCATAATGTTAATTTAGCATGTTGTAAATAGGATCAAAATGATATTATTGTGACATTATGCTTCATTGTTCTCTAGCTGCAAAAACTGTAGGAAAAATGGGATCTACTCTAGCATACTTAGACCCTAATGCATGGCATTTAGAGAGGGGCACCAGACAAAAATCCTCCAAAAGAGTCCAAGATGGATAGTCCAGTTGCAAGGAGTGAGCCTAATAACTGGCCACGTTAACAAATATGCCTACTGATATAAACTAAGATCAGGGAAACCAAATCCTCCTTCATTGAATGGAAGATACATCCTCTTTAAAGAATTCTGGAGTGGTGAGGAACCTCACAAAAATATTAATTTTATAAATATATCTTTAAAGTACATAGAAAAGAATTGCGCGTAAAAAGTAAATAATCCTTGGTATAGTATTCATTCTGAGGGTATTTACTTTGCCCCATAGAGACAAGTTCAGAGTTGCCCAGCTGTCCAGATCTAAAGATATATCAGTAATTAGCTTGTTAAAATTTAGTATAATCATCTGCATAACATTTCTAGGAATCAGTATTCCAAGATAAGTAATGACATCTGAGCACCACTGAAAATATCCACAGGCAAATGATATATTGTCTCTCAGGGATATCAACTCAGATTTTGCCCATTTAATTGAATATCCAGATAAGTCTCCAAAGGTATTAATTTGTCCCAGTCCGGTGGGTCTGGGACGGGGACCGCCATCCGCCCCCCCGACCGTGCCCCCATCACCCCTACTCATGTTGGGGCGCGAAACCCCACGTCAGCCCGACCAGCCCATGGCAAAGACCATTGGGGAGGCGGCTACTGATGTCCTCGCTGGCTGGGAAAGTGACCCAGGGAGGAGAACCGGGCGGGTGCGGCCGCTTTGCCGCAGCCCATGGGAAGCTGCAGGGCAGGCCGATGGAGTGAGAACCACGCCCCTGAAGGTCCCGGGCGCCAATGCTGGCACCGGCGGTGCAGCCCCCAGGCCAGCAGGACCACCGCCGGCTCAAGATTGGTCATGCCCCAGCCGACAGGAGCGTGTCCTGTCTTATCAAGGGGGCGGGGCTGGGAGGGGGTGGGGTTGATGGGGGACGAAAGCGGTGCTGGGAGCAGGGAAAAGGGAATAAAAGGCAGAAAGGGGAAAGAGGCCGGGGAGGACGAATGTGCCAGGACGACCGGACTGGAAGAGAGAGAGAGAGCCAAGGGCTGGGCAGTCAGAGGGACTCCGTGACACGAGGCAGAGGGGCAGGAGGGGTGCCGTTAACCCCGCTCCCTGCCATTTCTGAGGCCTCACAACCCCTAACTCCTTTAAGCCTGCTGGAGCCCCCAGCACCGTACCCCCGCAGGAGGGCCAGATGTCACGGCTACGGGCGGAAGGCCATCAGGGGAACAGCCGCGGCATGACATAATTATATTCATTAGTGCAGGAATGGAAGACTGAGGCTCCAAAATAAACAATAAAAGATCATCTGTGTAAAGAAATGTATTTTCCTTTGGTCATTTGAACTGAGCAAAACCTTCGCCTTGTTTTTAAAAGTTTTTCTTTCTGTCTAGGCTGAGAACGGACAGGAGGGGGGAAGTCAATTCAATTGCTTTTGAACCTCAGCTCAGCCACCCTTTCAGAAATGCTAATAGGTCTAGCAAGAGACAATGGGATGGTCAAGATCCCTGCCCCAGCTAGGCAGGTGATATCTAACAGGGAAAAGAGATTTTGAGGGCTTAAGAAGCTAGAAAGAGTTCAGAAAAAAAATATCCTGGAGACCTTAGGAAAAGCTTCTTTGACCTGGTCATGCCTGATCAGTGGGAGGAGAGAGACAATAAAACTCCTGGGAGTGAGGAGGAAGGTCTTCTTAGGGTTGATTCAATCAAGGCAGACAGAACTCTTCCACGAGGTCTATAGGAGGTGGCCATTGCCGTGTGCTGGCCTGCACTAAGCAGAGGCTTAAAGGTAATAGAAATCCTATAGAACAGGAGTATTGAACTGATTTGCTATAAAGGCTGGATCTTACATAAATGAGACTTTGTTGGGTTAGGCCATGTTTATCATAAAATGTAATACCAAGTAGCAGATATGTAAGGACAAAGACAAACACAATTAAAGATGCAGTGCAGTACGGGGCTTATGCCCCCGTAGTGCTTGGATAGGGGGAAAGCCTAGGATCTGGGGGAAAATATGAAATGGCTGGGCATTGCAAGCTTCCTCCAGCCCCAGGGCTACTCAGAGTAGCAGTGGCTCACCAGGGTCTCAGGTTGAAGTCTTTCTCATAATAAGCCACAGCCTGGTCCTTTTAACTGGAGGTGCCAGGGATAGACCCACCTGGCTCCCTAGCTCATTGAATGCAAGAGTAAAGCCTCCACCCAGAAGTACAATGTTTGCAACCAAGCCCCCTCCCCCTCAGCCAGCAACCTTCAGCAAATAAACAATCTAGCAGACCCACCTGCCTCCTTAGCTCAATGAATGCCAGAGAAAAGACTCTACCCAGAAGCACAATGTTTGCAACCAAGCCTTCTCCCCCTCAGCCAGCAACCTTCAGCAAATAAACAACTCTAGAAACCCACATAGGCACAGGAGAAGCCAGAAAAGATGAGGGAAATTCAGCAGCCCCATCCTCTGCTGTCTGCACTCAAAGGCAGCTCAAAAGGGTGAGGACAGGAAGACACCGGGGCAAGGGTAGGGAGGGGGGGAGAGAAGAGAAACGTGGGCTGGGTAGGCTAGTTCTGGCCCATGGGCCATATGTTTGACACCCCTGCTATAGAACATATGTAACTTTCTAAGCTAAGGAGTGTGCCTTTTGAATCCCTTGCTCAGTCTGGTGCTGTGGATATTTGCTTGTAGAGGTTTTAATAAATGCTTTATAACTTCTGATACTGGTAGTGCTTCTCTGTATCATATAGATCTCCACTGTCTTGGACATGCTATTTTGTAAAAGAGCACCAGGAGGAGTGGACCACTCTTTTGACAATTGGCTACTCCCCCAGTGGTGCACAAGGCAATAAATTGCCCTCTTGTTAACCAGATGCTGGATAGTGGGAGACAAAGAGGTGAGGCCTCTGAACTGGAGGGTGGTCCTGACCATCCCAGGAGGGGGGTTCTACAAAGTCTAGGTGGTGGCAGTGGTTGAACAGAGAGAGAGAGAGAAGCTCCTCCAAGTGATGGATGGCAAGCCGGGCAGAGACCTTGGCAGCCACTTGGGCACAGCTGCCTCTGAGGATATAGTAGAATAGGGCCTGCAGGTCAGAGCAGGGCTGTTCCACTACTATCTGCATAAGGAATAATTTTAAATCCCAAAAAGTTATGCACAAAGCCATGAACAGTTCTACTTTGTGTGATCGTGCAAGCCAGAGGTTCCAGACACAGATCAAAAATAAGAGGAAAAAGAGGCCAACCTTGTCTAGAATCCCTCTAATGAGGGAATGATACAGAAAATATGCTCTTAGTCAACATCCTGGATCTGGGACATGAAGAGAGACTTTTAATCTACTTCAAAAATTTTGAGGAAAACAAAATTTAGTTAACATTGCAAAGAAAAATTTTCAGCATATTTTGTCAAAATTTTTTATAGCATCAGGTGAAAATGACAACATAATCAGATCTCTTACTATTGAAAACAATCAAATCAGTGACCAGCCTAAGGTTATCAGAGCCTTGCCTACCTCATGTGTCCTACTGGGTCTGTGTGTACTGAAGATGTAACAACCTTTTGAAGTCTGTTAGCAAGAATAGTCGTTAATATCTTAGCATCTACATTCATCAAAGAAATAGGTTGAAAATTCATGCACTGGGTAGTTTTTGCCAAGTTTGGGGGTTACAGTCAGGGGGCTTTTGGGGACGGAGCATGCTGGAGCACCGCTCCAGCAGCCCAGGAGCCCGTACAATGGAGGCAGCGGCAAGCCGAAGTGCTGGGGCCAGGGGGAGGCCCAGAGAGACCCACTGCCGGGTCCCCTGGGCCTGCACAGAAGCGCTGCAGCTCAGGGGAGTCCTGGAAAACCCCACTGCTGGGTCCCCCGGGCCTGCACAGAAGCACTGCGGCTTGGGGGAGGCCTGGAGAACCCCACCTCCAGGTTCCCCAGGCCCACACAGAAGCACTGAGGCTCGGGGGAGGCCTGGAGAGCCCTGCCGCCGGGTCCCCCGGGCCCACACAGAAGTGCTGCAGCTTGGGGGAGGCCTGGAGAGCCCCGCAGCTGGGTCCCCTGGGCCCGCGCAGAAGTGCTGTGGCTTGGGGGAGGCCCGGAGATCCCTGCCGCCAGCTTCCCCGACTTCACCGAAGTGGTAAGTAAGGGATTGGTGGGAGTGGCAGGGGCTTGATGGGGGTGGGTGGGAGAACCTCCCTCCCTCCATTTCTTCGCCATATTTCCCTCCTTTCCTTTCTTTCCCTCCTTTCCTTTCTTTCCCTCCTTTTCTTTCTCTCTTTCCCTTCTCTTTCTTCTTTCCCCTTTTCCTCCTTTCCTTCTCTCTTTTTTTATTCCCTTTCCTTCTCTCCTTTTCCTCTTTCCCTCTTTCTTCCCTTCTCTCTTTCTTTCCCACCATCTTCTCTTCTCTTTTTTCCTCTTTTCCTCTTTCCCTCCTTCTTCCCTTCTCTCTGTTTCTTTCCTTCCTTCTTTCCTTCTCTTTCTTTCCTTCTCTCTTTTTATCCCCCTTCCTTCCTTCTTTCCTTCTCTTTCTTTCCCTCTTTCCTTCCTTCTTTTCTTCTCTCTATTCTCTCTCTTTCCTTCCCTCTTTCTTCCTTCTGTGCCCAACTCTAGTGAGAAGGGATTTAAACTGTAACTCCCTTCTCTCTTCGCTCCCACCCTGCAGGCCAGCTGGGGAAGGGTAGGGGAGGCTTTTGAAGATGCCTTCCCCCTTTGGCTTCCTCTTCTGACATCACTTCTGGTGATGTCAGGGAGCATGACATATGCTAATAGCCTAGTAGCTCATTAGCATACCGTATGCTAATGAGATCCTGCAGCTCTTTTTCTATAAAATGATCACTGGTCACAGTGATATAGGCATCATATAATGATAATGGCAATGAGCCAAATTCAAAAGTTTCTTTATACAATTGGTAACATTTTTGGCATTTAGAAATCTGAAAAGGTTTTATATCATTCAGTAGGCAACCCATCTGGTGCTAGAGATTTGCCATTATTCATATTCATTATCACTAGAGATGTGCATTCGGCAATACCAAGCTGAGAAAACACTTGGAAAATAGCTAATCAATATTTTCCAAATATGTTTTCAACCAAATATAAAGTGTGGCATTGTCTAAAGCTATCCGAAGTGGCTAAGCCCAAAAATATTTATGATTTTTTTGGGGCACTGGATAGCTGGTGTTTAAAGGGACTGCCTTCCCTTTAAACACCTTTTGAGTGAATTTGGTGCTTTGGAGTTCACTCATGTCATGGCTTGCAAAAGGCAGTTAAAGAGAATTTGGTCCCTTTAAATGCCTTTTGCAAGCCACACTGCAAGTGAAGTCCAAAGCAGCAAGTTCACTATGTGTTTAAAGGGAAGGCAATCCCTTTTTAACATCTTCTCCAAGTGGTACTGTTTGGAGAAGGTGTTTAAAGGGATTACTTTACTTCTGGGTGAACTTACTGTTTTGGCGTACACTTCTGGCGCAACTTGCAAAAGGCATTTAAAAGGACCACATTCCCTTTAAATACCTTCTCCCCCTCTATTGGAAATAATGAAAGATGGAGCACCCTTGGGGCTCATAGAATTGGACTCCTGGTCCAGTCTTTTTGAAACTTGGGGGAGGGAAGGTTTCAGGAGAGGCACCAGCAGCTATGCTGCAAATGTGGTGTCTCTACCTCAAAAAAATAGCCCCAAAGAGCCCCAGATACCTCCCAGATTGATTCTCCATTATAGCCTCTAGGAATAAGGCCCATTGTGGAAATAAATAAAATGAGTTCTAGAAAGAGGCTCTGGGAGAGTGCCCAGGCTTTGGGCACACAGTGTGAATTTGCTGTGGTGACCTCAGCAGGGTATAATGACAGAGTCCACTGTTTTCTCCAGAGGAACTGATCTCTGCTACCTGAAGAACAGTTGTAATTTTGAGTGATCTCCAGCCCTCACCTGGAGATTGGCAACCATTGTTACCCAGGATGAAATGACTAGTTTGGAGGGTGGCATCTATGACATTCTACCTGTCTGAGGTTGAACCCCTCCTCAAACCCCACCCTCTCCAGGCTCCACCCCTCAAATCCCGAGGATTTTGCCAACCTGGAGTTGGCAACCCCATCTCCTTCGCAGCTAACCATCAACCTACCATTATCTGCCCCTCTGACTTCAGCTGACTTCTGTCCTCCCTCCTGCAGAGCAGTTGTAATTCTGAGGAGTCTTCAGCCCTCAGCTGGAGATTGGCAACAATGGTTCCCCATGAGGGACTGGCTGGTTTGGAGGATGGAGTCTATGGTATTATAACTGTCTGAGATCCCACCCCTCCTCAAACCTCAGCATCTCCAGGCTCCACCCCTCAAATCTCCAGGAGATGGCAACCCTATCTCCCTCCCAGCCAATTGTCAACCTACCATTATTTGCCCCCTGACTTCAGCTTTCCATCTCCTCCCCCCTCCTGCCTGGAGAGCAGTTGTAATTCTGATTGATCTCCAACCCCCACCTGGAAATTGGCAACAATGGTTCCCCAGGATGGATTGGCTGGTTTGATGGGTGGAGTCTATGGCACTGTACCTGTCTGAGGTCCCACCCCTCCTCAAAACTCACCCTCTCTGGGCTCCTCTCAAATCTCCAGGAATTTCAATACCTAAAATTGGCAACTTTATCTCCTCCCCTCTCAGCAGCCTCTTCCTAGGCAAAATTCTGTCTTTCTCATTAGTGGGGAGCAAAGCAGCTTACTTCATTCTCTTCTGCTTTGTGATCTGTACAGCAACCCTGTAAGGTAGGTTAGGCAGAAAGTCTGTGGCTGGTCCGAAATCACCCAGTCAGCTTCCATAGGGAGGCTCCTGCTGAACAGGAGCAAGCAGCCAGGGCTAGTGATGCCAGTCAGGAGTCACCCTGAGAGTGCTGGCAGGTCTAGGGTTGCCATTGCCAACAAAGACAAATTGATGTAAAGGAGTTTGGGAAAGTCTCCATATCTCTATTTTGCCTTAAATTGGTTTTGATGCCAGCAGAGTGAGGAAATGCCAGAGGCTCTGGGTGGGTGCCCCATGGTAAATGTACCAAACAATTCCTAAAGATTTTCCAAAACACCACTCTATCGATAAATCATTTTCTACACTCACAGTGTCCCCTGCCAGAATGCAACTCATCCCCAGCACTTTGAAATAGTACCAGAGCTTTTTTGCCATGTGAACTGTCTTTTTTGTGGTGTGGCATGGTTGTGTTATTGGATTTCTTTCTTTTGAAGGGGAAGTGTTATGAGTGAGGACATATTTTACCTTGGAATACACCAGGCCGCATATGCAACTGACAGTTCCAACTGTCTTGCAGGGGGGGGGTTTTGGTGCGGAATGGAGTGAAGTCCAATCAGCTTCCATATGCAAATGGCCTTGAAATCCTGGCCCAATCAGAGAAGAGTGGTCTAGGCTGCAGTGGGTGGGAGAGAACTCAGGCAACACAGCTAGTGGATAGGGATAGCTTCTGAGTGACACATGAGAGAGCCAACTGATTTTGTGGGGCATAGAACTTTGCTACTCCAAGTGGCTTTTATATTTATAGAGAGATAATGGTCCCCATAGGCTATAATGGAGGTGGGAAAAAATTGCTTTCCCAAATATTTACTGAATCAGAATACCATACTGGTATTGGGATTCAGGAATATCAGGAAATACCGATCTATTTTGGGTTCAATATATCCAAACCTGAAAAAATACCGGATTTTTTTTGCACTCCCCTAATTATCAATGCCTTAATTTCATCCATGTGCAAAGGTTCAGCAAGAAACTCTTGCTGAGTATATCTAAAAATGGAAGATAAAGGTGACAGAAAAATGCAGGAGATATGCACTGGGAAGTGTTCTTTAATCCTTAATTAAAATAAATCTGTGGGAGATGAGAGGGAGGACTGAGTAGTTAAAATGGGGCTGAGAGGATAAAAGGTAGAAAGTAAAAAATAGAACAAGCTGAACTCCAAAAGCAGCTAATTGCTGGCCACCATATGTCTCTCTCCTCCTTGCAGACTCTTGCCAGGAGATAACTAATAAAGTTGCCAAATTCTGCCTATGGGTGTGCAGGATATGCAAGCAGCTGATTGAATCCCAGTACCTTAGCCTGTCGGTCTGAAAAGGGTATTGTCTTCTCTGTTCCCCCTCTTAATCTGTGCTCATTGTTTTGTGCTTGTTGCACTGCATGTGTTCCCTTTTTTATTACTGCTGATTCTCCAGAGCTAATTTTGTAGCAAAATAAAATCTAACTTGAACTAGGAGAAAAATGTTTCCAGATCTTTTTCTGAAAATCTTGCCCTTTACTGTACAATTCAGAATAAAACTTATAAAGCTGTAAATTTATTTCAGTAGAGGTAGTATATATTGTATTCTTCTCATCTTTGATCAAAGGAGTATAGTTTCCATTCTTATGCTGTCTTAAATGATAAGCTAAAATTTTACCTGGTCTCTCATCACTTTCCCAATATGACTGGCAATATTGCTTTCAGTAACAGTATATTATTTAATTCATATTTAACATTTGGCAGTTCCTGCTAAAAATCTGGTGTGGGAAGTATAGCAAATTGACTTAACAGATATTTCAATCCATCTGTGAGAGCTACTTTTTTCATTTCTCTAAGCTTCTTCTTATGAGAAATGTATGCAGTGTTTCTCCCTCTAATAGAAGAAGAAGAAGAAGAAGAAGAAGAAGAAGAAGAAATTGGATTTATACCATGCTCTTCACTTGGAGTCTCAAAGTGGCTTACAAACTCCTTTCCCTTCCCCTCCCCACAACAGACACCCTGTGAGGTAGGTGGGGCTGAGAGAACTCTGACAGAAACTACTCTTTTTCAAGAACAGCTGTGCCAGAACTTGTGACTGACCCAAGGTCACATCAGCAGGTGCAAGTGGAGTCCGCAGACTTAATCACTACACCAAACTGGCTCTCTAAAAGCTTTACAAGTGTACCATTTAATAGCACAAGTGGAAGCTGTTCCTAAATTCATGTTAAAATACTCTGATAACTCAGCCATCATGTGATTTTTAAAAGTCTTGTCATTAAAATGCCATAAACTAGATAGTCTAATCCAGTCTGGAAAGTGAAGGACTAATGATATGGGGGCATTGTCAGAAATAATAGCAACATCTGGGTCACAGTCAATAATCTAGGACATCAGAGAAGCGGATACAAGAAAATAGTCTAACGGGAAACAATTATGATGCACAGAAGAAATAAAAGTGTAATATGTGTTCATTGGGCGCAATATATGTCAGGGATCAATCAAACCTAGTTCAGGCATATAGGCTTTGAATGTAGAATTTACCAAATAATTTTCTTTGCTTTGCAATGTGCTTCAGTCCCAAGCTGTGTCGACTATATCATTAAAATCTACCCCCACCAACAGATAGTCATATGTAAGATTTACCAAGTGGCTAAAACATTGAGGAAACATGTCTGGAGTGTCCACATTTGGACTGTACACATTAATCATAACAATAACAGTATCAGAACTTTTCACTACCAAAATAACAAAGCAACAATTTTGGTCTGTAATCACTTGCTGAACCTGAAAAGACATGCTCTTCTGTATCAACATAGCAGCAGCTTTTGTTGTTGTTGTTCAGTCGCACAGTCGAGTCCGACTCTTCGCGACCCCATGGACCAGATTACGCCAGGCCCTCCTGTCTTCCGCTGTCTGCTGAAGTCTGCTCAATTTCATGTTCGTTGCATCGATGACACTGTCTAACCATCTCATCCTTTGCCGTCCCCTTCTTCTTTGACCTTCAATCTTTCCCAGCATCAGGGTCTTCTCCAGTGAATGCTCCCTTCTCATTTGGTGGTATTTGAGCTTCAGCTTCAGGATCTGGCCTTCAAGGGAACAGTCAGGGTTGATTTCTTTTAGGATTGACTGATTTGATCTCCTTGCAGTCCAAGGGACTCTCAAGAGTCTTCTCCAGCACCATAGTTCAAAAGAATCTATTCTTCGGCGCTCAGCCTTCCTTATAGTCCAACTCTCACAGCCATACATTACTACGGGGAATACCATTGCTTTGACCATGCGGACTTTTGTTGGCAAGGTGATGTCTCTGCTTTTTATCATGCTGTTTAGGTTTGCCATCGCTTTCCTCCCAAGGAGCAGGTGTCTTTTAATTTCATGGCTGCAGTCACCATCTGCAGTGATCTGGGATCCTAGGAACGTGAAGTCTGTCACTACTTCTACGACTTCCCCTTCTATTTGCCAAGGAGTGATGGGGCCAGATGCCATGATCTTAGTTTTTTTGATGTTGAGCTTCAAGCCCACTTTTGCACTCTCCTCTTTCACCCTGAGCAAGAGGCTCTTTAGGTCCTCTTCACTTTCTGCCATCAGAGTGGTATCGTCTGCATATCTGAGGTTATTGATCTTTTCCCCAGCAATCTTAACTCCAGCTTGTGATTCATCCAGGCCAGCATTTCGCATGATGTACTCTGCATATAAATTAAATAAGCAAGGTGACAATATACATCCTTGTCGTACTCCTTTTCCTATGCTAAACCAATCAGTTGTTCCATATCCGGTTCTAACTGTTGCTTCTTGACCCTTATGCAGGTTTCTCAGGAGACAGGTGAGGTGGTCTGGTACTCCCATCTCTTTAAGAACCTGCCATAATTTATTGTGATCCACACAATCAAAGGCTTTAGCATAATCAATGAAGCAGAAGTAGATGTTTTTCTGGTACTCTCTTGCTTTCTCCATAATCCAGCGAATGTTGGCAATTTGATCTCTAGTTCCTCTACCTCTTCGAAACCCAGCTTGTACTTCTGGCAGTTCTCTATCCACGTACTGTTGGAGCCTAGCTTGTAGGATTTTGAGCATGACCTTGCTAGCGTGTGAAATGAGTGCAATTGTGCGATAGTTTGAACATTCTTTGACGTTGCCCTTCTTTGGGATTGGAATGTAAACTGACCTTTTCCAATCCTGTGGCCACTGTTGTGTTTTCCAAATTTGTTGGCAAATTGAGTGCAGCACTTTAACAGCATCTTCTTTTAAGACTTTGAATAACTCAGCTGGGATACCATCACCTCCACTAGCTTTGTTGTTAGTAATGCTTTCTAAGGCCCATTTAACTTCACTTTCCAGGATGTCTGGCTCGAGGTCAGTGATTATACCATCGTGGTTGTCAAGGACATCGAGGTCCTTCTTGTATAGTTCTTCTGTGTATTCTTGCCATCTTTTCCTAATCTCTTCTGCTTCTGTTAGGTCCCTACCGTTTTTGTCCTTTATCATGGCCAGCTTTGCATGGAACGTTCCCTTGATTTCTCCAATTTTCTTGAAGAGATCTCTAGTCCTTCCCAATCTATTGTTTTCCTCTATTACTCTGCATTGTTCATTCAGGAAAGCCTCCTTATCTCTCCTTGCTGTTCTCTGGAAATCTGCATTAAATTGGGCAAATCTTTCCTTATCCCCATTGCCTTTAGCTTTCCTTCTTTCCTCTGCTATGTGTAAAGCCTCATCAGACAGCCACTTTGCTTTTTTGCATTTCTTTTTCTTTGGGATGGTGGTGAGTGCTGCCTCCTTTACAATGTCACGGACCTCTGTCCATAGTTCTTCAGGCACTCTGTCTATCAAATCTAGTCCCTTAAACCTATTCTTCACCTCTACTGTATATTCATCGGGGATGTGATCTAGGTCAAATCTGAATGGCCTTGTGGTCTTCCCAACTTTCTTCAATTTAAGTCTGAATTTTGCAATGAGTAGCTCATGATCTGAGCCACAGTCAGCTCCAGGTCTTGGACTGGATACTGACTGGATAGAGCTTCTCCATCTTTGACTGCAAATTATATAGTCAATCTGATTTCGGTGTTGCCCATCTGGTGATGTCCATGTGTAGAGACGCCTCTGAAAAGACATGCTCTTCTGTATCAACATAGCAGCAGCTTTAGATCAATTAAATTAATCTTTCGCATATGCTTTACCAACTCCATTCATACACAAGTAATTCTTATCCATTGCCATTACATTAGTTTCTTGTAAAAAAGCCACATCAGGTTTAAGATGTTTCAACTTGGAAATAACCTTTTTAACACTTATTGGAATCCCTCAGCCCCTTAACATTCCATGATACCATGTTGAACACAACACTTGAAAGTAATATAAGTGATCCACAATGCCCAATTCCCTGATCATAGAAAAGTTGCAAAGTATTGAGTATTTACCCTCCTCCCCAATAAAAATATACATAAGAAAAGTTATCAAGACAAGCAAACAGAGTGGGAAAATATCTCTATAAACTAACCACCAATTATACAACAAAACTATTTGCACCCAACAATGAGCAAACAAAAAGAAATAATAACAAAGAAAAAAATACAAATGGTTATTGTTGTTCAGTTGCACACTCGAGTCCAACTCTTCGCGACCCCATGGACCAGATCACGCCAGGCCCTCCTGTCTTCCGCTGTCCTCTGAAGTTTGCTCAATTTCATGTTGGTTGCATCGATGGCACTGTCTAACCATCTCATCCTTTGCTGTCCCATTCTTCTTTAACCTTCAATCTTTTCCACCATCAGGGTCTTCTCCAGTGAGTGCTGCCTTCTCATGTGGTGGCCAAAGTATGGAGGAAAAGCGAATTAAACATCTCCCTCTCCCCGCTTCCAGATAAATTGCCAGAGTTCTCTACAGTGCTGCCCATTTCTATCCATTTGATTATATAAACATATACAGAAAATTCCAATAATGGCAGATTAAAATGAATGGTGGGGGAAGTCACAGAAATGTCTATCAATAGCCAGATAAGTAAATAAAAGGAAAAAAGAAAAACACATCAGGAAAGAAGAAGAATATGGTGACAAGCCCACACTGTTATCTATAAACTGGTAGTAAGCCAGACAGATAAAATATAATACTGGAGACACAGGAAAAAAATATTCCTACTCAAGGTTTTTTTTTTTTGCCTGGGGGGATGCACCAGAATGGAGTTCCAGAATCTCTTCACATTCTTTTAAAAATGTTTGAAAGTTCATGAGTTTTCAGTATACAGACTGAAAACTTCATTTCCCTCTCGAGAATTCCAGCACTTCTTTTTCCAACCCTCCTCCCCCGCTCCCACTTAAAGATGAACTGATTAATATATATGTTGACAATCTAATATTCTTTAAATGACCACAGGTAGCACTTTTCTTCAAAAGATTGCAACGAACAGCTTATTCCTCTCCAGGAAAGTCTTAATCCTAATCCACCATTTGGATTAGGAGAGTGTAAATAACGTATTCCAATAAGAAAGGGTTCTGCTGCCACGAGAATCTGAATCTTTTTGATCTGGTTTTGATAGCATCAGAAATTATAGGCCCGTTTATCCAAAGAATTATAGCAAACAAAAGTAGAATAATAAAGTAAGAATGAATAGTGGCAGTATGAAACAAAGCAGGTCCAAACCAAAACATGATATGCAGAAGAGATAGGAGCAGCATAGAGTTGCTTCTGATTACTCCGCCATCTTAATTGGAAGTTGAGTTTATGTTCAAATTAAGATTGTGTTGGTAGCTGCCACAGCAACTTTAAAAAGAACAATGGCCCATCGAGGCCAAGATTCAGTTTCACTGATTGGCCAGTTAGGTGCCCTGGAAGGCCTGCAAGCAGACATGGAAACCAAAACCCCACCTTGTGGTTGCCTTCCAGTGCTGGGATATGATTATTGCCTCTGAATATGGGAATGTTGTCGTTCAGTCACACAGTTGAGTCCGACTCTTCATGACCCCATGCACCACATCATGCCAGGCCCTCCTGTCTTCCATTGTGCTCCAGAGTTTGCTTAAGTTCATGTCTGTTGCATCGATAACACTGTCTAATCATCTCATCCTTTGCCATCCCCTTCTTCTTTTACCTTCAGTCTTTCCCTGCATCAGGGTCTTCTCCAGTGAGTGCTCCCTTCTCATTTGGTGGCCAAAGTATTTGAGCTTTAGCTTCAGTATCTGGCCTTCCAGGGAACAGTCAGGGTTGATTTCTTTTAGGACTGACTGATTCAATTTCCTTGCAGTCCAAGGGACTCTCAAGAGTCTTCTAATTCAGAAGCATCTATTCTTTGGCGCTCGGTCTTCTTTATGGTCCAGCTCTTGCAGCCATACATTACTACTGGGAATACCATTGCTTTGACCATGATGCAAAATAGAGGTGGTTAGAATGTGGAACCAACAGATCTGCCATACAACATCTGGAAATGTAACAACAAGAGAAGCCAAGTGCAATCCCTGTATGCTCCTTTTATTACTTCATATTGCAGGGGAATTTCAGACAGCCAATATGTTCCATTTCAGGAACTGTTCACTAATGGTTTCTGTTTGACATTTCAGACAGAACCGTTTTAGTAATGGTTCCCTAATGGAATATTTTGACCCTTTCATGAAGAAACGCTTCTGTCCCATTAGGGAAGTGTTCCTGAGCTGTTTTACCTTCACACTGCTTCCAAGCAGTCTTCAATTTTCTGTACCATTGCTGAAGCACTACGGGGTGCTGTGCAAAATGCCCCGTAGCGCTTCCTCCGATGATGAGGTTTTCCCACCCTTTTTTGCCTGCACAGGCGATCTCCATCTTTTTTTTAACATTCTTTTAAGAGCGCTATGGCACTGTAACACAACACCAAAACAGCACAATAGCGACCTCATTGGGCTGCCCGGACCACTGAGATACATGAGATCACTACACGGTGATTTCAATGCAGTACAATGCCATGGAGTCCTCCTTCCACAGCATTCACTTTATGCCTAGGAACTGATATCTGTAGGCAGGAGAGAATCTGTAAGCAATGCTCCCTCTAAGCTGTGGAGTCCTGTGAGCAAAAATTCCACTTTGTGAGCTACTGGCATTAGAATTGTGAGCAAGTTATTTGGCTACTGCATAAATTAGTTCACTCTGGAGCCATGCTTCTTGAGTTAAGACAAAGACGTGTGAGTCAGAGGCTAAAAAACTGTGAGCCAGTTCACACTAACTCAGCTTAGAGGGAAAACTGGATGAAAGTACAGGGGATCCCCAGGTCCCCCCTGGAGGCATGGCATCCCTAAATGCTGGCCATCAAGAGGAGGATGCTGCTTGCAAGCCGGGAAGGAGCTAGTGTTTTAAAAAAAATGCTCTCAGATTGTGCATTCCCGAGCTTCCACTTCCTATTTTTAAATCCCCCAATTAAACTTTGCAGTTCCATGCATGCCCAACAGGGTTGCTATTGCGCTGTTTTGGTGTTGTGTTACAGCGCCATAGCTCTCTAAAACAAACGTTCCCCCCCCCAAAAAAAAAAAAGACGGAGATCGCCCGTGCGGGTGAAAAAGGGTAGGAAAACAAAGCGGTGCAGTCTGAAATGCCAAATTGCTTCAGAGATGGCTCCTTACTGGTACGGGAAAGGCTGTGTGAAGTGGCTGCCCCCATACAGGTTTACTCCAAGATGGTACAATAATGTCTTAAAAAGGGTAATGTGAAATTCCCCACAATGTGCAGATAGATGTGAATGAGCTGGTTGTCAGAACAGAGACTGCTTTTTGCATTTCTTTGGGACTGCATAAGAGTGTTTAAGAATTCAAGCCCAAGAACACTTTCCTAGCAGTAAGCTTCATTGAATAAAATGAAACTTAGTTCTGAGTAAACCTGCTTTGGATTGGGCCCTAAATCAATTGTATTTAGATATTCTTCATGCCTCTTTCTCTCTCTTTGTGTATTTATATGTATAAAGATCCCTGACAGCCAAAATACTATCTTGCATAGAGATGTTCTAAACAGGCATACCTGAGAGTTTTCTTTTTGACCTTCAGTAAATGATAAAACAATGTCAGTTCCTTTTATCGGCAAAGTGGGTCAATCATCTATCACTACTTGGTTTATGATGCTTGTAAAAGGTCTAGTGGCAATGAGAGAGTGCAGAGCTCAGAGATGTAAATTGGCTATCATTTCCTTGAAATGGGGATCCTGTAAAACATGGCATGATATCATAATGAATCCCATCCCCCCCCCATTGCTGGTGGATGGGCTCCAGAATGGAGCACACACCCCTGTGTTTCAGCAGTTGTTACCAACATTCTTCATTTTGAGTTGAAACATGGGAGGTACTTTCACTTTCAAAAAGTACCCTGAAATTACTAAACATTCAAATTGTGGGAGTGGAAGTTAAGGCACACATAAGGGAGGCATAATGCTTAGTTGCTTATGAAAATAGATGCTTATTGAATGCTCTATGAAAACTTTGACTTAAAGGCCAGGGGATTAAGAATGCACAAGAGGGAGACACAGGGATGAAACAGCTGCAGGCAGTTCCTCTTTCAAGGATTAATGAAAGAACATGCTGCAATGAGACAAATTTTAAACAGTGTATTTACTACACACTACTGAACATGCCTATAAAGAGGGACAGAACAGAGGGGAAGGTGGGCAGTCTACTTACCTTATTACAGGGGACTGTTCCTTTTATTGAAATGAAATCTACAGGGTGTTGCCTTGGACTGAGACTTGCCTCCTGCCTCATTTCTAAGTTTGGGGCGAGGGGTCTTTGTGGGTCTTTTATCCAACAAAAATGAACAAGAATCTTGTGTCAAACTAACAAGAACTAACAAGAGTCTTGTGTCAAACCAACAAGAACTATCAGGGCATATTTCTTGTGGTTGACATATAATTTCAGGGTCCTGTTGTTGACTCAGAAGTAGGATGTAAATGTAAGTGTATATACAGAAATGCTTCACACATAGCAGAAAATGTGGAAACCAGAGAGAACTATCTAAAGATATTCTATAGATGGTATTATACTCCAATCAGGTTATCAAAAATGCATCACATATGTGCTAGAGACATGATAAGCAATGGGGTTCTTATGTCCATTGCTACATTATTGAGGAATTTTGGAATGACGTTCAGAAAGGAATGAGAGAGATTATGGGCATAGTTTTATCAAGATCACCATGGATGTATTTATTAGGATTAAATTCAGAACTCCCTAAATATCAATAGTATTAGGCAATGCACTTAAGAGGAAGCCAGGATGATCCTGGCCCAGAACTGGGAGCAATGTACATTACCAAAAAGGGAGATCTGGTTGCTAATGGTTTGTGATGTTAATGGACAGTTGCCACAGCCCAAGGATCATCTCTGTGTGACTGAAGGTAAGCTGCAGCAGCCATTTTGTAGATGGCTCTGCCATCTGTGGCAGAGATTCTTGGCAGGAAGAAACAGCAAAAAAGATACGTTAGCAAAACTTACCAACAAAAGAATCCACAGTCTGTTTTACCATTGGTCACTTACTCTGTGGGCATTGCTGGGTTTTTTTTTTGCAAAAATACAAAATCCATGAAATATTTCACTAATCCTGTTGACAATAAACAACATTCTCTTAAAAAATTCACAACATGCAGGAATGATCATGTGGTTTATGCAATATCATGTGGATGTAGAAAAATTTATATTGGCAAGACAAGTAGACCTCTTAATTTAAGACTCTCTGAACTTAAGAGTAATAGATCTTGTAAAAGAATTGGTGCTCCTTTGGTGGAACATTTCTTAGAGTACAAGCACAAACCCACAGACTTCTTGTTTTGGGTTATATTCAAATCTGATAGAGAGGATGATTAACTGTTCATGGCTTCGGTTTTATACCTTTTAAATATTTTAGACTATACTCAATT
Source organism: Gekko gecko (assembly GCA_029375565.1). NCBI lineage: Eukaryota > Metazoa > Chordata > Lepidosauria > Squamata > Gekkonidae > Gekko > Gekko gecko. The sequence continues at coordinate 158,007 of JAPDNY010000041.1, forward strand.
TTATACAATTATCTATGTTTATAGTGTTTTTCTCTGTTGTTACTTTTGGATTGTAATGGCCCATGGCTAAATACAATAAAACCTTTCTTCTTCTTCTAGAGAGCATGATAGAATTCTGTTGAGGAAAGAAGCTGAGTGGCTTTTGAAATTAAAAATTCTGCACCTTAATGGGTTAAATTAGAACATCTCCTGGAAGACACTTATATGTAGATAAGAGCCAGAACAAGGCTGGGCAGCTCATTTTGTTCTAGTGTATACATGGGAATGGAACTAAAAATAATCTGAAAGGTCGGTATGTTTTTTCAGTGTCCAATTTAACAAAATTTAAATTGTGATTCCTTTGTAACTGTGTAACTATTTCCCTCTGCACAAATTTGTGTCTTCATCTTCATTTTCCCTTGGTGCAGCCCCCTGTTTCTTCGCACATTCTGTGAAAACAAGAGTCATTGGGAAAGACAATCATGCTAGGAAAAGTTGAAGGTGGCAGGAAAAGAGGAAGTCCCAACAAGAGATCGATTGACTCTATCAAGGAGGCCACAGCCCTCAGTTGGCAAGACCTGAGCAAAGCTGTTAACAATAGAATGTTTTGAAGGTAATTGATTCATAGGGCCACCGTAAGTCGGAAGCAACTTAATGGCACTTAGTGCACATGTACACAGGGTTCATCCATCACTATTCCCAATACAGCATGTGGTGGACATGATTTAAAATGGTAAACTGGCACATGCCTTCTGTATATAGAGCCACAGTTCCTTCTCCTTTACAAGCTCCAATCTGCATTTTTATGTATACCTGATGGTGATCCTGTTTCACAAGTATAAGTACATACAAGGGGAATGGTATTAGTAGTAATGCTTGCAAAATGTATGTTATATTTAGTATGCAGAGTGAATTCGATAAAACCACTGAAGCCTAGCATGACGGTTACAACTTGTGGTATATAATTAGACTTGCATGCTCTTAAAGTCATTAATTTTGGTTTGGGCATGTTGTTATTTGGAGACAGGTAGTTCTATCATTGTACAAAATGAGGGTTTTAAAATTAAATTCTCCTTCTCTGCATTTTCCCCCAATTCAGAAAGTGTCATTTTAAGACAGGGTATTTCATCTACCAAAAACATATCCGGAAGGATATTATCTTTGTGAAGTGTCTGTTTTGATTTGAATTTCTTCTTTGTTATTTTAGCTCATTTGCTGTTGATGAAGTAATTTATAGGATCTGTCATAACAACTGCCTAACATATTTAATTATGGAAGAGTCAATTACTTGAATCCATCTGAAAACGGGCTTTAGGTTTGTTCATTTTTTAAATAAGACACAGGAATGTTTGTGTCGCATTCAATTATAGCTATCCTGGAGGCAGAGCCTTCCTGAGTTGCCTTCCTGAGAGCTACCACAGGCCTCTGGACAAGGATGCTTTCTGTGCTTAGGGTTGCCAACTCCAGGTTTGGAAGTTCCTGGAGATTTGGGGTTGAAGCCTGTGGAGGGTGGGGTTTGGGGAGGGCATAATGCCAGAGAGTCCACTCTCCAAACAATCTCTTTCTCCAGGGAACTGATCTATGCAGTCTGGAGACCAGTTATTATTCCAGGAGAACTCCATCCCCCACCTCTGGAGGCTGGCAACCAGTGTTCCCTCTAAGCTGAGTTAGTGTGAGCTAGCTCACAGTTTTTTTAGCCTCCAGCTCAGACATTTTTGTCTTAGCTCAGGAAGGATGGCTCCAGAGCAAGCTAATTTATACAGTAGCCGAATCACTTGCTCACAACTTTGATACCGGTGGCTCACAAGTAGAACTGTTGCTCACAAGACCCCACAGCTTAGAGGGAGCATTGCTGGCAACCCCATCTGCCCCTCTCATTTTTCAGAGATGTTCACGCATGCACATTTTTTATGCTTCTACTTGGGAATTGTAATATGGATACTTGTATGCTCGCCGACGCTGGGCTGAGAAATGCCTGGAGATTTGTGGATGAAGCCTGGAGAGGGCAGGATTTGAGAAGGGGAAGGATCGCAGCAAGGTATAGTGCCACAGCCTACCTTTCAAAGCAGGGGTTTGCTTGCTGAGAACTAATCTCTGACACCTGGAGATTAGTTTTAATTCTGGGAGATTTCCAGGCCCAGTCTGAAGGTTGTCAACCATAGATACAGGAGAGGTAATTGCATTGCTAAGGTCAGAAAAGCTGAGACTTTAAAATCACTATAGTGCTTGATTTAATTTTTTTTTAAATTCCTTCAGCAAGATCTGTTTTTTTTTTTTGCCTTTGAACTACATGTGGAATTCCTAGAATGACTGGTTCATTTATCAGATTTTTAAGTGGTGAGCTAGTGGTTGTTCAGGAGCATTTGTTGTCCAAACAGTCAAGGCTTCCCTATCCCATGCACCGATCTTAGGGTAGATATGACTTTCCTAGCCTTGCTTTGGTTGCTGAACAAAGGATACTTTTTTTCTTGTTAAGTATATTCCTATTTACACCCCCTCCCCTTGAAACTAGGGATGGGCATGAACTGGCACATGAACCAAAATTCAGACTGAACTTGAGCTGGTTCGGTCCCTGAGAAGCGATGTTTGGGGAAGGCGCATTCCCTGAACATTTACTGGACTTTTGGCTGGTTCAGCTGTTCAGGGCTTCCGCCTCTCTCCATCAGCTGTGCTGTCCTGGGCTCCCTCATGCAGCCCCTTTAAATGGGCTGTGTGAGGGAGATGGCATCTGGGCCAGCAGAAAGGAGATGAAATGCCCCCTGGGAAGCACCTCACCCCCATATGTAACCCTCTGTTTTTGCTGCCCTCCTTTGAAGTGTTAGGGAGCAAAACCAAAGGGTTAAGTGAAGCCCCTTCCCAGGTGATCCCCATTCCCTTTCTCCTGGTTGTGGCAAGCTATGGCTGGGAGAAAGGGTAGGATCACCCGGGAAAAGAGCAAAAACAAATATTTAAATGACCATTTAAACCTAACAGCTGATCAGAGGACCCTGGTTTAAATGGAAGCCCCTTCCTGGGCATTCCCCCCTTTCTCCCAGCTATGGGAGGCTCTTTAAGCATAGAAATGACACTGTTCAAAAAGCTTCCCATCACTTTGGAATCTTTGTCTGATCTGTCAGCCCTTTGTTAGCTCCATGTGTCAATGATGGCCATCAAGATGGAGCTCTGGTGAGAGAGCTTCTCCCGCCAGATGTCACATTCTTGCTAAGGTATGTGAAGGACCTTTGATTGTTCTGCTGTCTAGAACTATTTGCATAACCGAGCATTAAGTATTGGGTGCTTGGGGGAGCCATCAATGGGATGCTGGTGCTTGAGAGCAATTAACTTCTCTCCTGTTTCGTTTCCTTGTGTCAAAGGTATCCTAAAATGAAGATGGGGGTGTGGTAACCTCAAAATAGAATGCATTTCTCCTCAGAGAGAAATGGGCAGGGTGGAGATGACCATTCGCCTATCTGCCAGGTTGGGGCAAGAATAGATGTTTTGGGTATCCTGAGCTGGGCCACAAAGGCTTTCGGACATTCACCTGATCTGATCAGAGAAAAGGTGCAACACACTACACCCAGGGACTCAAATCCAATTCATGTTAGGTCAAAGTGAAACCCAGAAGGGAACAGAAGGGTTAAACATTCAGACAGGCACAAGCCAAGAATCAGGAACCAGGGGAGAAATAAAGTGAAGTCTGTCTTGACCGGCCTTTCTTTTCAGAGTTCCAGTGGGCTATTGTCTATTCCAGGGAAGGGGATGTCAAGGTAACACCAGCAACTCTATACTGAGTTAGTCCAATGTTTTTATTTCTTTTCTTGGTCCTGTGGCATGCTGTAGTGTTTTGATCAATGCTCCCTCTAAGCTGTGGAGTCTTGTGAGCAAAAATTCTGCTTTGTGAGCTGCTGGCATTGAAGTTGTGACCGAGCGATTTGGCTACTGCATAAATCAGTTTGCTCTGGAGCCATCCTTCCTGAGCTAAGACACAAATGTGTGAGCCGGAGGCTAAAAACCTGTGAGCTACCTCACACCAACTCAGCTTAGAAGGAACACTGGTTTTGATATAGTTTTCCTGGGTTCTTATGCACTAGTGAATGGAGAATTTATTTTAGTAAAAAGAGATCTTTTTCTTTTAAAGTCTTGGACTCTGGTCCAAGATCTCATGCAGGGTGCTTGACTATACCATCCATGCAGTACACCAGAACCTGGTGACTGGGCTACAGACACTTAGCTAATCAGAGGAGCATGTATGTAAAGCAGTTCACACACATGCGCATAGCCCCTATCTGTACCTCAAGCCATAGGTATAGAAGATAAGGGCAGAGCTTAAGTTGTGATGGCTACCAAAGAAAGGCAAGAGAGGGGGAGGCAAGAAGAAGAAGAGCTGGTTTTATACCCCGCTCTTCACTACCTGAAGGAGTCTCAGAGTGGCTTACAATCGCCTTCCCTTCCTCTCCCCACAGGAGACACCCTGTGAGGTAAGTGTGGCTAAGAGGATTCTGAGAGAACTGTGACTGGACCAAGGTCACCCAGCTGGCTTCATGTGGGGGACTGAGGAATCAAACCCAATTCTCCAGATTAGACTCCACCGCTCTTTAACCACTACACCAAACTGGCTGCCAGGCGTGCCCTCTCATACATGTGTCTTCTTTTGGATACTCTTGGGTAAGGGGACGGTTGGGTTGTTACACCTGCAGCCTGAAGTAGTGCAGTCAAGACACATACTGGCTGCCTCAATGAGTACTCAGCCTCAATCTATATTGGACAGAATAAGACAGGAAAGGAGTTGAGGCATATTTGGCAAAGCATGACTTGGGCAGCATATTGCAACAGGCTCTTTTAACCTTAATGGGGCACAGAAGGGGAATTCTCTCAACATGTAATTTGTGAGTTGAATTACACATGTTGTCAGTAGCAGAACGGGAAATTAGAACGACTAGCAAGCCACCTGCTACCTGTCAGATACATAACTGTTCCCAAGAGATGGGGCTATGAAGCATGCCTGTGTATCATAACTGTCCCCTAAACTAAAAAACCATTTAGGTTTTCAGAGAAAATACCTCTTAGAAGGTGAAGTAGGGCATAATGTGGACATTTCAGCGGGAGATAATTAACCAGTTCTGGGGTGTTCTAACGTCATTTTAATTCTAAGCCCCTAACCTTTATTTCCCGCTGAAGCAGATCTAATGAAGACGCCATACCTATGTCTACAAAACTGAAACTGCAGCCTTGTGCAGCCACAGTCTACACTGAGGCCATGTTGGGGAAAGGAGATTAACCCTTCAACCCCTACTTTGTTTCACTACTCAAAACCAGCTCCTCTGCTCTGCTACTAGCATTTTAAACAAACAAACAAAAATCACATTGTTTAAAAACATGTCTTCTCCACTTTAAAAATCTCTGAAGTATGTAAGAATCCTGGCATTTAGCGTAGTGGTTAAGAGCGGTGCCAGGCTCCAATCTGAGAACTGGGTTTGATTCCCCACTCCTCCACATGCAGCCAGCTGGGTGACCTTGAGTCAGTCACAATTCTCTCACAGCTCTCTCAGCCCCACCTACTTCACAGGGTGTCTGTTGTGAGGAGAGGAAGGGAAGGTGATTGTAAGCTGCTCTGAGACTCTGAGTGAAGGGCAGTGTATAAATCCAACTCTTCTTATTCTTTGCTGTCGCCATCTGTGGGACAGGCCCAATTTTCTGTCTTCATACCAAGATATACAGAAGAGAAGAAGAGGCTGGATTTATACCCCACCCTTTACTACTCAAAGGAATCTCAGAACAGCTTACAATCCCTTCCCCTTCCTCTGAACAGGTCTGAAAAAACTTATGACTGACCCAAGGTCACATCAGTAGCTGCATGTAGAGGAGTGAGGAATCAAACCCATTTTTCCCAGATTAGAGTCCTAACCACTACACCAAACTGGCACATGAAGTTTGCTACTGGACAGAATAGTGTTCACTGTTTATATATCTCTGCCTGAGTATTCAAAGCATTTCACATAGCCTTGAACTTCCCAAGGTAATCTCAGGCCAACCACTATTCTCTCATCATTAGTGATATCTCAACTGTGATATGGGAAACTGCTCATCTAGTTCCCTTTTCCCCCACTGGAATATTTAATACTACTTACCTCATATGGAGTGATGCTACAATGTCCCACTTTTCCTTGCCTTCCCATAACTAGAAGTCATCATATAGAGCAGGGCTTTGAGGATACAAAGGATGCTAAGAGGTCATTGTGACATGAGGAGTGGTGGAAAGTGAAGCTATTGACATGCTTGCTATGTTCAGCTGTTTTTTTTTTTTTTTACATTAACACCTTGTTTGTGCTTTCTATAATGTTGGTGAAGCATATAACGTTGGTGGTGGGGCTCCATTTGTCCAAGACTTATTCATAGCTATGCCTGGGTATCCTGTTTTGTACTGATCTTTTTGTCATATCTACTGAAGCGCTACCTTCTCCATAACGTTATTTTGAGGAAGGTTGTAATATTCTGGCATCCAAGAGAAAGGTTTAGAACAATCATATAATCCATGTCCTAGCTGGGATTAATTCTAAGGGACCTAAATTACTTACTTTCTAGACTGAAATACAATCAATTACCCTTTTTTTAAAATGATACTTTTCCTCAATATATATATAGCATAACTTTGAAGGGAACCTAAATTGCTTACTTCCTAGACTGAAATACATTCAATTACTCTTTTTAAAAAAGATACTTTTCCTATCTCTCCTTATATATCAAGCTGACTTGGGGTGGCAAGATTCCATGCACTCCCATTGGCTGTAAAATGCCCTCCCTCAGCCATTGGCCTGCCAGCTGCCACTCAAGACTACTCACATGCCATTGGCCAGGTGCTGGGTCTGCTCCTCTTCCCCGCCCACTTCCCCTTCAGCCACTCTTCTCTGTCAGAATTCCTAGCAAATGGCTTTGTCTCTTGACAAAGATGCTTCTCCTGCTTGCCTCCTGTGTGGGACTTAACTTTTCCCTCAGTGGCTGTTGGTAGGTGTAACAAAATGGCAGTTACCTGTGTTTGTAAGATGGCTGCTGGGCTGCTGTCTGTGGTTGTTTGTTTAAAATGTTCCGCCATAAGGTTTAACTGAGCTGTAGTTCCAGAAAGGGGCCTGTAGGAGTATCACTCACTGGGTTGAATGGGCCTTCCTCATCTGCCGGATTACATTTCCCAGCTGCCCCAAGGCAGAAAAGGGTGGGAAAACGGGGACTGTCCCAACATGCAGGGCAGCATCAATATAGACTGCAGCCCATCTAGGGAGGAGGCCGTCTTAGTCCTACAGGAGGTTAGGAAAGGCTCCTGCTGCCTGTGCTGACCAGGCTGTCCAGGCCACAAGCCAGAGACATGGGAAACCCTTGGAGGCAGCAGAAATTCAGCCACTCCACAGTCAGCTGGACTGGGGAATGAATGGAAATTTCCCTGTTCTCTTGGGCAGAGAAACTAGAACAGAGAGCCAGAGGCTAGTGTGTAGGGAAAGAGGATGGTCTTTAACCCCTGTGGGTTTATGCCCTGCTGGTTCATAGTGTGTGCTTACTCCTACAGTGTGTGTGCGCCCCATAACTGTGTAAATAGTTAGATAAATTCTTTTATTTGGGTTAATAATCTGTGTTGTGCTCTGACCATATAATCTCCCCCGCTCTGCACAATAACAAAGGGAGGAAGTAGCCCAAGGAGGCAAGGAAAGACCAGACCCTTGGGTTGACAACTTTCCAGGGATCCCCCAAAGATTGGGGATTCCATCTCCAAACATGGAGTTTCAGCCACGGGGGTCTCACTGTCCCTCTAAAAAGGCAGTGATGATTCAGTGAGTCATGGCAGTGAATTTAAGGAGTGAAATATGCACATGGGACGAGGGTGGGAGGCAAACAGCTGAGTGGTAAACTGGAGCCCATTTTGCCATGGTTGGCAACCAAGCTTGGTTCAGACAAAGGAAGGAAACCCTTTGCAGGCCTTTGTGAGGAACTCATTGGGGCCAGTCCTGAGTCTAGGGTTGCCAGCTCCAGGTAGGGAGATTCCTGGAGATTTTCTGGAAGAGTCTATGGACACCAGGGTTGGGGAGGGGAGAGACCTCAGCTGAACAGAATACCATACAGCCCACCTTCTAAAGCATTTATTTTCTCGGGGGGGGAGATCTGTTGTCTGGAGTTCAGATACCTGGTGATCTTCAGGCTCCACCTGAAGGTTGGCTGCCCTAGGCATAGCAGTCAGTGCTTCAGAGAAGGTTCTGCTAGATCCAGGTTCTTGCTGTAGAAGCTGAGTGGGTGATTTTGGACCGGTCACAGACTTTCAGCCTAACCTACCTCACAGGGTTGTTGTGCAAGTCAAAAGGGGGAGAGGAGAATGATGTAAGCTGCTTTGGTCCCGATTGCAGAGAAAGATGACTTTTCCTTCTGGGAAACCATTGTTGCCAATCTCCAGGTGAGGGCTGGAGATCACTCAGAATTACAACTGCTCTCCAGATGGCAGAGATCAGTTCCCCTGGAGAAAATGGTGGACTCTGTGGCAGTTAAGGCTTCAGAGCATGGGAAATGGTGTACTCTGGCAGTCAGGGCTTCAGAGCACAGGAGAGGGCGCAGGTGTGTGTGTGTGGGAAATGGAAAGCTGAAAAGAGAGGGGGAAATAAAGGTAGGCTGATGCTTGGCTGGGAAGGAGATAGGATTGCCAACTCCAGGTGGGAAATTCCTGGAGATTTGAGGGATGGAACCTGGAGGGTGAGGTTTGAGGAGGGCTGGGACTTCAGAAGGGTATAATGCCATAGACTCCACCCTCCCAACCAGCCATTTCCTCCTGGGGAACCACTGTTGCCAATCTCAGGAGATGGTGGAAATCACTCAGAATTACAACTGATTTCCAGAAGGGAGGGGGGAGGAGATGCAAAGCTGAAATCAGAGGGGCAGATAATGGCAGGTTGATGCTTGGCTGGGAAGGAGATAGGGTTGCCAACTCCAGGTTGGGAAATTCATAGAGTTTTGAGGGATGGAGCCTGGAGAGGGTGAGGTTTGAGGAGGAGTGGGACCTCAGAAAGGTAGAATGCCATAGATTCCACCCTCCAAACTAGCCATTTCCTCCTCGGTAACAATTGTTGCCAATCTCCAGGTGAGGGCTAGAGATCACTGAAAATTACAACTGCTCTTCAGGTAGCAGAGATCAGTTCCTCTGGAGAAAATGGTGGACTCTGTGTCATTATACCCTGCTGAGGTCACCACAGCATATTGATGCTGAGTGCCCAAGGCCTTGGCACTCTCCCAGAGCCTCTTTCTAGAGCTCATTGTATTTATTTCCACAACGGCCCTTATGCCTAGTTTATATAGCATAACTTTGAAAGGAATGATAATGCAAACATTTTGTGCCCTGGAGATAAGTCACTCTTGAATCAGTAGCATGGATTTGGAGGTATTAACAAATTTACCGTGTTGGATTTGAACGTATTAGCTGTGCTGAATGGCAGAAAGTTTTGATAATGTCATTTTATGGACATGCGAGTGGTGAATACTTTCAAATTACAGTGTTAGCAAAGTGCTTAACAGATCTGTCTGCCATTTCACATCTGTAAATAGCTATGTAATTTGAACTTTTAGTGGCTGTTACCTATTTGCGACCAGGCTCTTAAACAAGATGTCTACAAATGAGCAGAAAGCTGCATTTGTACAGGTCATAAATGTCTGGCCATTAAAGTGGATATGGATGGAATTATTTGGATAATCTTGCTTGCCAGAAAGCCACAACTGTGGCAACAAAAAAGAAACAAATGTTCATCATTGTCAGGGGATTTGAAGCTTGAACCTGGAATCTCACAGCCTAAAGCTGGGACCCAGTTTCCTACATGACTTGGGACTGTCCAAGGAATGGAGTATGCAGTATTAGCTGCTGTGATTGGTAGGCAGTGTGATGCTACCGCATAGGCCAGGCTTGATGTAGATGCTAGGAGCTTGTCACAGAAAGTCATTGTGGTATACTGAGGGGAGATCATCAGGACTCAAAGAGTTGTGAATCTGGCAGTTCTGTGAATGGAGCTCCCACTGTTACTTTCTTCCGAAAATCAGGGTGCAGACACTGATTTTAGGACAGAACCATGGCAAGCTGAAGGGGGAGTTAACCTTTTCCTTTATGCCATTTTCCCCAATTTGAAATTGTTCCTGGAGCTGCTGTTTGTCCTGTTGGGCAAATATCAGGATCTCTCTGTTTCCTTGATAAAAGAAATAGTAGAATTTTCAGGCTAGGAAAAGAGGACAGTGGGGTAAACATTTCACATCCCTCCCTCACATTGTGGTCCTGATCTGAATTAGGCCCCCATCTTTCTGATCTTTAGAGAAAGAACACTGGGAGCTCCACTCAAGGAACTTTCAACATTTCAGCTATTTGAGCCTTCAGTCCAGGACTGGGAAAGCACTTTCTCAAATCTCTGCTCAGGAATGAAGGTCCTTGGGCCAGTCATTGTCTCTGAGTCACACAGGGCTGCTGAAAGACTAAATGAGGAAAGTGAACCCTATGTACAATCTACTAAACTCCTTGAAGAAAGGACAGTAACTGATCTCAAATATCCCAGGCATTCTGTCCTTTCAGCCTAGATTTGGGAAGTCCACCCCTGCAATCTTCCCTTAACAATACTGTTGAATGTGATATGGCCGAGTCCATGATGTGAACACTCATCCCAGTACCCTCTCTGCTGACAGAGGGCTACTCTCATGCCATACAAAGAGTACATCTTTGATTAGGTACTCAAAAGTTGTCATCCAGCTACTGTTGCACCTATAAGCACAGTCAGGAATTGGTTTCAGTCACTGTTCACCACCATCTCTCTTTGCTAGTCTGCATCTTTGTTGGAGATTTGTAGAACTGGTATGACATTTGTACAGGTGTTTGAAGATGTGATTCTAAAGAGTTGGTTGACTTGGTACTCAGGATTTCACTTGCGCAAGTGAGTAATATCCATTTGTACAGGTGATGTGACTCTTGAGCCAATAGTTCATGAATTTCATTTGCAGCAGTTTCAAAGTCTTACAGTTGGAAGGGATCTTGGAGGCCATCTAGTCCAATCCTCTGGTTCATGCAGGACATACAGAGTTAGAGCATCCCTAAGGTGGACTGTCCAGCTTCTGCCTGAAGACCGCTAGTGAGTCTGCAAAATGGCTTGCAAATGCCTCATAGCCAATGCCAATGCCCTAGCATTTGGTATGCCCTGAGGCAAAATAATGTCTGAATAATTCTAAATAATTGGGCTGGGCAAGAGCTAGCAGACTCAAATGGAGGATGCATAGAGGCTTCTCTTCGTGGCCTTCATTGCCATCTCATAGGTTCTGATAAACAATCTATAGGATGTTCTTGTAGCTTTGTCATGAGTCCGCTGCCACCCTCTCTCTAGTTGTTTTAGCTCTCATTTCATCCACCATAGCTCCAGGGTATAGCATGGAGCTAGCTTGGTACGAAGACGAAGAGAACACTGTGGAGTGATCTTGTCAATGCCTTTGGAAAGATGGGAATACCAATCTTCAACCAGCACATCTAATGAGTCACCAGAGGGAATCGGATCCCACAGGGCTTTCTGGAACCTATTGGGTTCCATTTGACTTGGCAGGCAAGGATAAATTCACTCACCACCTAAACAGGGAGGATTAGGAAAACCCAGCCAAGCCTTCAGAGCAAGGTGGTCCAACCATGGAACTGACTCAGCAGTAATCTGCTCCACCAGAATCCCTGATGCAAAGATAAGATCCAGCGTGTGGTCTGCTTGGTGTGTGAGAGTCGAAACAAACTGGGAGAGTCCCAGTGCTGCCATGGATGACACTAGGTCCATAGCCTGAGAAGAAGCTGCATTGTGTGCATGGACGTTAAAGTCTCCCAAAACTAGGGTACTCCAAGGCCCAGCTAGATACAGCCTCCAACAGGTCTAGCAGGACATTTGCTGGTGCGTTAGGCAGATGGTACACCAACCAAATGGCCAAACTCTCCTTAGCCTCCCACACTAGGCCAACACATTCAAGGCCAGCAATCTTTGCCTCAGGGAGTGGCCTGAAGGAGAAAGCCTCCCAGATGAGTAATGCCATACACCCTCACCCATCAGTCCAGGACTGGTGAAGGACTGAGAAATCTGGGGGGGGAGGCAGCTGACTTAGGGTGACCGTTTTGCCCTCCCTCACCCAGGTTTCAATCACACAAGCCAGGTCTACCACCTGGTCCACCAGATAACTCTGTAGGACAGCAATCTTATTGTTAATAGACCTGGCATTGCACAATACCAGTGTCAGAGAAGGGTCTGTCATCCTCTCCCTACAGCCAGCATCTCTTGAGATGAGACAAAGGCTGCAAGGGGGCCAAGCATGTCTGTATCTCCATCCCTTTCCCTTATTCCACCTTGTCCCACCACCATACCTCCCTTGCCCCATCAACACTGGAATCCCCGACCCCAACATAACCTCCCCCAGCAGATCTTATTGGCCTGCCTCTGGGCCCACTAAACATCTGAAGTTGGATGTAATAAAGATCTCCGTCCAATCCCAGAGAACATAGTTCCCTTCAAGTACTCCCAGCTGCCCTCCCCAATAACAGTAATTCCCCTTACTTAGCAATGTTAATAAATAAATTCCTAACTAATATAACTAATTACCACTTCAATCTCCAATCAATTAATCAATAACTAACAATTAATCAATTCATTCATCAATCAAATTAGTGGGGAAAATCAAAATTAATTCAATTTACCCTATCCCACTCTCTCCCACCCCACTAACTGAAAACTACCTAATAAATTGATCAGCATAAAACCCATTAATCAATTTATACAGAAACCTAAGACTGATTATTAATTGGAAAAAAACCCAATCAAAATTAGCAGGAAACTAATATGGCAGGCAGATGAGAGGTGGGGGCACCTGGATATAGAATGACAATTGGCAGATGCTGATGTGTATTTTGTGGACCGTTGCAGTTTGCTAAGCGATGTTTGTGGTGACTTTTTGGCCTTAGTGAGTGGCAGACCCGGGCGAGGTGTCCTGTTTTCCCACAAGCATGACACTAGGCCTTGCGGAACCGGTACTTACAGTGCTTGTGGTCACCTCCACAGCTGACACATGGGATGTTATGTTTGTGTCTCTTGGTCTGTGTCCGTGGACCTCGTTGTCTTCACTATCGGAGTCTTCCACAATCTCCTGGTGCATCAGCTGTGGCTTGCAGGAAGTTGGTAGGCTTCTGGACTGGTGCACTTCTCTGGTCGATTGATCAGCAGCCTCTGCTTCTAAGGCATCTTCAAAGGCAATTTTGAAAGTAAACTTTTTCTTGGCGAAAAGCCACCATTGTGATTTTTCATCCCGAAGGCTGCAGACCAGTTTGTCCCAAAGTCTGTCTTCTAAGTCTGGAAAGTTACATCAACACGCCACTTTCCGAAGTGCCATCACATACTCAGCCACTGACTCGCCTGGGGTATGGTCTCGTTTGTGGAAGGGATGTCTGCAAGCGATTTCAGAAGGCTGCAGTGAAAAAGGTTCATGAAGTTTGGTCTTGATTACATTGAATTCTATCTCCCTGAGCTTGGCTGGCACCACAAGTGTCCGGGCCATGTCGAAGGTAGTCTTGCCACAGACGCTGAGGAAAGTGGCCTTTTGAAGAGCCTTATCAGAGATCTCTTGAGCAGTGAGGTAAAATTCATACTGGGAGATGTAGGTTTCCCAGTCCTCTGAGGTTGAGTTGAACAGCTCAAAAGGCCCCTTGGCGGCCATTTGTATTGTCGCACTGGAGCAGCAGGGTGGCTGTGTTCTTCCTTTTCTCCTGTTGGTCAAGGCAACAATTCCTTGGCAGTCACGGTGAACAGTTCAGATTCTGTGGGACTGCCTACCCATTCTATCCCATCCTCATCACCAGTATTATAAACTGGGCTTGAGGCAGCTCTTTCTCAAACAGTGATTTCTTTTATTCAGCTCAGAACACAACCAACCCAGCAACACTTCCCACTTATATACAGTCAAGAGCAGTCAAAACCACACCTCCTAAAACAGTAATAACCAATCATAACAAACACTACAGAATACCTTATTTTCATTTCCTGATTCACTTTAGTCTTCCCTGATTGGCCTGCCAACTAGGCAGCCAATCAGAGCAGGTGCTATGTAATCCTAGCAAGCAATGGTATCTAACACAAGGCTCCGGCATTAGCTGCATTCAGTACAAATACCTCTTCATAACAGTAATTCCCTCCAAAACTATGTCATCTCCTGATTGGCCGGCTACACTCTAACAGCCAACCGAAAGGAAGATCTCAGGATCCTTGCAGACTATGAAACTTGGCACAAAGCTCAGGCACTGTAACAATACATAACAATCTCTAATAGCAGTGAAAGTTGCTGTGCACAGTGAGGACAATATTCTGCATTTTATGTTTGACAACCAGCTCAACCATTGCACCAGGAACAAGAATTTCCTTTTATGATACGTTTATTGGACTGCCAAAGTCCTACCCTCCTTTAAGTGAAGGCCCATCACTTTCAAAGTGAAAATGCGGATTGCAAATTTATAAATCCTGATCAAATCCCAAATGTGATGCAGTTAAGTAGTCTTCCCATTCAACAGGGGAGTATCAACAATGACCCTTTTTTTTTGGACTTTTAAAAGAAACTGGGAACCTACATCCTGGAACTGCATTTCCATTTCCATGTACATATCAGATTTTTGATGTAGCTCCCCATGTCGAGTGGGAGAACTATTGACTGTAACAGCGATCTGTTATAAAATCCATGTATTTTCTTGTGCATTAAAGATACACTATTCTATATCCTGGGTGGAATAAAAGTTGTAAATTGAAGAACAGGATACTTTTGCTAAATTAGCTTAACTGCTAATATATCCACAAGGCTGCAGAATTGGAATCATACTGTGCAGTTCTACAAAGCATTCGGGGCGGGAAAAGATACACGGTACATTCATTCTAATGGCTCCCATTTCATTCATGGCTCATGCTAAAAAGCACTTGCACTACCTGCACATCACGCTCAGCAGAATGCATATAACTCCTATAGCTAAACATGATTCCCCATTAAATTAAATGTAACACTCTTAATAGTGTTTGTAATTTCAGCCATTAATTTCTGTGGTGCTGTAAAAGTTTGTGTGGGGGCATCTTACAGTTGTGGGATTTGCAAGTACATTTTGGGACTGGATAGGGACACTTCAAGTACTTGACGGGCTGTCATCTAGAGGATGGTGCAGAGTTGTTTTCTGTTGCTCCAGAAGGTCGAACCAGAACCAACGAGGTGAAATTAAATCAGAAGAGTTTTCAGCTAAACATTAGGAAGAACTTCCTGACAGAGCGGTTCCTCAGTGGAACAGGCTTCCTGAGGAAGTGGTGGGCTCTCCTTTGGAGGTTTTCAAACAGAAGCTAGATGACAGCAATGTGGATTCTGTGAACTTAGGCAGATCATGAAAGGCAGGGCAGAAAGGGTTGCCTCAGTGCTTAGTTCTTGTGGCCCTTTTTTACACATCCAGGGAAATGCTGATTGCCACTTTGGGGTCAGGAAGCAATCTTGGAGGGTTTTTTGTCATCTTCTGGGCATGGAACAGTGGTCACTGCGAGTGGAGGGGGAGGTATTTGTGAATTTCCTTCATTGTGCAGGGGGTTCGACTAGATGACCCTGGAGGTCCCTTCCAACTCTATGATTCTATGATTCTCTGACTTCCATGCAATTCAGATCCTTGGAAATTTGAAGCAAAGTGAACTATGGCATCACTTGCTCATGTGCCATTTATAGATACTGGAAAATACAGCAAATTGCTTGATTTACTATTTGTTGACTTCTCAGGGTGGAAGACATATGCACATGTACCTTGTCCAAGATATTCCCATGGCAAAAGAGCTGCTGTGCATGCTTTCTTCCACCATGCTTGTAATAGAACATGTGATGGATATTCCATGTAGAGGTCTGTATGCTAAGAAAGGGCATGACCGATATAATTCTTTCCACTGAAAAGTGTGTGTGATTGCATTAATCAGGATACTCTACATAGGCATAGTGTCAATGGAGCGCAGCAGTGCTCTGGAATTGCCAAATTTACAACGTGCAGCAGCAATCTCAGGTGGTCCCAGCCACCATATCATGCTACTTGGTGTGTGTAGGGGGGTATTACTGGGGGCAGGGCACACTCAGCAGGCAGATATGGTGGCTGTCAATGGATTTGCCAGATACAATTGGAAACCAAAGGATGTGTTACTCCAGTATTTTTATATCTGTTCCCAGGCAAATCCTGCCCCAAACCTCAAAGTCATCTCTCACTGATGGTAGTCATGTCAATTATGGTCTGAACATTGACACTTCTATAGAAATACAGTTGTGTCCCTTCCCAATCTGGCTGTGTTCTGTTGCTGCTTTAGGGCCATGAGAAGTCATGTAGTTAGAGATAGGAATTAAGCCCCATTATTTGATGAACTATGGCCCTGTTCACACGGAGCATTTGCCCCACTGAAGGCACGGGAGCCCTGCGGACTTTCCGTGCTCGATCATACGAGCACATCTGGGAGGCGTAGTGCTCCTGTGGCCAACCCGCGGCTTCCCCTGGAAAACACGGGGTAAAAAACTAGTAGGTCGGAAGTACTAGTTTCCGGAAACCCCGGGGCAAAGGCTGGTGTCTGATCGTGGGAGCGCCAGTATCCCGCGGCTTCCGACGCCCGCCCATGTCCCCGGGGTTTCCGGATGTTGTCAGTTTCCATGGGATGCGCACCAACGCTGAACAGCGCATGCGCACACACAAGACACCGACAGCAGCCCGCCCCCCCCAATGGCGCATGCACACTGCGCTGCTTTTTTGCTGCGCTGCAGCACCGTAGTGTGATTGGGGCGCAGAGCTGGAGTGTGGCAACCCGGTGGCCCGTATGATCGGGCTACCGCGCCTTATTTAGCTCCAGGGCAAACTGCCACGCCTCCCCCGTGCGTTTTCTGGCCCATGTGACCGGGGCCTATAATAGCTTGTTACAATATTTTTCAGTAGTATCGTAAACATCTGAAATATACTGTGAGCAATATGGATTCTTGGTTTGCTTGGTGAAGACAGCACTGTGTTCTCCTTCCTCAGCTGAGTAGGAGTCCCTGTTGTACTCTCCCTGCTGATGGGAAAGAGATGGTTGTACCTTTGACTTCAGAGATGGGACATACCTGAGTGGCAGGAACACATGGTTTGCATGTAGAAGATCCCAGATGTTTGCCATTCCAGGGGATTTGTAAAGGAAATATGGGTAAGACCTCTGTCTGAGGATCAAGAGCCACAGCCAGTGAGGCAACTGAGTGGGGTGGACCAGTGGTCTGAGAACACAAGCTTCATATGACCCACCTTTTTCAGATGACCCTACAGGGTTTCACCACTGAGTTCACACAGAATAAGAAAGAGCCCCCATTGAATGGAATGGGAAGGATTGTATAGCACATCTTCAAATCTGTATTGGAGGAAATAGCAGTGCAGTTTCATGTTTGAGGAGGGGAAAAACCCTACCCTGTCGACTCTCCTTGTTTCAGAGTGGTAATTTTGACATACGGCACATAGACCTCTAATAGTTCCTTTTTGAAACTTTGAATAAAGCAATGTTCTTGCTGCTAACTATTATTAAGAATTTATCTCTTCCTTTATTAGTTTGCTTATTTATGAAGGCACTATCATTTTAATCCTTTTTGATTTAATTCATTTTATGCTTGGCAAAATGAGTGGCATTCAAGCCATTTTGACTTTAATTTGATCAATATTTAATGAATTGTAATTAGCAGTAGCTCTTAGAGCTTTGCAGTGCAATATATTGGTGGATAATTTTAATCAAGGAGAGAGAGAGAGTAAAATATTATGACTGAAGAATAGGTATAGAAATCTATGCTAAAGAAATGTGGTGGGTTTATTAAATGAATTCCCAGTGTCTAATCATTTTTTCTAGTCTTACTTTACTTAACAAAAATTACAAAGCTATTCTTACTACATTTTTTTAAAAAAATAATACTTTGGTTTAAATAATTTATAAAAAAACTAATGAATTCTTTAATTCTGTACTGATATCCAGCATGGCTGCATCCTAAACAGAAAACTTCTAAGCCATAGTATTGTTTGAGATCAAAAGAAAAACATTTTGTAATTTAAATGGAACTTATTTGAATATGCGAACACATTAATGTACAAGGGATTCCGTTTTCTGTATATACATCACTGCTTCATATAGTTCTCTTTATGAAAACTATTGTAAATCATTTGGAATGGCTCAATACATTTGATGATAAGCCTTTTTTTAAAAAAAAGTAAGATCAATGTAGATAAAATAATTTCAGCAGATTTGATATATATTTTATTAAAAGCATGCATTTTGTTTTTCATGACATTTTAGAAATATGACAGAGACTTTGTTCAAATTTTACCTTAACTTTTCTCCTGCTATATATTCTTCAGGAGAATGTGTGCTTATCATACAACTCACAAATGAAACAAATCTTTGAAATAACTTATCACAGAATAAAATATTATGGCTTCAGTTCTAAGAACGCTTTCCTGGGAGTAAGTCCTATTGAATAAAAATGGTCTTAATTCTGAGTAGACCCACTTAGGCTTTCTCCCTACAACTGGCAGGCAGAAACTTACTGCCAGGTAAGTCCAGAACTGTTAGATATGTCTGGACTCTGGAGGGTATTGTGCCTTTCTGTTGCAGTTGTTTGGAGCTCTTCAGCCCCTGTAGTTTAGGGGGAATAGCTGAAGTGGGCGCGTTTCCTGTTTTTGTGTTCTGAGACAACAAACTAGCTTAAGGCCTGTTGAGCCTCAGTCTCACCTCTACCAGAAAGAGCAAGAACCCTCTGAAGAATGTAACAAGTCTTACCCAGAAGTCTGAACTGAGTACATTAATCTTTGCATAACAAACACAATGCATCTTCATCCTTGTGGAAACCTGCAAGTAGGGTTACCAGTTCTGGGTTGGGAAATACCTGGAGATTTTTTTGGGGGGTGGAGCCTGAGGAGTGTGGGGTTTGTGGAGGGGAGGGACTTCAAAGAGGTATAATGCCATAGAGTCTGCCTTCCAAAGTGGCCATTTTCTCCAGGTGAACTAATTTTTGGTGCCTGGAGATTGGCTGCAATACCCACCACCTGAAGGTTGGCAACCCTGCTTCCAAGAGACTTGCACATAAGGTGATGGACAGTAGCTGCCAGAACTCAAGGCTACATTAGGTTTACAGTCTGCAGGATGCAAAGAGTAGCATCAGTCCACTTACCACAAATGCTGGGAACTACTATCAGTAACAGTGTTGCCAGGTCCATTAGAGATGCCAGCAGGGGTGGGGGGAGGACATTCTGGGAGCCGGAAGTGTCATTCCCAATGTGCTGACATCACCGGAAGTGACATTGCACACATGCCTACATTGCCCAGAAGTGACATAGACACATTGGGCCTGACACTCTTGTTTTTGGGCAAAACTCTGTGGTAAAATTGCCCTCAAACCATAGTTTTGCCCAAAAACCAGAGCATTGCCGCAGCATGCCCACATCACTCTTGGGTGACGTAGGCATATCATATGATGTTTCTATTGGGGGGGGGATTTCCTCCTGGCAAAAGCCCGCAAAACCAGGCAACCCCACTGTCCAGATCAGAACAGTCCAGATCAGATCAGGTGGTAAATCCTGACCCCTGTAAATACTTCCAGGTCATGTTGGAACAACGAAAGAACTTTGCTATTGTTTGGTGTTTAAATGCTATGTGACTCATGTGCAAGCATAACGTTTAAAATCTGAAAGCTCTGCCAAGTCAAGTATGTTGTGGTGGTCATTTAAATGCTCACATGAGCCATGAATTAGACCTGAGTGAGATAGTGCATGCTAATACAGGAGAATTTGCTAATACAGGAGAAATTGCAGTGGTTTCTAGCATTTCAGGCACATCTCGAAGAAGCACATCTTATGGAAATTTTGAGTTCTCAAGAATCTATTCAGGCTACCTGTTTGCAACAGCCATTTGTGCCTGCCTCATCTGGGGTTTGGGCAGCTGGCTTGTGGTAGTGGCCACAGGCCTGACCAGTCCAGGGCTTGGGCAGGCACCTTCTGGCGGCAGTTCCCACCTGCTTCACATGGGGTGAGGGCTGCATCTTGATTGGGGCATGTGTGATGGGGGGGAGCAGAGATTCTGGGCCCCATACTGGACCTCTGGCCAGGATCTTAGCATCACTAAGACTGCCCCGGGACTAAAGAACTTCTAAGAGATGTTTTACAGAAAGGGAAATGATAGAGATGAAGAGTTGCCAGTAATCCAAGTGTCAGCCATGGCAGATTCATTCCAATGCACTAAAACAGTCAAGCAGGTGTTCTTCTGTAAATTTATTAATTATCGTGAGACCTCATGAGCAGGGGTGCTTGAACTCATGTAGTTATGGATCACCTTGTAATCATCAGGTGTGAATATGTCACCCATCTATGGATGATTGGAGTGACTGATCAGTGAACCATTTGCCAGAGTTTGCTGGGCTCCTGGTGGCTGCACAACAGCACACATATACAATCAGCACAGTAGGCATGTATGTTGTCTCTAACTTCCTGTTTCCACTACTGCACAGGCATTATCTTCTCTGCAACCATGTCTGTTGAGCTGGCATAGTCTTCTAAAATAAATAACTTTCAAAGTAGATTCTGTTTTTTGTTGTTCTCATTAATATAGCTGGTCAGTTTGGTGTAGTTGTTAAGTGCGTGGACTCTAATCTGGGAGAACTGGGTTTAATTCCCCACTCCTCCACTTGCACCTGGCTGGATGACCTTGGGCAAGCCATAGTTCTGATAAGAGCTGTTCTTGAAAAAGAGCAGTTTTTGTCAAGAGCTCTCTCAGCCCCACCTACCTCACAGGGTGTATGTTGTGGGGAGGGGAAGGGAAGGGAGTTTGTAAGCCACTCTGAGACACCTTTGGGTAGTGAAGGGCGGGGTATAAATCCAATCTCCTCCTCTTCTTCTTCTGGCCAGACAAGGTTTTAGTGCTTACAATACAGCTGTTTTGCAAAGGATAGAGGTTATATTTACCCAGAAAACCTGGAATGGATTCAGAAGAACAAGGGAATGGGTTTAATATGGTCTCTGCAAGTAAGAGCTTGTGTTTCTAACACAGTGGTTGCTCTCAATTAATTCACCACCCAAATGACATACAGTGGTACCATTTAAGGTTGCCAGGTGAGGATGAGAAGCTGGCAGGGGACTTTCCAGGAAAGGGGAGGGAAGACGCACAATTGGCCATCACATTTAAAGGGACTGTGTTCCTTTTAAATAGAGGATGTGGGCACCTTATTTTGGGACTCATAGAACTGGACCCCTGGTCCAATCTTTTTGAAATTTGGGTGTTTTTTTTAAGAGAGACACCAGATGCTATGCTGAAGATCTGGTGCTTCTTCCTCAAAAAACAGCTCCCTCCAGAGCCCCAGATACCCACAGATCAATTCTCCATTATAACCTATGGGCACCAGTCTCCATGGGGTATAATAGAGTGCCCAGCAGACATTTTTCCTCTCCCCCTGCTTTCTGATAACCCTGAAGTGGGGAGAGGGCCTCCAAACCAGGGGATCCCTTGCCACCAACTGGGGCTTGGCAACTCTAGGAATAATCTTCCACATAGCTGAAAGAGACTGCAAGAGTGGTGGAGGAGAGGAATGTGAGAAAAGTCAGTGTTCTGTTGACATTTCATATGATACAAGCTGCCACCTCTATTATTAGTGTAACATGTCAGCTTCAAGGCAGGCCAACCCTACGAGCATATAGAATTAATGTGAGCCTTTCTACTAACTACCCTGCACACGCACTCAGCCTATTTTTGATCAGGTGTTGCATTGTGTTGTGTAGCTGGCAAAAAGTAGCAAGAGTCAGGGTAAACTACCTTCAGGTCAGTGGTATCAAACCTGCATAAATCCACCACATAATCTATTCTTTATGTGATTTTGTAATAGTAATCTGATGCTTATCCAGTTAGCACAATCTGAGGATAGGACTGCACTGTTGCTTGGCTAATTTGTTATAAATTTGTGTTGCATTATGCACTGGGATTTCTTCTGTTTCCTACATCTTGCTATTCTTTATGCCCTGGAACAAATGGTTATGTTGTAATATTATTAATGCATGCCAAGTACAACTTCCTTATCTGACACTATTCATCACACCCCAATTAATCAAGTGCCAAAGAACCCAATATCCTATTTCAAGCACAGACCAATAACTCCTGGTGAAATTAAATCATCTTTCAGAAATATTTCATTCGCCCAAGCTAATAATTCAATGCAAATGGGTTTCTAGAAGGACGACTAGGGTACGTTATGTGATCTTTCCATTAGGTTCTCTATCTTGTGTGCTAAAATCTCCTACTGCATTCTAAATCAACATCTGTTCATGAATAGTTTACACCTTTCCATAGGCTGCAAAAACAGTACTACTTGTGTAGCTGAAAGCTGAGCTGCGTAGTGATTAGTTTGGAATTAGGGACATGTGTATTCAAATCCCTGTTTAGCTTGGAGTTAGCTGGGTGTCCTTGGCAGCTCGCTGTTCCACAATATGACGTACCTCAGAGTTGTGATGATAAAATAAGAAGCCAACATATGATGTTCGGGACTTCCTGTTTTTGGCACTGCAATGGCGGTCACTCTCCCTGACACTTGGGGGAGCAATTCGCACACCAGCAGCACAGAGGGAAGCCGCCGCTGCAGTTTCCCCATGGAGCCCTAGGGATTGGCTCCAAGCCATAGGGCTTTTGAGGAGTAGTCTGTTTGACGGTGTAATGCTGGAGAATTGAGATGCCCCTCCACCCTGACGGTCCTGCCACTGTGTGGCCTTCAGGCACAAGCTGGGCTGACAGGAACAAGCGCTGGAGATCAAGCAGAATTGGGAGGATGTAAACGCAATCGAATGGGACCGACAATGAATGTGAGTCAGATTTAAATGAACTTTGAAATAAGCGGAACCCCCCCGCCTCAACCCCCTCCTATCTTCAAGGTGAGAGAGAGGAGGGATGCCTCTGACTTGCGCAAACAGATAAGCGGAAAGGGGGGGGGAATAAGCGATTGGCTGGTTTTTGAGAGCCTTACTAGAGCGGATTTACTCTGGAAGTGATTTTCAGAGGTGGTGAAATAGTGAGTGGCTTAAGTAAACAATACGCCATGTTGGTGGGTGCGGGGAAAAAAGGAACAAAAGTGAAACCAACGGGCGGCCAGAGTCCAAGGCCAGAAGAGGGAGTGGATGTCATGAAACTCCTAGCGGATACCATCAAGCTCGTGATGGAACAACTCGCTGGTATTAACCAGCAGTTGGTCACACTAAATCAAAACTTTGCATCACAGCAACTCCAGCTGGTGGAAACAGCCAAAAAGACGGAGCAAATGGTGGAAGTTGTGAAGGAGATGCACGCCACAAATAAGAATATGAAGAAAAAGATGGGAGAGTTAGTGAATAAGCAGAACTACCAGGAAACTCGTTTGCTGCAACTACAAATGGAAAAAGCTAACATGGTCCTTAGATTTCAGGGAGTTCCTGAATCAGCTAAAGAGGACCTGAAGAAAATACGCAGTGAAATTATTGTACCAGCAACAGTCTTGAAAGCGGAAGAAATTACACGATATGGAAACAGCATATAGGGTGTATTCTAATTAAACCAAAAAAAAAAAAATAGCCTGCCTGGGGAAATAATGGTCAGATTCTCAAGAAGACAGACCAGAGACACTATTTTAAAAGTAACATCAGCAACTCCACTGAAACTGGGAAATACAACTATCAAGACCTTAAAAGACATTCCATTTGGAATTCGTCAAAAAAGAAAGAACTATAAAGACTTAATTCTTTTTCTCCAAACCAACCAAATTCCATACAGGTGGGCGGTGCCTGAAGGTGTCATCTTTAAAATCAAACAACAAGAGAGAGAAGATTGACTCCATTTTTAAAGCCAAACAATTTCTAAAATGCCATCTGGGATCTAAAGAAGAAGGAGAAACCGGGTTAAGTGGCTCCTCCCCCTCGGAGACGGATGAAGACCTGGCCACGGAAGAGGGAGCTGCCGCCATCAAATCATCTTATGACTTTACAGATAGAAAGCCTAGATAAAGGCAGAAGGATTCTGGAAATTGCCTTTATGAAGTGAGCTGGAGGGGGTGCTCTGGAATCTCTTCATAACAAGTAACAAATTAACAATTTAGCTGAGATAGACAGGAACTCACAACACGCATTGTTTATTAACCTAAAATACTAACATTTAGCTTAACACAGATATGATCTCCTTCTCTTGGGGTTTTAGTATAGTGTAGATTTACTTTTCTTTATCCCTAGATGTAGTTCCCTTTCCCTTTTTTTCTTTGTAGTTTTAGTAGTACATATGAAAATCAATAAAAAATCCCCTTCGGGGGGCCAAAACAACAACAACAACATACGATGGTCTGATTCTTGAAGGAAGGGTACATGTGATAAATAAGATTGACTTTGAATTTGGGAGAAGTGTGGATTCACTTCTGTTAAGCCACTGATAATGGTCAAAGATTAATTTTGTAATGGGGTACAAGCTAGAACTTTATTGGTTACAGGTAGGTTCTGGTCTGCCTCTCCTCTTTCCACTCCTTTCCTTCCTCTTTAAAGTTGCTTCTCCTTCTCCTTTGCTCCTTGGCAACCTCTCTTGTGGGGTGTGACAGCCTTTCACTTCTCTTCCTTCTTTTCCTCCTCCTCCTCTGTCCCTTTCCTCCTTTCCAGAGCTCTTTGCTTTCCTTTCTTCTCTATTTTTTATATACACCCTGATCTTTGCTTGTCCTTCTTGTCCCTCCCATTTTCTCTCTCTTCTTCCCATCTGGCTCCAGTGCTCTCTGAACCACACCTCACTTTCAACTTCCCTGGCCTCTGTCTTCCAGCCATGCCCCTCCAAGGGTGATGGGCTTTCTCTGGCCTGTGAACCGGACATTGACAGCTACACCCCTGCTCCTCCACTGAGTCTGGAGGGGACCCAGCTAATCATCAGGTGTGCTGATGGGGCATTTGCCTGCTCTGCCATCCCTTCCATTGAGAATGGGTGTCCACCTATGTGGTCCCCTGCAGACTCAGTGGCATAGACTTGAGGGGAGGAGCAGGGATCCTTCTGGGGCTTGCCATCATGGAGAATTTCAAGGAAACCAAGTGGGGGGAAGAGTCTGGTAGGCAACCTACCGCCTTCTGTTGCATCATTTATGAATATGAGTTATGAATTTGTGTGCCCAAGTGAAAGACATTCAGTGCAGTTACCATTAGTGTTTGTGTTTTGTAGCGAGGTTTCTGCAATAAATAAGGGAGCCAAATATGTATGCCTCCTTTCTGCATAAGGATGATGTAATTTAACCTGCATGTTTACACATGAGTGGCAGATTAATTATTGACTGCACCCAATGAATATGTTAATTTGCAGAAGTCAAGAGGCTCAGCTGCCTTGCTGTGCAGCTTTCCAGGCCTTCTGAATTTTTGAAGCAGAGCTTGGTGGAGACAGTGGCTGGGTGTATCTGCACTGCACTACACTGCACTGCACTGAAACCTACAGACATCCTTGAACTCACAGAGGTCAAGGATTCTACAAAAGGCAGTATGTAGTTTATAATCTTGTTCACAGCCACTGCAATGGAATGATAGGTGTAAATGGAGGATGTGTTAGTACTCCCTCCAGACTGAGGCAGATTTGACAAGACTTCCAGCTGCAGGTAGGAAGGGATAAGATGATTTGGAACAAATTCACATAATGGCTGACACTGTTTTTCTCCCCCAAATTCTCTTCCATGAATTTTGATATTACTGAACATTCATTTCCCCCCTTGATCTGTATTTGATATTCAGAGATGGCCTGCTGTCAGTGTTTGATATTTGACAAAATGTGGTTGGATATATGACCATTGATGAGGTATTATGAATTTGATAGCTGTCGTGTAATGTTCTCTAGCATTCATAATGGGTGTACATTTAATATTTTGCTAGGTATTATGCAGTGCCTTTGTCATGTAACAGATGACAGTTTATGAGGTGTCATATCTGATAACTGCCATAATCAAAGCAGCAATGACGGGCCAAGTCCAAAGCAATCATATTTCAACATCTCTCTGGGAGCTGAAGACACTGGAATAGACAGTAACCCCATCCACATGGCTATCCCTGTTCCAAGCATTATCATGTAGAAGTGGTAATAGTGACAGGTAACATTAGAATTGCCAATTAGCTCTTACTTGCTCCACCAACTTGGATCTTTGGCAATAAATAACCCCTCCCTCTGCAGATGACTCGTGTTCGTAATTATTTTGATTGAAGAAGTGGTGATAGGTTCAGTTCGGAAGACCTGAATGGTGTGTACTGAGTGTATTTTTCCAATAAGCGTGGTTGTCATTTTATCTGGTGACTGTGCGTACCAGGAAGATCTCTGGTAGTGCACACTCCCAGTTGACATGTTGGATACCCTCAAAAGTAACATCTGAAAAGAGCTAGGAGGAGATGAATAAGTATGGGTATGTGTGGAAACTTGATGGTGATTGCTCTGGAGTCTCAAGCTCCGATCATCACTCCTACCTCACCAAATAAATCACAGTTCCCCAGATAAAACATGCTATTCCTCAATGTCCAAAGCAGCCACCCTTTTAGAAACTCACCTGAAAGGGTCCCAAAACTAGACAGATGTAAATGAACTTCAAAAGAATAATGCCAGTTTACTTACTC
Organism: Gekko gecko; assembly: GCA_029375565.1. Taxonomy (NCBI): domain Eukaryota; kingdom Metazoa; phylum Chordata; class Lepidosauria; order Squamata; family Gekkonidae; genus Gekko; species Gekko gecko. Next base: position 184,630 of record JAPDNY010000041.1, read on the forward strand.
CCCCTGTTCTTTCCAACCGTGTTTCCCTTTTCCACTTTCAAGAAACCCCAGAGCAGGAGATTTCAGAAGTATTTAGTAATGTGAAGCTACTGGGCTTGTCAATTGGTGTTCAGGCTGCAATTTGGAATATAAAAGACACAGTGCAAGTGAGAGACTGTGCCTTCAAAGTTACGTATAAAAGAATGAACTGTGGAGTATTGAATTTGCCCCCTGGGGTCAAGGCAATAAAAGTACGCACTGTGCTACCTTCAAGTTCTTGGTTTCTCTATCAAAATGTGCTGTTGCATTCAAGGGGGGAAAAAAACAACAACACCCAGTACCATTACTAATCTGTGGAAAACAAATTTCATTGCAAAACCATCAATAATCATGGGGGAGGGGGAATAATAGCAGCCTAATTTATACCTAACCTTTCCTTTTAATGATTAATGGATACTATTTATGTAAACTGTTTCTTTTACATTCTAGCAGGAAATGAAATTTGAATTGCTAATTTTACAGTGGTATATTTTAACGGGTGACCCTTTCCCCAATCACAAATAAAAGAAAACCAATTACATTTGTAATAAAGATGCTAATGCATTTTTTGTTTTAAGTTGTTTTTTTCCCCTGGAAACTTAGTATGTGCCCCCCCCAGCTTCCTTAAACAGCAAGTTGGAATCAAGACTTACAGAACTGGTACCTTCTGAAATGCTTGAAGACATTTACTTAATCAAAAGATTCATTCTTCACTCTTGTACTAAGCAATGGCATTCAGAGTGATTCTCGAGTGTAACTGTGTTTATGATCTTCTGCTATTTCCCTTATAAGATTGTAAGGGTTGCCCTGCTGGATCAGACCAGTGGTCCCTATGAAAAAAGTTTAAAATGCTTGGGGCTCTTTAGCTTGGAGAAATGACGGCTGAGGGGTGACATAATCGAGGTTTATAAGAAGTACTTTTCTCCCTTTCTCACAATACAAGAACTCGTGGGCACTCCATGGAATTGCTGAGCAATCGGGTTAGAACGGATAAAAGGAAGTACTTCTTCACCCAGAGAGTGATTCACATGGAATTCACTGCCACAGGAGATGGTGGCAGCTACAAGCATGGACAGCTTCAAGAGGGAATTAGATAAGCATATGGAACAGAAGTCCATCAGTGACTACTAGCCACAAGGTATAGATAGGAACTCTCAGGCTGGGGCAAGTGATGCACTGTATTCTTAGTGCTTGGGGGGGGCAACAGTGGGAGGGCTTCTAGTGTCCTGGCCCCACTGCTGGACCTCCTGATGGCACCTGGTATTTTTGGCCACTGTGTGACAGAGTGTTGGACTAGATGGGCCATTGGCCTGATCCAACATTTGCTTCTCTTATGTTCTTAATATCCTGTTTCAACAGTGGCCATTTGGGTACCACATAGAAGCTCACAAGCATGGCCCTCTGGCACTGGGCCTCACCTGTTGACTGCTCCTCAGCATCTGTCAGTTAGTCAACTAGTCATATTCTGCCTCTGAACCCAGAAGTTCCATTCAGCTATTTATTTATTTACTTCATTTATCTCCACCTTTCTCCCCAATGGAGACCCAAAGTGGCTTACATTGTTCTTCTCTTCTCCATGTTGTCATCACCATAACCCTGTAAGGTAGGTTAGACTGAAAGTGTATGACTGGCCCAAGATCACCCAGCAAGCTTCCATGGCAGAGTGGACATCAGAACATAAGAGAACCCAAGAACATAAGAGAAGCCAATGTTGGATCAGGCCAATGGCCCATCCTATCCAGTCCAACACTGTCACACAGTGGCCAAAAATACCAGGTGCCATTAGTGCCTTCCTCCCTCCCCCCATCTCTTTGCCATTTTTCTGTCCCTCCTTTCTTTCTCTCCTTTTCTTTCCCTTTTCCTCCTTCTTTCCTTCTCTCTCTTTCTTTCCCTCCTCTTTTTCTTTCCCTTCTTTCCTTCTCGCCTTTTCCTCTTTCCCTCCTTCTTCCCGTCTCTCTCTTTCTTTCCCTCCTTCTTCCTTTCTCTCTTTCCCTCCTTTAATTCTCTCCTTTTCCCCTTTCCCTTCTTCTTTCCTTCTCTTTCTTTCCCTCTTTCCTTCTCTCTTTTTATCCCTTCTTTCCTTCTTTCTTTCCTTCTCTTTCTTTCCCTCTTTCCTTCCTTTTTTCCTTCTCTCTCTCTCTCTCTCTCTCTCTCTTTCCTTCCCTCTTTCCTCCTGTGGCCCAACTCTTCCCCCCCCCGCAGGCTGGCTGGGGAATGGAAGGGGAGGCTTTTGAAGATGCCTCCTCCCTTTGCTTTCCCTTCTGACATCACTTCCGGTGATGTCAGGGGATGTGGCATATGCTAATGAGCCATTATGCTAATAGCCAATAGCTCATTAGCATACCTTATGCTAATGAGCTCCTTCAGCTTTTTCTATGAAATGACCCCTGATGGACCCCAAAAATTCAGAAACTGTGGGGGGGGGATTCAAATATCACACCAGTATTTGATATTTGGAAATATCAGAATATGAATACCATACTGATATTTGGTATTTGGGAATATCAGGAATACTCATATTTTTTGAATCCAATATACCCCAAGCCAAAAAAAAGCCATTTTTTTTTGCACACCCCTAGTTTGTAGTTAATTACTCTGTGGTGAGGGAATGCCTTGACTTCTGCATGTGGCCAAAGGTCTCCTTGCTTTGGGTTACAATGGGGAAAATGATTTATTGAGCTAGGGTTTGTTGGGAATCCTGGATCGAACTGAGTCCTGTAACACTCACGGCCTTCTTTGTCTCATAATTTGTTTTTGAAGAGTGTATTCAGTGGTGGATTTTATGGGGGGAGGCAAGTGGCAGAATTTGTTTCTTGATTTGGATATTCCTACTGTTGTTGCACTTGCAAACACAGTTAACAAAGAGAAGAGGTTGCATTAGGTTGGCAGTTGCATAGGGTTTAATTAAGGAATTGTACTGCAATTCTTTGATTTTTTAAAATTATCATTGCAAGGGAGGATGGGAATAAATCCAGAATTAGTTGCTCTGCTCTCTGACTCACTGGGCCCAATAGGTACCAGTCTCCACTGCTCAGACATAGTCTTATTTAGTTCAATGGTATTCAGTCTCTGGTAAATATACTGAGGATCATAGCCTTAATGGCATTGATGGAGTCCGGCAACTCAGAACAACTTAGATCCTGGGAATATTTGCCTGCATGGCTGATGACAGATTCCATCCATGTCTTTTTATCATTCTACTCTCAAGTTTATTTTCTCTTCCCTTATTTGCCAATTCATATTGCTTCAGCTGCCACTCACTTCTAAGTGATCTCTGCTTTCATTTGTGCAAACTTGGTAATGGTTGTTTGAGGACCAATTCACACATTACTAAATTTAGGTGTGCACATAAGGTTTTTAAAATGTCGCTTGTGGGTGATACATAACATTTTTTAATTTCTGAAATTTAAAAATATTTTTATTTACACACATAAAACAAATACCAACAACATAACAAAACATAACAGAACAAAACCATCTGATCACCTCATACGTAAATCAAGAGATGATACCATCATGTTATGGTGATGCTCCAACCAAAACAAAAAAATAAAACAAAGAAAATATATAAACCAATACGAGAAAAATCATGAATAGATAAAAAAGGAGAGAGGATAAAAGGGGAGTGAGGGGGTGTTTCCATCCAAGTTGGCTGAGATTTTACATAATTTTAATTGATTCTATTTCTGAGAAATAATATCCTGTAATATAATTATTCTGGACCTTAGTCAAACTTTCAGGTAAGGTTCTCCATTTAGCATTCTTCCAACACTGAGCAATAAGCATCCTAAAAGAAAGCTTATAAGTGGTTTTTGTTTACATCAGGTGTTTTCACTGATAAATAAGTTGAGCAGGGCTAGTTCAATAGCTGGCTTTATTTGTTCCTGGGTTATTTTAACAATCTGCAAATACTGATTTCCAAACATTTCTTCTTTCAGGGGTGTCTTTCAGGGGGTGGACTGTGAGGACACTGGCCCTCTCTTGAGCTAAATTTTCCCACTCCAGAGCTGACATATCCCCCACCATCTGGCCCATGGATAGGGCACTTCCATTGGCCTACCAGGCCCTGCCCCTCCAGCCAGGCATGCCTCTGCCCTATGCCACGAGGCCACGTTGAGGTGGATTTGCAGCAAGCATGGCTGTGAAACCAACCAACTAAACGTCAAAACATACATTTCCCCCCTTGACTGCAGCATAATTTGCCCCTCAGGATACAGAATAGTGCTGTGGCAGCCATGCAGCAGCTGGCCACTGCAGTGCAAGTGCAGCTCAGGATTGCGCTGTAAATGTCTCAATTGGTATTCGTCATAATAAAGGGGAGATATTTGGAATATCCCACCCTTCTTGAATAGAATACCACCTTAGGAATTTTGCCATTCTTGGCTTTTTAAAGTTAAAAATAAATTGGTCTAATTTTAATTGCCAAACCTTCAAAATCTTATCCAAGATACAAAGAGGTAACACTTACAATAGAAAAGATAATTTTGGAAGAACGGACATTTTAATCATTGCAGCTTGACTAGTCATAGTTATTTTCTGCTTTGCCCATCTAATCAGAACCATTTTTATCTGCCCATTGTTTTATAGTTATATTGATACATTTTATTTAGGTTTTTTTGGGGATGGATATTCCAAGTTATCTAAAACTTTTATATACTAAAGGTATATTTAAAATATGAGAGGCTTTCAGTTGAATTGTGGGGGGAATATTACAACATAGCATATTAAATTTTGTAAAGTTTATCCTGAGGCCAGAAATTTGATAGAATTTTAAAGTTCTTCCTTTCAAGGTTGCATAGCTTCTGTCAGATTTATGAGAGATAACAACATATCATCTGCGTAAATTGTTAACAGATGTTCTTTTTCTCCACATTTAATATCTTGATTAGATCTTAATTTATTAGCTAAAGGCTTCAAAGCAAAGATGAAAAGCAGAGGGGAGAGTGGGCATCCTCATTTGGTACCACAATTAATATTTATTAAGCCAGAAACACAATTATTTACGATTATGCTAGCATTATATGGTGAATAAATAGCCAAAATGGCATTATTACATTTATTTCCAAATTCATAAAAATTTAATATATTTTAAAAAATTAACTGAATCAATGGCTTTATAAAGATACATGTTTGGATACACTGTATGCAGTGTACAACTACACTGACTAGAGAGCCAGGACTGAAGCTAAAACGTCCTCTTCAGTGTAGGCGCACTGCTGCAAATCTAGTTTCGCTACCGCAAAGTGGAACATTTCCCCACACAGAAGGATTTCTGCTCTCGGCGCATGACATTCTTGCCTCTCCCATCCTTTTACAGCTCTAAATACTGTGCTCCTGAGGATTCCCTGTTCCCTTGGGACAGCATTTCAGGAGGCATTTTTCACTGCTGTGGACGGACGGAGGCAAGAAAGTCAGACTTGGTAAACAAAAATCCTTCAGTCAGCAGAAACACTGCAGTGGACAATAGATTTTCCTGCATGGGGAAGGCAGTTCAAGAAGTGAATTATATTGTTACAAAGCAGTATCCAGTGATGTGTGGATGCAGCTACATCATTAGGGCGAGTCTTGGTTGCTTTTTGTGCAACTCACGAGTGCAGCTCCGATTCTTGTGGGTTCTTTTATGTAATGGATATGATGAAACTTGTGCCTTGGTTTACATCCAATTTCAGTAATTACTTAGCCATAAGGTTTGGGAGGACTGCTGCACCAGTTCCAAGCATTTCCAGACATCAACTGAATTATTTCTAGGTATAAATCCTCTCCAAACTGTATGCAGCTAGCTGTAAGTCCAGCCAAGCTACCTGAGCTATGGTGAATGGGCATACATATAAAGGAAGGAATTCAGATACAAATCCTTTGGCAGTTTTCATTATTTCATCCTTAAGGTTAAGGCATTAGGCTTGTATAGACTTCTCGTCCTTTGTGTGAAGTTGCATATTCTTCCGACAAGCAGGGGCCAAAATAAATGAGATGTGGCAGGTGGAGGGCATTAGCCTTCTCCTCGGAAAGCGCTGATTGAAAAACTACTGCTGAGGCAAACATTCACAGCAAAGTTAATATTTAATTAATGTGCTGTTGACTTAAAATGAAGTGTGGCAATAAAATCTGGATTTGGAATTCAGAATTAGGACCCATTGGATTAAGAATTTAGAAAATATAGAATTCCTTCCCCAACAAAAACAATACTATCTGATTCTGCTACAGTAGAACATAGACCTCCCCAAACGAAAATCTCTCTCTCAAACAGACAGACAAAATCTTTAATCTAAATCTTTCTATCTGTATCTGTTAAGAAACCTAGGGAGGCCAAGTTTCCTGCTTTGGTGGAAAAACTTTCACCCCCACCAGTTCTCACCACCACTCAGCTGTTGGGAGGGAAATTCTGGGGAAATGTGAGGTAATCAGCATTGTGTTGATGCCATTATAAAATTTCTGGTATGATCTCCAAGTGCTATCATTGCATTGGGTGATGCCCTAGCATTTGCTCCAAACTCTGTGATTAAACCATGGAGTTTTGGGTGAATGCTAGAGTGTTGCTCCTGTGCGATAACATCACTTCTGGGTAATGCCAGAAGTATCATCACCATGTTGCCATAACCATAAACTAACCTTATCCTTTTCCAGATATATTCCTAAAGGAGCCTAAACTTAATAAAAAGTTTTCCTATTAGTCTACAATCTAGATCCAGGTGGTCAGAAGGACACCCAGAGAAAACCTGCTACAAGACAGGCCCAAAAGAGACAATAACAGAACACCACTAGTGGTCACATACAGCTCTCAGCTCAAAGCAGTCCAATGCATCATCAACGACTTACGACCTCTACTGGATAATGACAGTTCTCTTTCACAAGTACTGGGGGGAGGTAAACCTTTTCTTGTGCACAGACAGCCCCCATCTCAAACAACTCCTCACTCACAATAATGCAACATCTAATTGGAACATGGACTCTGGGACCACAGCTTGCAACAAACCCAGATGCCAACTTTGTTGCCACATACACCCGGACAACACAATCATTGGACCTAACAACATTAACTACATCATCAGAGGGTCATTCACTTGCTCATCTTTGAACATTGTATATGCCATTAAATGCCAACAATGCCCTTCGGTTCTCTACATAGGACAAACAGGACAAACCCTATGCCAGAGGATAAATGGACACAAATCTGATATCAGGAATCACAAGACTGAGAAACCTGAAGGAGAACACTTCAGTCTTCCAGGACATTCAATGGGTGACCTCAAGGTAGCTGTTTTATTACAAAGGAACTTCAGGAACAGAATGGAAAGGGAAAATACTGAATTACAAGTTATTACAACACTTGGAACAAAAACCTCCCCAGGACCCAACAGAGATATTGCTTTCTTATCTCATTACATATGCTAACTCATTCAGTCCTCACATTTTTCAGAATCTGAATCTGAATTGCACATCCCTCCTTAAAATAAAGTGTCTTTTAAAGCAAATTCCCCCCAGGCCCTCTCTGTATTTACTGTGTCATCTAACATTCATTTCATGCATCTAATGAACTAGGTAACTATAAAAATTCATGTTATGAATGCATGATGATTGCTAAGACTTCTGACTAAGTGGGCAAAGGTGTTTTGGCATCTCACAGAACCAAGCATAGCAGTTGCTTATGCTCCCCAACAATGCACTCCAAACAGAATTATACTCTTCTAAATCCACTGAACATAATGTGATTTGAAGGGTGTAATTATTGGGATATTTGGTTAATATAGCAGAGTTTTACCCAGTAATAGAAGTGTGATACTGAGTGCAGTAAATAAATCTCCCAAGAAGTATATTGCAAAAAAGGTAAACTTACTTATATTCAAGTAGATCCTGTTCACATTCACATTTCAGTCGAAAGAAAGAGAAAGAAGCCTCATCTAAAGAATACTTTCTGTAGCACAAATGGCCAGTATGAGGCATTGTATCTATAGGAGAGACCTGTAGAGATGTGTGTCTGCATGGAAGGCCCATGTAGGAGAGTGAGAGGACAAAGGGAAAGAGAAGAGGGGTCAGAAGGCAGCTATCAGGTTAAGACAGAGGCATCCCATTCAAGAAGATAACACCTATACACACTTAGAGTGATGTAAGCACCCCCCTCCCATTTCCAGGCACGCTCACTCCAACTGTAATTCTGCATACATAGGTCTCTTATATAATTTGCAAAAGTGTGATCCATTCAGTGATAGGAGGCTCTATAAATCCATTCTTAATTCATGAGGCCTTCAAATGATAACTCAGGTCACGTTCAGACGGATCTTTACATCTAACCCAGGCACGAATGCCTGGCAGATTTAAAGGGAACAATCAGACAGTGAAAGGTGCCACTTCCGTGATCAGCCCATTTTGCCCCACCAGGGAGCCATACTTAAAAGATACCAGTGAAAGTCCGGTGCTGTTGCTTGCTGACAGGCCAATGACGGACTTTCCTCCATCTGATTATTCCAGCATGCAATCAGCCCATTCAGTTGGTTTGCTCCAGATCATCCTGAATGGCCGCCATTTTTAAAAAATCTCCATGCAATATGCACATAAACACATGATAGCCACAGAGCTTTGCTCAAGCTTTCAGAACAATTTCATGTTAATCAATGGCCCGTTTAAATTAATGAACCTTGTTAATTGAAATTGGACTTCAAAGGAGGACAATGTAGGTCTTTCCCCAAGCAAAGTAGTCCCTCCACTGACCAAGATCTCCAGGACAGGGGGGATGGTTGGGACTCGTTTCATCCAGCCCTTGCCGTCTGCATCAGAACAGAAACTGAAAGAAGAAGTTGGGTATACTTGGACTGTCTTATTGGTCGCTCCATGGGGAGAGATGGAGAGGTGTAGGGATTTTGGCTATGTGTACCTCATGCATGGAAAACCAAGCACATAGTGAAGTGCATATGCACATGTACAACAGATTTTTTTTAACACCCCCCCTGACCACGTGGCTCCTTCAGGAGGATGCCATCTAGACAATCCACAGCGGAGTCAGCACGCAGTAAGGCAATTCATGGGGGGAGCTGTCTGGTCATGCAACACTGGATAAAAACAGTTGGGATCAAATTTGAGCCAGGCCAATGGTGGGATTAGCTGCCTGTCTGAACGCACTCACAGTCTTGCATAGCTTAAGCTTTAGTTGTCTTGCCAGGGCCACACAGTGGGTCATCACTGAAACTGTTTGGATGGGATTGGAGGAAAAATGTTATCATTAATTTTTAAATCACGACTAATCTCAGGAGCCTGAAGTTGGTTCCCAGTTGCTTATTCATTCCTTATTCATGATTTATTCAGGAATCTAACAAAAAACCACTGTGGATAGTTTAAAAGTCTGGACCACAAATTAAGGTTTGGAACACCATGCGTATACACCCCCACATTTAAGGGACTCTGCCCTTCAAGAGGACATATGCTGTTTCCTGGTCCAAAGCCCACTTTTTGTGCCAGCTGCTCCAAAGTGTGGAATCCCCAGAACAACTGCACAGGCAGACACTGAGGCCAAGCCGCACCCCAAATCACTCTCTGGACTAATATTCCTTCTAAGTTGTCGACTATTGTGAGCAAAAATTCTCCTTTGTGAGCCAAAAAAATCTGTGAGCATAAAAGTTGTGAGAGAGCCTAAATTTTTTTTTTTTAAAAAAATCAGTTTACAAACATACAAAACACACAAACTTGAAGAAATAGAGAAAGAAAGAAAGAAAGAAAGAAAGAAAGAAAGAAAGAAAGAAAGAAAGAAAGAAAGAAAGAAAGAAAGAGCCCCTGTGCATGTTTGCTTTCCCCCAAGTTCCAAATTCCCCCCACCAGCACTTAAACATGAGCTTGCAGGTTTACATTAAAAAAGCAACACCCTTTGGGTGAGGAACAACCAAGAAATCTAATAAATAAAACCAACTGAAAGCAGCAAGGAGGAAGGAGAGATGGGATTCCACCTGTGTAAACCATGTGCAACAGATAAACATTGCAAACATCAATTAAATACTACAGCCAAGGAAGCATTGGGATTGCTATCTTGCTATTCTGAAATGAAATACATGGCGGGGGTTATGAGAGGAGAAAAGGAAGGGCTGAACATAAAAAGCAATCTGAAAACGGGGGCTATTAAAATGCACGATGTGGTGGGAAGAGAAGAAAAGAGAATAGAAAAGGCTTGGAAAAGAAGATCGAAAGGGGGGATGTAAAGTTGGGGAGAGAAGCACAAAAACCACTGATGGCTTGCCCCTTGGCTCCTGCAGAGACAGCCCTACCACCAATTTGACCCCCTCCCAGCATTTCCCCGAGCGAGGGGCTGATTTAAAAACCCAATCTCCTTCCTGCAATGCCTTTAGTGGTCCTACTAAAACAAGCACCCCCTTCCTCCTGCTTGCTCAGAAATTGGACTGGACTCCCCCCAGTCACTCACACACACTGAAGGGAAGGGAAGGGAGCTCCCCCCTCACTTTCTTGGAAAGCAGACCGGATTTCCCACCATATCTCTCTCTCTCTCTCTCTCTCTCTCTCTCTCTCTCTCTCTCTCTCACACACACACACACACACACACACACACACTCTCTCTCTCTCTCTCTCTCTGAAGTGCTAGGCCTGTGCCATGGCACCCCAGGGATGCCTCTCAACTGCCCAAAGCAGCAGGGAAGGGAAGGGAAAGGAGCCTCCCCAACACACACCGCTGGCATTTCTCCCCCCCCACTCTGGATACTGTGCAAGGCCATGAGACCCCCTCTGCCCCGGATACAGTATGACGTGCTTCCCTTTGCCCCCACCTGTTCTTTTCCCTTGGCATTGCACGTCCTGAACTCACCACCTCAGCCTCCATCACTCAAAACATGCTACAAGTCCCCAGCACAAGCAGAACAGCAATAGCCACATTTCCTTTCTCTCTCTCTCCTCTCTGGCCTTGCCACATGAAAAAGCCCTTTTCCTGAGGACCTGCAAACTTTTTCCTGCCTCATCCAGGCTCACCTCTTCTTCCTCCTTTCTGCCCACTCTCCTGCCCCAGAAAGTCTATTGTCAAGCATGGGGGTTATAGGGGACAGGGAGAGAGTGAGAAAGATGTCAGTCATCTCAGAGCCCAGACAGAAGTGCCAGTGGCCCAGTGTCCATCTGCCTGGCCTACGGGGAAAACGTCTGTGGTGTCCATCTGCCCAAAGAAGTGACAGAATTCTTTGGGGCCCTGTGCTGGGGGAAGAAATCACTGCACTACAGTTTGAAAACTTGTGTACAAGCACATGGTAGGGCACTTTAGTGGGAACCCTGCTTTGGACCACTCCAAATCACACATTCCCACACTCCAAACACTGTCCCCTGCAAGAATTCATACAGTGGAGCCCGTTGCAAACACTACTTCTGGCACCACAAGCTTCTGTGCCATGAAGAGGTTCGTATTGCAAAGAAGATTTGAACAAGGAACTGGAATGGCTCCACATCCTCTGCACCCAAAAATAAGGTTTGGACCACTAGACATCATACATACACAAGGCTGAAGGTGGTTCCCAGTTCCTTATGTGCTCCTTATTTGTGACTTATTCGTGAATGAAACCAAAACACTGAGGATAGTCTAAAAGCTCTGAACTCCAAAATAAGGTTTGGACCAACATAAATTAGATACCCCCACTTTCAGGGAACTTTGACCTTTGAGAGGACATATGCTGCTTCCTGGTCCAAAGCCCATTTTGTATGCCAGCTGCTCCAAGTGGGGTGCCCCCAGGACAGTCACACAGGCAGACACTGGGGCCAAGGTGCACCCCAAAACACTCTTTGGACCACCTCAAATGACACATCCCCACAGTTCAGAGACTGTCCCCTGCAGAAGACATACAGTGGTGCCTGGTCCAAATACTGGTTCTGGCACCGCGAGCTTCTATTTGGAGTGCCACCAAGAAGCCTATATTGCAAATAAGATTTGAATAAGGACATGGAATGACTGCATGCCCTCTGCACCCCAAAATCCTTGTGTTCTGTTAACTTCTTCATAAAGTCAAAAGGAAAAGCAAACATAAGACTGCATCTCTCCTTTCTCTACCCCACAGCATAATACATGTGCAACTAGTAAAAAACTTGGCATGACTTATAACACAGGACAACATTTTGTTTGCTTCCACAAATTTGGAAAGAATGGCCACTGTCATCTTGGACTGAAGGAACTAAAGAGCTCAAGACATGGCAACATAGGCATTTTCCAGACTGCCTTAAAGTTCCATTTTCATCCCTCGATGTTACTGGGTTTTTCCCTTGCATGAGACAACTTTGTAACCATCCCAGTGTTCTCCCAGTTCTTCCCTGTTTTTCCCCCATGTTCCTTTTAAAACTGGTTTCTCCCATACTTTTAATTTTCACTTTGAAATGAATTCACAAAAAAAGCCTCTTCCTCAGAATCTGAACATTTTCCCTGGCTTTGAGGATTGCCGCCCAAACTCACGCAGAAAGGACAGGTTTGAGCATTTGTTCGGTGAAACATTTCAGCTCTGCAAGGGCCCTGCACTGAAATAAGCAGTCATTCCCATTAGGGGTGTTGATGGCAGCAGCCAATCATACCCTCTTTATTTCATTCAAACGGCAGAGCAAATTATTGCACATCCCTGGGCACTGTCTTCAAAAACATTTCAGTATCATTCTTTAGTCTTGTTGATTTGGGGTGGTCCAGTGATTGTTTTGGGGTGCAGCTTGGCCCCAGTTCCTGCATATCCAATTGTCCTGGGGCACCTCACTTTGGAGCAGCTGGTACAAGATCCAAGCTTTGAACCAAGAAACAGCTCATGTCATCTTAGAGGGCAGAGTCCCCTGAATGTGGACATATATGATGTGTGGTAGTCCAAACTTTATTCTGGGGTGCAGAGGGCATGCAGTTGTTTCATGTCCTTATTCAAATCTTATTTGCAATACAGGCTTCTTGATGGCACTCCAAATAGAAGCTTGTGGTGCCAGAACCAGTGTTTGCAACAGGCTCCACTGTATGTCTTCTTTCAGAAGACAGTCTCTGACATGTGGGGATGTGTGATTTGGGGTGGTCCAAAGAGTGTTTTGGAGGTGAAGTTTGGCTGCAGTATCTGCCTGTGTGATTGTCATGGGGCACCCCACTTAGGAGCAGCTGGCACAAGAAGTGAGCTTTGGACCAGGAAACAGCATACGTCCTCTTGAAGGGCAGAGTTCCCTGAATGTGGGGGTATATGATTTATCATAGTCCAAACCTTTTTTTGTGGTGTAGTGCTTTTCAACTATCCTGAATGTTTTTGGTTGGATTCATGAATAAGTCATGAATAAGGAACAAATAAGGAACAGGGAACTGGGAACCCACTCCAGCCTTGTGTTAATCTCAGTGGTGCTTTACAAGCGGATAAGCCTCCTGCCCTAAAGAGATTAAAATTTTGCCGTAGGAGAGGCAACAAAAGGATATATGTAGATGAGAAGATAAACAGGAGAAGAATATGCATTCATTTCCATTACAAAGAGTTATTATGAATTTTAGATTAGTGAAGTGCACCATTGGTGTTAGATTTATAAGCAGGGAATCTACAATAACTTTGTGGGGGTCATTTTCCTTTATTCCTTGTCCCCACATTTCTTCCTCTTTCTGTCCTCCTAGTAGCTCCCATATCCTCTCCCCTTTTCCTACTTTTTTGTCTCCTTCCCACTCACCAGCTAACCTTTCTTTTATCTGCCACTCCCAGTCCTCAACTTTATCTATTCTTCTTCTCTCTTCAGTATTATTGTCACAGCATCCTTTTGAGGTAAATTAGGTTGAGAGAGAATGACTGGCCCAAGGTCACCCCATATTTCATAGAGAGTGGGGATTTGAACCTGTGTCTCTTAGATCTTAGTCTGACACTCTAACGACTACAGCACATTGGCTCTCAGCTTTCCCTCCTTCCTTGCCCCTCGTAGCCTCTCCTGGCAAAAGACGGATCAAGTTGCAAAACTTGGGTGAGTTGTGTGATGGCTACCACCAGGCCAGGCCAAGTTGCATAAGTTGTGGGGAGGCTGCTGCTAGATCGAGGTGAATTATGTGACATTATGCCACTTGGTAGCTTTTCCACACTTGGTAGTAAGTTGCCTGATGGTTGCTGCTGGGCCTGGCCACAATAAGTCTTCCCTCCAGAGCTGGGAGGACAAAATAACCCCAGGAAGGACCTTTTAACTTGCCTTTTACTGATAGAAATCAAGGGCTGACAGCTGGCAGTGCTAACTGTTGCTTATCAGCACCTACAATAGCCACAGGGGACATTAAAGGTACAGGTGCTACTTATTTAGGAGGGATTAACCTCCCAATGTATTTTTTCACGTTTCAGATCTTTCTGCAAACTTAGGTTTCCCCTCTCATGTTTGTAGAAAGGTATTCCTTGTCTGCCCATGTCTCCACATTTACGTATCCACAGATAGGACCACATTGAGAATTAGATATATTGATACACTGCTTTTCTCCCCCGGGCAGGCTTGCCGAGAACTTACTGTACGCCGGCGGGGGACAGATACGTCCTGGTAGGACCATCCCCGGGGGAAGGAAAGACACGCGCATGATGCCGTTGCCAGGAAGTGACGCCAGGTGATGCTCTGGCAATGGGGATGGAAATTCGTTGGTACCATCGAGTTTGCAGCCCCGTTGCCAGAGCGTTGCCCGGCGTCACTTCCTGGTGATGGCATCGTGCGGCATGGGTGTTGCCCGGGGGAATGTTCTGGCTGGGGACTGTGTGTCCCCCGCTGAAATATGGTAAGTACTTGGGAACCCTACACCAGGGGAACCCCAAACAGGTAACACCATTGTTCTGCCTTTCATTTTATACTCACAACAACAATCCTGTGAGTTAGTTTAGGCTCACCCAGTGAGTGGGCTGAGGATTTGGATCCTGTATCTTCCAGATGCTATCCCACCACTGTAACCGCTATACCACGCTAGCTCATGACCCTTGTAGTAATATTTGAGGTGTAGCTAACTGAAGATGTAGCCTTCGATTAAAATGACCCAATAGGTCTGAAAACTATAAATGTATGCCCGATGTTGTGGTTGCTGCACTTAAAATGGGATCTGTGAGTTGCTGCAATGAAACTTTGAATGATTTCTTCCTGTTTACTGAGAGAACCTGGAGCTGCTTAAATTGTTTATTAGTGTAGCTCGTTGGGAGGCTAATGTTGTTAGTTTGCTAATTGAATGGTTAGTGTCGGCACTAATCATGACTGACAAACAATTTAGATAGTGCTTCTCAATTTATTTCAAGAGAGATCCGAATGACTCAGACAAGAACGCTGTCCTGAAAGCCAAATGCTGCATGTGTGTGAGAGAGGAGGAGGGAGTTGTAAAGGCTCATATCTCCAAACGAGTTATTCCCAGTAGTGTGCTGGGACACACTGTGACTTTTGAGGACAATTAGCGTGACTGAAGGCCCCTGTGAGGTAACTGATATGTTTCTATTGTTGCCACTAAGCCTCCATTTCTATTTCTCCTGTATCTTGAGACGAGAACCATTCTTGTGCTAGGCACACATGGGGCCACAAATTGGACTTTCTGCCCATTTATTTTCTTCCTGCCAACAATGTGATTTCTATGCGAGGCCTCCTGGACAGATAGGAGCTCTTTCCTCACTGTCCTTTCAATAGGCTGGTTAGGGAGGAATCGGGAGGTGAGAAACTGGTGGCAAATGGTGATTCCATTTCTGGCACCCAGAAGCATAATAATTGCACATTAACAATCCAGAGCCTAAAAAGTTTTTTCAGCCGAAATGATCCTCAAAACAGTTCTCATGCTAAAAAACAAAGGTAAAAACAATTAACAGTTCCTGCCGCCACATCATCTCATTCAGCAGTTCTAACCAAACAGAAAACCAGCAATGCTGTTTATTTACCCTTTTAGCTTCTTTTACACCTGGTGAACAGAACTAGCCAGCTTATTTAAAGAAATACAAGGAGGATGCCTTGAGAAGCTTCACTGTAAACCAGCCTATTGAAAGGCAGTGAGGAAAAAGCTCCTATCAATCCAGGAGGCCTGGCAGTCCTAGGCTGAGCACGGCATTTTTTTTTTTTAATGGCTGATATTACTAGACATAGAGAGCAGGTTTATTTCCACATCAGTGATGTTTCAGGACACTCTTTGCCTTCCTGCTATTCACTTCTGTGGGCAAAATTCAAGAGATGCAGCTTCTAATAGTGCGTGACCTGTCCCTTACTGCAGGGTTCAAATACTTCTCATCTGTTTTAAGAGCCCATTTGTTCATATGAAGACATGACAGCAGCAAGGTGGCACCAGGCTACCTCAGAGCTTCTTCATCCTAGATAAGGCAGGATTGCCAAGTCCCTCCTCTCAACTGGTGGGGGGAAGTAAGGACTTACCGGTGGTGAGGGGAGGCCTAGGCCAGAGTTCCTGTGATGACATCAGCAACGTGGGGGCACCTATGGCATGCTTGGAGTGATGTCGTGCCCCTCAGTGTCCAGGCATGCTGAGTCGCTCGCCCCAACAAGACGGAAATTAAATTCCCAAGAAATGCTGTTTTTCCCCCACCTGTTTAAGAAACATAAAATGTACAGCCTGCTGACATTTTTGACACTGAAGGAGCAAATCCTTCACAGGCCCCATGACTGATTTTGAATGACTAAATGAATTTTTTAAAGTTTTGATATGATGTATTTGTAATCATTCCCGCTCCAGTGCCTCTTGGGTCACTGTCTCTAACCACTTGCGCAAATAGCCACCAAGCAGATGAGTGAGGCCACCCAGAGACAAGAGGGATTTGTTTTGTCTGAGGAAAACCTAATCTTCCTGGGGATCTCTCACTGCTCCCCAAGTCTTTTAAGAGCTTTGGGGATAGATCAAGATGGGTAACCATGTTAGTCTGTAGCTGTAGAAAAGAGCAAGCGTCCAGTAGCCCCTTAAAGACTAACAAAATTTGTGGCAGGGGATGAGCTTTCGTGAGTCACTGCTCACTTCTTCAGATACCCTCAAACGGTGCTATTTGGTAACAAGGGCACAGCAAGGCTTGTGAGTATGTATCAAGGCAATCTCTTTATCTCTTATAAACGATATAAAACTTTATTCCTCTGTCAACATCTCTCAAAGGTATACAGGCTACAGGAGTGAGGATGCAGGTTCTAACAAAGAAAGCAAAAACAGAGAAAGGTTTTTAACCTAACCTGGAAAATTACAGTTACTTGGCATTGCTTTCTTCCCCACATCATGAGCTGGGGCAAATGAGTATATGGACAGAAGGAGTTCTCTATGTCTTTCTCTGTCATCTCTTTGTTTCTGTCAGAGAGAGAGAGAGAGAGCAGGCCCATAGCTACATTGGAGCCACGAAGTCCCCCCAACTTCCCACCCAATCCAGGTCCCCCAACTTCCAATTTTTCATTTTATTTATTGCAGTTGTCACTGCAACCAGCAAGCCTTGTGCCGCCAACTCTTGCCCAGTGCTCTCTCTGGGCAAGGCAAGCCCTGTGCCCTTGCCTCCCCCCCCCGATACCATGCTGCTCTCTCTGGGCAAGGCAAGCCCCCTGCTCTCCATCCTCCAATCCCACGCTGCTCTCTCTCAGCAAGGCAAGGCCCATGCCTTCCCGCCCTCCAATCCCACGCCGCTGCTCTTTTTGGTTTTTTTGCCAGCCGGCGAGTCCTGCCTCCAATCTCATGCTGCTGCTGCTCTCTCTTGCCTCTCTTCGTCTGGCAAGTCAAGCCCCGTGGGCTGGATGATCTCACACTGCTGCTCTGCTCTCTCATCGCTCGCTGGCCAGCAAGGCAAGCCCCGACCGCCTTCATCCCTCCAGTTCTCAAGCCGGCAAAGCAAGTGCTGCACTGCCCAATCCCTCCCTTGGCTTCAGAGCCCATGATTTTGCTTCTATTCCTCTTATCCCCCTTTCCCTTTTTATTTCCAGAACTCAGCTCTGTTTCTTGCCTTTGTATGACGAGGATTCCTCTCCCCTCCCTGCCACTTCCCTTTTTATCTGCAAGGGTTACCTCTGCTTCCCACCTTTGAATAATTAAATTATTTAAATTAGCCAGTGCCAAGTGCCCCCTGAGAAATTTAATTGCCCCCTGACTTAGAAATTCTTGCCACCATCTAGTGGGTTCATCTGAATATGTTTCTCTCTCCATCCTTCTGCGATTGTAACAAGGGAGAGTGCACTAGCTTCTCTAGCAATTTAAGATCCTGCTCTATCCACAATATTTGAATCAGGGTTCCCTCTTCTTTTGAAGTAAGCTTTCTGATAAACAGAGGCTTGTCCAGGTGATCTGTGGATATTTGTCCCTCAGCTCTATTTTAGCTTAAATCCTGATTCAATGACTGATAATTCCAGAGGGTAGCCATGTTAGTCTATTGTAGCAAAAAATAAAAACAAAAACCTCCAGTGGCACATTTACTCCAGCATATGAGAGAGAACTCCCCAGGCGCATCAGAGGTCCTGGGCCAACCTGAGCTCTGAAATCCTGACCAATGGAGCCCACCAGAAAGTAGCAGCCAATGGTCAGGTGCTACTTACATCAGAAGGATCCATTGTTTTACCACCGGATGTGAAAACGTATTGAACCAGGACTGATCGAGATGTTCCCAACCTAGCTGTCTCAATTCCACTAGTTCATCTCCATAAACATCAGTCCTTCCTAAAATGATTTTTTCCCCCTGATCCACAACAGCATTGGAGGAAGAATTCTATCTTAGATATCAGTCCTAAATTAGGTGTCATTGATAGGCCCTCTGAGATGTCATCTTGGTTTAACAAGAATGGTTTTGGGAAGCTATGCCGATGAGTATAATAGTCAGATGAGTATAATGCTAATATTTCTGCACATAGTACCAGTATAATGCTCACTGCACCCACTGTAAGTTAAATTCAGTTTATTAATGGCTGATTTACATAATTCATAATATTGTCATTCTTTTAGTGAAGGTTTCTACTAACAGGTATTCTTGGCTGGCTGCCAGCATCCAGCCAATTCCATCCTGGCTCCAAACTCAGCATACATTGAACCAATCTGAAGGAATCCCCACGCTTCCTGCTTTGTCCCCAAATGTACCAATCCCACATTATTGAGTGCAGGGTGGGTGGGAGGATCAGCAATTGTGACAAAAGCCTTCATTCAGGGAGGGGGAGCATGCTTAAGTAGTTGATTCATGCTTCCCAGAGACTGACTGGACATTTGGCCATGGCATGGCCCCTCATAAACTCATGTTCAGTTTCTAAATGGGAAAAAACACCCCTCACTCCTATTGGGGCAATGAATGGGGTTCACACAGTGTGAATTTTCATATGCAAATTTATGCAGATTTTGAACTGGGCCATTGACAAGCTGGGCCATTGAACTGGAATTAAAAATAAATAAGCAGCTAGATGGGGGCTCTTCTGCATGCTCAACCTACTCCTGATTTTCTTGGCACTTGATCCATAAGCATTGGAATAGGTTTGGGCATGGTTCTTCAGCATGGCTGGCCTCCTTATGCATTTTCACAGCTGTGGAATTAGTTTATTTTCTTCCACACATGCCTTCAATAATGAGGATTTTCAAGGAAGGGTGCTCTCATCATTGGTGGCGCCATTGATGGCCCCACTGCCTCCCCCCGTTTTTTCAAAACAGCACTAAAATATCAATATATTGCTGGAGTGTTGTTAACAATAGGCTTAGCAGATTCTCTGTATTCCAGAATGGAATCAATGGAGTCAATGCATCTCAATGGTGCCGCTATAGCACTGAAGTTATTAGCAAGCAGTTACTAAAACAGAATACAAAGGCAGTTCGGAAAAGGGTCTCTGTTCAGTCATTAGAGAGTTTTCAGGGCCTGTCCCCCAAATCTTTTTTTCTTGCATCATTGCTGATGGCACCTGGTATTTTTGGCCACTGTGTGACAGAGTGTTGGACTAGATGGGCCATTGGCCTGATTCAACATTGGCTTCTCTTATGTTCTTAAGAAAGTATTACTAACTTCTGTAATATCCCAAGAACACAAAATGTATTTTTTATTGTCATTTTGTTAAGCAGACCCTTTAGAGTTTGGCTAGGAAGACCCATGTTCAGAGGCTTACTGAAGCCAGAAATCTTACTTGGTGACACCGAACCCATAACTTATCTTTCATCCCAACCTGCTTCATGGGGTTGTTATGACAATAAAATGAGGAAGGAGGGAGGGATTCCTTTTTGAAGGAAAACTGAGGCAAAAAACTAATACAGTGGGGGCTGATTCATACATGTCTCTGAGTCCCTTAGCTTTTCATTACTTGATTACTCATGTGTGAACTGACCATTTTGGAAAGCACTGTGCCTGCAGTCATGGGAATAGGTAAGAGATGTTCTACCCATGAATTTTAACCAACAATGGCTGATTCACACATACAAGCTAACATTATGCTTCAGCAGCAAGTGACTGATATGCATCAGTCATTATTTATGGGGGTTATTTACAGAAAACATTCCCAAACCTGGTGAAGGATTCAGAGGTTGGGATCACAGCCAGTTGAAACTAGCTGGTGGCACCCTCGTAGAACGGAAGGAGGTGACTGCCATAGTTTGTGCCAGTTGTCAACCCCAAGCTACTATTATCTGCCTCTCTCCCTCTGTATTCTTGTCTGCCTTAAAATATTTCTTTAGGGCAGCAGTGAAACTCCTGTCTATGTCTAAATGTTCAATTCTACACTGCTGCTTCCTTGAACTGACATCTAATTAGCTCTTCCATTAAAATACTAAATGCTTGATGCAGAAATCTTATAGCATTCCTGAGATTTTTACTTTAAAAAAAATACCACCAGCCCTTAAATGAATACATGATTTGGATATGTTTAGATGAATTCTATAGATTTCAGAAACAAAATAGGACCTAAGGCCATCGTTGCAGTTTGATTATTACAGTTTTCCCAATGGCTTATAATGGGACTTGAAGGCACATACTTTATATTTCTAAGAAGATCAGTAGTGTTCCTATTACACCATATTTGCATCTGCACACACACCACAGAGAGAGAAAGTAATCACATTTCTTCTCTGTGTAAAATAAATACACTTTGAATTCTTTGTCAAAAGCCAATTTTAAAGGAATGTTTGTTGGTCAGCTCAGGCTTTTAAATATATTCTCTGTGGCTTGCTTCTATTTATCTTTGAGTGTTAGTTTTCATGTATCTGTTGCTTTTTAAATGTAGTTTAATATAGGAAAAATGTCTTTTTTCTTCCTTTTCTTCTTTAAAAATCCAGAATATGGTTTTCTCCAAGAACTTAAGACGGGGCTCAGACAATACACAACTTCAGATATACGTAATCCTAGGCTTAGTACCTTCATGCATTTTTCTTGAGATACTAGAAGACTGACCACAGCTGTTAAATAATTCTTCTGAACAATCAGCTGCTCAGTTCAGAAGAAAACAAAGCAATAGCTTTAACAATCCCTTTACTCCTACTATTGCTACCACCAGTGAAGGGACTGGGATTTTGAAACTGAGATTTGAAATTGAGGCTTGGGGCTTAAAATTCCAGCTTCAGTGAGGAAGTGACCTGTGCTCACTTTGATTTACTAGTTAGGTGTCTCAGTCTCCCTTATACCATAGAAAGTACTGGAGGGCTCTTGAGTGCTGCTGGAAGTAGGGGTGAGCTCGTGGCTGCTATTCCCTGTGGCCTGAGGAGAAATGAAGAGGACTCAGAGTCACAAGGTGACAGAATAGTCAATCAAAAGGCCAATTAACATAACTCTGCACTGCATCTGCTACTAAACCCCTCAGTACCCTCTGCCAAGTGTCCCCAGTGTGGTGTCCATAGGCGCCATGGCACCTGCCAACACCTTTCCTGGCACCGTGCTGCCAAGTGCTTTTAAAAAGTGGAAGGGGCTAGGTGGGCATTTGTCAGCAGGGCACCTGATTGGCTGTGCAGATTAAAAGGCCTCCTGTTAAACAGAACTTCTGCCTGAAATACCGAAGAGTTACTATTACAGATATATATAACATTGTCCCCTGACATTTTGTGTCTGGCTGCACCTCCTGTAACAGCCATTTTGTGGTTGGCTCCACCTCCCATGGTGGCCATTTTGTGATTGCACCCACCACCCTGTGCAAGTATCCCAAAGATACCTGTATCCTCGAAAGGGTGGTGGACCCCTGCCTTACAGGTTGCCTTCCCTTTTAGTCTGGACACTGTCTGCCAGAAATACTGTGGTAAAATGGCCTTTAAGAGAGATACTTTCAATAAGTAAAGAAGGTTAAAAAACAATATTTTTGTGGATGCAGGTATAGAGGAAGAAACTACAGTTCCCATGAGGCTAGTAAATCTCATCTCATCTGTGAAGTGTTGTTATTGTTGCTTTTAGCAATGTGCCTTTAATTATTGAAGATGGCAGGAGCATATGCGGTGGCTGGGGGAAGGCAGGTGTAGGAAACAATATATAATCTTGCATGCACAGTCATTTAGTTTCACAACTGACCATGATTGGGCTGCTCAGACACAGATCAACAGTGTTCAATCCTTGACTGTGATTACTGCAGTTCATGAGCAGACTGCAAGTTGAACCAGCAGTTCTTTAAGCATCCATGGTACAGAGATGCCTTTAATCTGGAGCACTGTGTGATCTTCCCACTTGAGTAAAGTAGAATGACTTTTCCTGAAGGGGAGAATTGAGAGATGCTGGGAGTACTTCTAAGTGGGTTTGTTCAAAACAAAGTCTTGCTTCATTGAATAGGGCTTACTCTCAGGAAAGTGTTCTTAGGACTGCACTGGCTGTGACGTCCTTTATTGATGTTGTAATTGGGACCTTGTAAGTACTTCCCTCAGACTGTGTATCTCTCTAGTATTATTAATTACTTTCACTTATCACTGCTAAAACAATATTCATCGGTCAGACGCTCTTACCTATCTCTTGAAAGATGGCTGCTGTACTGGCTGCTCTCCAGTTGTGTGGTCTCATAATTGCATTCAATAATAAATTACACGTTTTGGTTAGCTGCTCAGTGACTTCGTTCTTCAGACTGGCTGGAATTCTTGGATGAATGCCATTGAATCCTCTGGGCAACTTATGTAATGTGATTAGATCCTCTTTACCTTGTCTCAAGGCTAATCTCTTTTTCACCCCAGTATAAATAAATCTTTCAATTTTAGAGCATTGCTTTATGAAAAGCAAAAGGGTTTCTCAAAGGCTCATGGGAAGGCTTTTGAAAGACTCACCATGACCTAGATGGTATACAGCTAGCAGAAAGGGGGATTGTTGGAGATGTATTGAAGGTACCACTCTTGAGTGCCCTTCTAAGCTTTCTTGCCCTGTGGAAGGGAACTCAAAAGGCATTTAAATGACCCCCTGAGCTGCTTTTTCTTAGGAACTGACGTGCTCACTGCCCTGTCCCTTGAAGTAAAGGTAAAGGTTTCCCTTGCTCAAAAGCTAGTTGAATTCAACTCTGGGCATGGTGCTCATTTCTGTTTCCAAGCCGAAGAGCCAGCACTGCCCAAAGACTTCTCCATGGTCATGTGGCTGGCATGATTAAATGCCGAGGCGCATGGAACACTGTTACCTTCCCACTGAAGTAGTACCTATTTATCTACTTGCAGTTTCTTGCTTTCGAACTGCTAGGTTGGCAGGAGCTGGGGCCAGAGATGGGAGCTCTCTCCATCATGTGGCACTAGGGTCTCAAACTGCTGTGCTACTGATCTTCCAGTGTGCAACTCAGTGTCTTAACCGCTGAGCCACCACAGCCCTTGAAAGGAAGGACTAAAAACAGGCTCGGAGCCTCCCCCTTTAAAGACAGGCATTCAGATTAATTTAATTAACTGTAGTTTAACTCCCCCCCCCTTGAAAATTAAATGCCCCCCCAAACAAAAAAATCCTGGCTACGAGCCTGGATCAAGGCCTCTGCTTCCTCCTTTCTTACTGAAGGGATTTTAGGAGGAAACTTTATCTGCACTTGTTGGGAGAACTTTTTATTCCCGTTTGCTGTTTATAACAGCTTGCTGGCCGTATTTCTAATTAATTGTTCCTTTAGGCCCACAGTTAGTTTCCACTAATTGCCAGTGTCTACTTTCAAGAACTGCACCCTGTAGAGACATTTGTGGTTTTGTTTTGGATGAGGGAAAGTAGCCACATGCATTGAACTTCCCCCAAAGCTTTGAAATCAATCCCCAAGAGTTTCCATCAGTTGTCTTTCCTGCGAGCCAGGGGCAAATTTCATCTTGCGGAGTAAATTTCTGTTTTCCCTGCCAACCAATGATTGAATATTTTGAGAGTGGGTTAGGATGAAAAGAGATGAGCTAAATGGAAATTTGCCTGTACAAATAAAACCTTGTTGGAGAGATGATAGCAAAGAATTCAGGGCATGTATAGACCTTGAAAGAGGCAAGAACAGTTGTCTTCACTTTGAATAAGACGTCAGCTCTAGGGAACTGGCAAATGGTCTCCTGTCTTCACATTCTTTGATGCTGGGCCTCTTGAAATATAACTCGAACAGATGAAGGTGCAGATGTAACATTTTGAGGCTGGGAAGTGAATGCTTCCTGGATGTTTGGCTCCTGCTGACAGAACATTTGGATCAAAATTATGATTCAGTTGAATGTCACATTTAAGGATGTACAAATCTGTCATTTTTTAAAAAGTCTTTTTGTTTTCAGGACCTCCTGCTTTGTCCCTTGCCATGTTCCTTTGAAAAAAGATTCAAATTCAGATGGTTTTTCTATGATGGCACGACAATCCCTTTATGCTGTTTTTACCTGGTGGTGTGTGTTAATAATAGTTTAACCTGTATTTTTGCTTTCAATTAAAATGTATTCTATTCTACCAAAAAACAAAACAAAACACCCCTTTTCTGCTTCCCAGAATTGTGAAAAGGATAGTACTATGCTATGAGGTCAAACCCAGACCAAAGTTCCGATTCATGAAAGGCACCTCAGTCAGAGGAATGGAAGTGTTCCACCTCCCTGCTTCTGTTGCAGCCCCTGGTCTCCCTGGAATGCCACTCCTAGAGGATAAGTGAACATTAGAGGGGGCTCAGTGGGCTACATGGGGTGGGGGACACAGAAAAAGTTCTATTGTGTTGACAGAATTACCATCTACTCATGGAAATCAAACTTTGGATCCAACTAATGTTATCTTGGGGTCCGGTCACATGCAGAATTAGCCGCGTGATAGGGACGGATGCTGGGTGGATTTTATGGGTGTGATCACACAAAAACATCTGGCAAGTGTCCCATACCCGTCAGCAACCCGTATTGCCCCACCAAAGATCCAGAATAAAAAGATACCTGGGAAAGTGCACTGTTTTCTGGAAAACGCAGGGCACAGGTGGACATCAGATCGTGGAAACGCTGGTATCCTGTGCCTGTCTGTGTCCCACCAGATTTTTTTTTTATGCCTCCATGGTATGTGCACAAATGCAGAACTACGCATGCGCATGAATGCGTTACTGCTGAACCTTCTCACCCTTCTGTGCCATGCTTCACCATCAGCATGTGATCAGCAGCTGATGGCCTGAGCATGGAGCCTCGGGGGAACATCTGATCATGATATCACGCTCCATTTTGCTCTGGGGCAAAAAGCCTCACTTCCTCTCTGGATTATCTCACTTGTGTGACCGGGACCTTGATTTCCCTTCCTGTGGCAAATTAGAAGACAGAATCTATTTGTGCAGTGGTATCCTAAGCAAAGTTAAACCCTTCCAAGTCCATTGACTTTAATCGACTTAAAATGGTCTAACTCTGCTTAGATTGGCACTGTTGATCTCTCCTATCAGAGACTGATCAATCTGTCCTGAGTAAGTTGATCAATGTGACTTTTAAGTTTTCTTAATGCACACAGACGGACACCTCCCTTCTCCCTTCAGTTGCACGGAGTCACTTCCTTCAGTCTCCCAATGCTTACCAAAACCATCCACAGACTTTGCCAGGCACATATTCATTATGGGAAAGATCACCTGTAAGAGATAAAGTAAACAATGTCCTGCATTGCAGAGTCTGCACAAAGTGTACTGCAGGCCGCTTGCAAGTCTTAATTAGGGTCTTTCAAGAGTTAGGGCTGCCCCATGCGTGCCTGTGCTAGGTGGCACGGCGTTTGCCTAATTATGCTGGGTGAGACCCAGTTGCAGCTTCCACTGCCTGATGATGGTAAGTTCTCCCACTTGATCACTGTAAGTTCTTGCTGGAGTTGCTACCGTCATCATTCTCACAGGTACATGCATTTATGTCGCCAACCACTACAGATAACAGTAGGACACATGGGAGGAGTCCCTGAGGGAGTATGCCATGCAGAGGACTTTTTTTAAAAATAGCCCAAGTCACAAAATAAAGAAATATAGGGAACAATCCCAAGCAGACCTACTTCTACATCCAATGTTATTCAGTAGGGATTACTCCCAGGAAAGTGACCTTAGGATTTCAGCCATATCAGTGAAAGAATGTGAAAGAGCACCACCAAAAGACAGGTAAATATGGAAGAAACCATATTATTATATTATGGATATTACAGTATGATAAATGATGAGGGAAACATGATGGCAGTTGAACTTTCACAAGTAGAAAGCAACATATCAAATCAAGGAAGCATAGCATAAAATATAATGGTGTCAAGTTGTAAAACAACAGTATAAAATAATTAAAACATGTAAAATATCAGCATACCATATAAATAAGTATAGTAAGACTAACTGAAAAACATAGTAGGGTATAATATACTATCTGGGCTAAAACAATGAGGACCAAAGTAGTGAATTGAAATGGTTTTTTTAAAAAAACAACAACAACCAAGGGCAATAGCCATTGCACCTGTAAGATGGAAAACTAAGTGCTAAGATGGAAAAATAGGTGCTAAATGAATTTCTGTGAGAATGGCATTCCCATGAAATCTATCTCCCAAACTGTTAGATTATATTTATTCTGTCAGATGCTATCATTTTACCAAGTTGCTTCAGTGTGATTTGTCTTCCTCCTCCTTGAATTACTCACAGGGCTGATCCTACCCACATAGTGAATGGAGTAAGGCCATGATACTACAGAGGCAATCAGATTTTGAGATTACTAAGGCTAAGGAGGGAGGGAAGGCAGCACGGTACAGCCGAATCTCATCAGATCTCAGAAGCTAAACAGGCTTCTGTTTGCTACTTGGAAGGGAGGACACCAGGGAAGACTCTGCAGAGGAAGGCATTGGACAAACCACGGCTGCTTCTCAACTTGCCTTGAAAGCCGCTTGCTGGGGTTGCCATAGGTTGGCTGTGACTTGATGGCACTTTGCATGCCCATGAGGGTAAGCAAGAGTGAGGGTAGCAGTGGTAATTTAGATGGGCAAATGAGTGCAGAAGACCAATAGGATTTTTTTTGTACTGCTGAAAATGTTCACAAAATCCACCAGTGACTAGTTTTCCATCAGCCCTATCCATATTATCCTTCATCTTTTTTTAGAAAACATTGCATGCGTATGCTTTTAATCGATGCTCATGACAACTCTTCTCATGACGAATTAAACTGAGATTGGAGCGGGACGAGAGCTGGCTTTCTGAAAAGTTCTTTACTTCAAAGGTGTTATTGAAAAATACACTGATATTGATTTGTGAGGGACTGGTGAAGTCAGAAATTCTTTGCAAATACTCTCGCCTAATGCAGCCATCAATTACAATGGCCTTCTTGCTTGACTTCTTCTGATCACAGGTATAAGTCAGGAGAGCTGGGAGTGAAAGCTTCATGACCAGAGAAGGACACACAACTCTTTTCTATTGAAAAAAGCAATAATTTTTTTATCTAGATTCTGTTTTACTAACTATGACCTTCTGTTCTCCAGTCATTCTGATTTCCACTGTATGCTCGATCTCTAAGAACTCTAGAGCTTTCTTCCCTTGTGTGTCTTCTTTTCCAGCTCCTTTGATTTGCACAGCGCAGAGATGAAAAACAGATAAATTGACACCGTGGTCTTGTTTTGGGGCTAGCATGTTTCTTGTCCCCCCCCCAACAACATTGTAATCTGTCCCATTAATTGACCCAATGCAATTTGCTCTACATTGTTATAAGTCTATAATTCTCTGAACCAGAGGAAGGGTATGAGGATGCATGGACAATTTTTGCACTTATCCAAAAAAGACAGCTATGGGTTGTTATGTAAAATTTAGCTAAATACGTATTGGGGAGGCAGCAAGTTCAGTAATGTTTGTGATTGATTGGACAAGTTCAGCTAAATGTGGGAGGAGCAAAGAAGAACAATACATAAATGAATATAAAAATACAAAATTATGTAGGTCAGTACAATATTTTCAGTCCCATCTGGGGATACTTAAATCTGGAGACTGGGGCCATGTACAAACAAAACAGGTATTTCTACAAACCTGAAAAAAGGTTCAAGATTGCAGAAAAATCTGATATCTAAAGAACAGCAGCAGCAGCAACAACAACAAAAGATTAGTTGCAGCATCTGTACTTTCAAGAATTTAGTCTCCTCTCAGTGGCTGTTATTGTGGTTGCTAGGCAGCCAGAACAATATTGCTTACCTTTAAGCCTTGGTTTCTATCAGTTTAAAGGCAAAGGGAAGTACCTTTCTAGGGTTTATTTGGCCTTTGAGAGAGGACTTATTGGGGCTAGGGCCACTAGCGACCATCAGTCAAATTGCTACCACCCGACTTTCATGAATCACCCAGGAATAGCTGCTTGCTGAAGCTTAACAGTGTCCACTCAACAAAAGCCAGTGCAGTGTAATAGTTAGAGTTTCACACAAAGATCTGGGGACACAGGTTCAAATCCCTGCTCTTCCATAGAAGCTCACTGGGTGATTTTGAGCAAATCACTCTCAGCGTGATCTACTTTACAGGCTCGCTGTGAGGATAGAATGGAGGAAAGGAGAATGATGTAATCTGCTTTGGGTCCCCCATTTGGGAGAAAGTGGGTTATAAATTAAATAAATAATAAATAAAAGTGACGATTTGTTGGGGGCAGGAAAAAAAAAGTAGGTTGGTTGATGAGTGGGAAGGAGAGAGGAAAGCAAGGAAAGGGGAGTGGATATGGGGCTTCCAGGAGGAGAGAAAGAGGAAATAGTATATATCACTGATGTGTACACACACACACACACACACACACACACACACACACACACACATAATGGTTTCTATCCTAAAAAATGTACAAGCGGAGCAGGATTCACAGAGTAGGACTTCCCCCTCCTGCTATAGGCTGTTGACCCCATATTTGTTGGTAATAATCAGGCTTGAATTAACATAGGGAAAAAATTGGGGCTTCTACAGTGGAAGGTGGGAATTAGTGGAAATTCCAGTGGTGGACGTGCCCTTAATACTAGGGTGCAACCCAATACCTGTACAATGCTGATTTATAGATTTATGAAAGAATATATACAAATTATGGGGAAACAAAGGTGTGATGAGAAGAAAACTGTGCAACAATAAAGATTCACAGGTTGAACTTTGGCAAAAAAAAGCAGGATTTTTTACACAAAGAACAGGAATGAGAAACCTGAAGTTATCCCTGATACATTCATACAATATTTGATCTGCACAGGGTCCAGGTTCAGAATCAGATACATGATAGTAAATTTAAAGGTGCGATAATGTGCTCCTTGTAAAATTGGTAAGACCACCTTCAAAATACCTGCACAGAAACTTGGGGTAACTGGGGTTGTTGGGACTAGGCATATGCAATTTTTTTTTTACCAGTATTTATCAGTTCAGGTCAATTGGACCCTCCAAAATTTCAAGATTCCTGAAAAATTCCAGATCCTAATACCAATATGGTATTTGGATCTGGGATTTTTGGAAATCCCAAAATTTTTCGGATCTGATAGACCAGAACAACAACAATAAAAAGCCGGTAAAAATATACCAGCATGATCCTTGGGCTGACTTGGCTTCTCCTGCTGCCTGGTTTAAATCAGGTGGTAGGAGAAGGAAGCACAGAGCTATCAGCTCCTTGCAGGCACATTAATCCCAGCTGGGCTGCCCACTTCCCCAAGAAAACCCAGATACATTTGGGAAGCCGAAATATACCTGCAAAATACCGAGTAGATCCAAATGCACACCCCTAGTTGGGACTTACCTGGCCAAATGCAAATAGCTGTTGCCTTGTCTATATCCCATCTTTCCTGTTTATTTCCTCTTCAAGACTAATCTGGTGGCCTTGATGAGATGTAGAAGCTGCTGCTGGAAAAGAAGGGAGGGATTATGTTGATCACACACACACACAAAGCCAGTGCTGGAGATCATTGGATCTATATCTACAGAAACCAGGTGGGTCAGGGGCTACATCATGAGGAACTGAGTGAGAGGAAGTGAAAAAGCTCAAGGTGTGGTCTGACTCCATAAAAGGCAGCTTAATGTGTTCAACTATAGCTGAACCTTGGAATCCTTCCTGAAATATAGGAATAATAAAACTGATCTACCTTATAGGTCCGAAATTATGTAAGTGGAGTGCTGCTATCTAACACCATATAGATTGTTGTGGTTTTGTTATTTGGAATATAAAGTCATGTCTTTGGAACATCATAGTGAATTTTCCTTGAAGTATTTGATTTTTGTTTTCTTTGGCCTTGTCCCCATTTGATCAGTATATCAAATCTGTCTATACGTGTTTATGTGGGAGAAGCATTTCCCTGGGAAAGAAAAAAATGTATGTCAAAATTCAGGCACTTGTCAAAGAAAGGTGCAGTGCATTTATGACCTTGTGTGATTAGTGATCTCTGAATCTAATCTTAAGGTTCTTTAATAGACTATAATTATCTGCAGTGTATAGTTACTGCCCTTTCCTGAGATTGGTTTAAAATTGCCTCTAGAGGGAAGCGCTCTTTAATTATCTGATAAGAGCTACACTTGATACTCTGATTTGGGGAAGGGGACTTTTGGAAACACAAAAATAAATACAGGGCAGGACAAAACCCTTGCCCTGATACCTACTCTTGGGTCAGCTCTGCAGTTATAGATAAGAAAAGGGAAGAGAAGCCTGTGTCTATATACGGGGGTGGGTGTTTAGAAATCTATTCAAGATTCCAGGTGAGTTCAGCAAAACATTTGGCTGCTCTGTGGCTTTGACCAAGGACGTGTCCTTTAAATGCATACCCAAGAAGGCTGATGAAAACTAGTGTGAGAAAGAAGCTTAGGAGAGAATATGGGGCCATTTGTACATGAGTATACATCACTGGGTTTCCATCACTTTGTTACTCAAAACCTGATTGTGTTTATTGTGTGCTTTGCCTACCTTGAGATTTATAACCGATACTTAATGTGCTGTGTTGCACTGGACTTCAGCCACATTGGCTTACCCATAGACTCTGCTAGGTGCAGATGTGGCAGGTCCTTGCTAGCCTGACTTGTTTTGTCATGGCAACCTTTCATTGCAGCATCACACACAGATGATAGCTGGGAAGCCCGCTGGGGTGTGGGGCCCAGAGCTGAAAAGGAGGTGAATTTGGAGAGGGTTATGATCAGGCAAAATCAGACCAGAGATGATGGAGCAGATAGATAAGAGACAAGGAAACTGACAAGCTTGTGAAAGAAAGCAGAATGAAATAGCTTAATTATAGAATATTTTGTCCCAGCCCAAACAGTCTGAGCTTCGATTTTCCAAAGAGGCAGATTCTCTTAACTTGCTGAATCTCTGGTTCCATTTGATGCCAAAGATTGTGCTTTGAAAGGGCAGCTGAAGTTCCTTATTCCTAATAAATTCAAGATGACTGGTTGACTTGTACCTAATTTGTGATTATGTGTGTTTACTGCCTATATGGTTTTATGCCACTTTCTGCTTCATTGTCTGTTGGTTTTAGCTTGTTTCTGTGTTGTGTTAATGTTGCCCTTACCTTCGAACACTATCGGTTACATTAGTTGCTTGGGTTTTTTTTGCTACTTAGGCTAGTTTCGTTTTGATTTGGTGGTTTGGAATTTAACTTTAATTGGTTGCTGGAGAGGTGGCATATACTTTTTCTAGCTGTGAGGTGGAGTTGGAACAAAGGATGCTTTACTCAGTCAGTTAAATTTGTCTGGCGATCATGTTTCTGTTGACGTTCTCATCATGCCCTCCCCAAGAAGGGGAAACTGGGTTTATGTGGGGGCCCTATTTGTGCCCCACAGTGTGGCATGGCAACCTGGAGCTGTGTGCCATTCTCCTCAGGCGCACAGGTGCAGTGCCTGCATGGGGCTTTGTGCATCTTTGTGGGCCCTGGCTGCTCTCTTCACCAGCCAGCCAATCAGAAGGCTGGCTGGGCAGCTAGTGGGTGGGTCAAGACAGGTGGACCTGAGAGGGTTAGTTTCCCCACTGGTCTGCCTGCCTAGCATTTAAAGAGCTCTCCAGTGCTCCAGGCTCCATTCACTTTTGGGTGTCTCCCCCCCACCCTTTATTTTTGGGCTTCTTGCATGTGCTGCTCACGTTTGTTTGAATTTGGGTTCTTTAACTTTGTTGTGCTTTCTCATCACAATGTAGTAGGCTGTTCTGGCATTGGTCTGGATGCATTTGGGAGAAGACTGGGCCTGTGTCTCTATCATCCTAGTTGGGGATCCCCTTAAGGAACCTTAGCGGTGGAGGTTTAGGGAGACATGCCCAGCTCAGTGGCATCTATGCTCTCCTCATTCCCAGGTGACAGGTGGATACACAGCAGCCTGCTCCCACGTGTTCCAGTATGGCGGCTATCTCAGGGTTCTCCCCTCAGCAGGCGAGCTGAGAGACAGGGTTTTCCACTGAGTGGCAGGTAGGTTGCTCATTGCCTGGATCCAATGCCAAGCCAAACCTCTTCAGCTGTAATCAATAGAGGTGTGGCCTGTTATACTCCACAAAATGGTATGGTCTCCATTCTTTGTCCTGACTTCCAGCCACCCATTCACTGCTGGGGCCACAAAGGCATTTGTTGTTGTGCCAGTAGCCTTAGACAACAGAACTAAGAGCAAATATTCCATTGCGAGGACTTCCTCAATCTTAGCTCTTATTTTCGTAGAGAGTGAAACATTTTCTAATTAGGTTTCCCCCCCTCTACTGGCTTCAGCTGCAAACCTCTGGCCACAAAGCCTTCTTGTGAAACCAGAGTGAGACTTTGCAGTCTTCAGGAACGGTGTCTTATTTAAGTGATTACATTCCCTGTCCAAACATGAAACGTTAAAATTTGGCGAAATGTCAAGAGGCTTTCACCTCTCTCCTCTCTAGCCTTTATAAAGGATAGCATCAATCCTTGTCTAAAGAATCAAAGGCTGTAGTGTGACAAATCCTTTGATCTGGATTAAATCAATAGAAAAATCTCACAGCCATCTCACAAGTACAGGAAGTAGCTGTTAATACCTGACCTGTTTTTATATCTGTCAAATTGGTCCCAAAGGAAGGGCCATCTATCTATAGCCTTCCCATTTAACATCAGAATGGTGATAATTTCCATAACTTCTGCTTGTAGAACCTACAGGCCAGTTTAATGGAAATGCCACCATCAAGCCAGTGGCCTCTTTAGCCAGTATCCTGTCATCAACAGTGATTAGATCCAGGTTTGTGCTACATGTTATCAGGAAAATGTGGCTGCTATGACATACCCAAATGGGGACCCCCCATAGTTGTGTTTCCACTTTGGTAACACACAGTTCAATGTAGTTTATGTATTGCCAGCCTTATGCTGTGTATTGGCCATCCCTGGAAGGGAAGGAAAAATACTCAGTGTAATAATGTCAGGACATAAAAGTATGTTGAGCTACACAATCCATAGAATGAGGAGGAACTCACCATTCTGGGCAGCTGTCCTTGTTTCTGATAAAAGGTAATTCCACCTTCAGGTGTTTCAGGAGGCTTTGACCACTCAGAGTATTAAAAGAGTTTTCTGTCATTTACTACTTTTATTCTAAGCTGAGGGTGCCCAATGTGGTGCCCTCTGAGAACTTTCCTGGTCCCCTGCCAAGTGTTTGTAGAAAGTGAGTGGGGCCAGATGGGGCTTTTGCCCAGCAGGACTTCTGATTGGGAATTGGCTTTGCAGATTTTTTTTTTTAAAAAACATTGCTTTTGGCAGCATCTGCCTTGACAGCACAAGGATCTCCACTGCGTGACTGAGGTAAGTTAGGTGTGTATGCAAGAAAATATTTTAAAACAATGTGTTCATTGAAAAAGGTGTTCTGTTAAACAGAGTTTATACCTGAAATACTGAAGAGTTACTGCTAGAGTTGTGTGTTGTCTCACTCTCTGACATTTTGTGGATGGCTCCTTCTCCTGTGGCAGCCGTTTTGTGGATGGTTCTGTCTCCTGTGGCAGCCATTTTGTAGCTGCATTCTCCAGCTTGTATCAGAATTCTAGAGGTAGCTTGCAGGCTCAAAAAGGCTGCAAAGCCCTGTTCTGAGCATTAGGATTGGTTCATCGAGTGGCCGTCTCAATAGGGGTGTGTGAAATTCTCAAGAAAAAGGTTGTTTGTCTTACTGAAAATTCTTTGTTGATATAGGAAAGACAGATACACACATGGTAATGCCATCCAAATATCATTTGTTTTGTGTCTCACAGTGACTGGCAATTTTCTAACATTCTTTTTTGTTAAGCTGATTGCATTTATTTCCATTTTCTTTTAAAAATGTTTTTTATGCTTCTAATTCAGTTCATCTTTTGGGTATTATTATTCAGGAGGTAATTGCTATTTTTCCTTAGCATTATCATTACGGTTGTTGTTTTTGTTATTTCTTTTGCTGAGTAACTTTTTGTCATGGTTCCCAGGTTGGCGTAGTGCTTAAGAGTGTGGACTTTAATCTGGGAGAACTGGTGTAACAGGCCAGATTCAACCCCTGGCCAGAGTAACCCCAGGGTTACTCTGGCCGGGGAGGGGTGAATCCGGCCTGTTACACCGGGTTTGATTCCCCACTCCTCTACATGCAGCTGCAGGTGTAACCTTGGATCAGTCATAAGTTCTTTCAGAGCTGTTCTCTCAAGGGTGGTTTTTGAAAGAGCTCTGTCAGCTCTACCTACCTCACAGGGTGTTTGTTGTGGGGAGGGGAAGGGAAAGGAGATTGTAAACTGCTCTGAGACTCCTTCGGATAGTGAAGGGTGGGGTATAAATCCAATCTCTTCTCTTCTCTATCTTCCCTTTAATCAGCTTAAAAAAACCCTATAATGAAATGTGTATATAGGGGCAGGTCTTTTAGTCTTCCTCAAAATGCTGTTTAGGAGGAAATTCACTCTGAATTCCACTGAATTTGCTGTCAACTCTACTTCTGAATCATAAAGACAAAATGAATTCAGGGGTTGATTCGTCAGACTCAGTGGTCAGGGAGTCTTACACATAAACCCAAGACAAATTAGCCATTGTAATTCATAAAATAGTATATTACAAACAGAAAACTGTAATTAAAAGGGAGATGCAAAATGGAGTCAAGGATATTTTGCATATAGATAAGCCCAGGAAGCCCAGGTTAGAATAGGTGTGAGTGTGAGGACAACTTATACCACTGAACTATGTATCAAGGGTACCGGGCCTAAACTGGCTTCTCTTGTTACCCTATTAACCATTCCCCCTTCTCCCTGGCAAGAAACCTTTTGTCTGGGCTAAATGAGTTTGCGACTAACTATGTATCCTCTGGCTGCGTCTTTAAAATATACAACCACATTTATTTATTTTTTCTAGTTTAAGTAGCTCCATTTCACCCTGACCTGAATGGCCCAGGCTAGCCTGATCTCATCAGCTCCCAGAAGCTGAGCAGGGTTGGTCCTGGTTATTACTTGGAGGGGAGTCCACCCAAGGGAGTCCAGGTTTGCAATGCAGAGGCAGGCAATGACAAACCGTCTCTCTTCATCTCTTGCCTTGAAACTTTACAGGATGGCCATAAGTTAGCGGCAACTCGATTGCACTTTCCACCATCAGTTCCATTTCAATGAACTTGCTATGCAACAACAACACTACAACATCAAACAGAACGTACATTTCCCCTATCTTCTTTTATGTACAAGTTCTCTTCCTCTTGTTTCAAGCCATCATTTCCCTGCATAACAAAACAAGTCAATCCTCTTATTTGTGCAATACTTGTCACTATCTTATAGCTCAGAGAATATATATATATATATATATTCTTTTATAAAGAGTGAAGAGACTATATTTCATGTGATCCTCGGGGAGTAGAAGCCTGCTTTTCCTGTTTCCCTGGTGCATTCTGTCACCACTTAGCATGTGGTACTCCTGAATCAATAATTGTGCTTCCTCGCTAGTGACAAATTGGGTTCACCAGCTGCTAGGGATTTTGGCAACTTGCTTACAGAATGGGATGGCAAGTCTTGCTTCTTCCTTGTTTATTAGCAGAACTGCATGCATTCCATCACAGGCTCAACATATTGCCTGTTAAAATCATGTCTTTGAAATATTTGGATGTGTTTCTAGCTGTTATCTGGTACTGATCACAACAACAGCTGATCTCCCACACACTTATTTAACTTTTTTAAAAAATAACTTTTATTTTTAAAAAATAGCAGTGCAGTCTTTTCCGTTTTCATAGCCTACAAGTATGGCTGAAGATCCTATTTAAGGAGACAGATTCGTATACCAGCTGAATTATTTTATTCCACTGATTACAATAAAGTGAGATTGCACATGAATGAGAAAACAGGGGTTTGGTTCAGATAAACCTCAGTCCCCTTTAGCGCATCCTTGTAGTGCTGGAATTCTGCTGCTGGGCTCCTGCATATGAAGAAGTGAGGACTGGCATATGGGGGCTGTTCATGCCATGGCTTTGATTTATGTGATTATGATCACCACAAGCAATTATGTCATAATCATTCAAATCATGAGTGGTCCTCATGTGAAGGTATTCATTTATTATTTGTGGAAAACATTTATATGCTACCTCTTCAAGCATGCTCTAGGTGGCTCACAACAGCAACAAAAGATAAAACTACTTAATAATAAAGTCAACAGCGATCAAAAAATAGCTAATAACAGCCCAGGGGCATAAAAGCATATAAAATGCCAGAAGCATAAAGCATTTGGTATTGGCTCTCACATATGGCATTTCTTCATAAGTGCTGTTGGAATGCAAGCCTGGTTGCAGAGACACTGGATGCTCCCAAGGTGTCCATGAGCATAGTGTGTGTGTGTGTGTGTGGGGGGGGAGCTGTTTTTAACTGCCACTTCACAGGCCAGCAGGAGGGAAATGAAGGAGGCTTGTCAGTGTCATTTCCAGCATAAAACTGGAAGTGCTGTCATCATGTAGGGGCACTACTCTAGGATTCCTCCAAAACTCTATGATTTAACCCAAAGTGTCACTATGACATGACAGCATTATTAACCATAAGGGGCATTGCATGGAAGGATGTCAGCATGTTCCTGTCCTCCTAAATCTCTGTCCTCCCAAATTTCTCTCAACAGTGTAATGGAGATTGTCTGAATCAGGTGTAATTATACTTAGAAGAGATTTTTTTTGTTGGGTGGTCAATGAATCACAACTCTGTCAGAATTTCATTTCAGTTTGGGACAGAATTCAAGTCATGGTTTGAGGGGGGATTTACTGAAATCAGTGGCAGATCCTGTCACTTTCAGAAGTCTCTCCAGTGGCTAGAAGCTTTGCTCAGCCTGGACAGTGCACTAATGAAGTTATTAGTGCACCATCTGTCATCTAGAAGCCTCTTCATGCGCTGTGATCATCACATGATGGATTCATCCCTCGCCTTGAAAGGAGGGAAGTTTTGTGTTCAGCAGGCCACATCCTGCATAGGACCTATGTGTGCTATCATATATCCAAAGCATTCAGAGTCACACTGGGAATGAAAATTAGTTTTTATAATGCCACTCACTTCTGAATGCACCGATCAGCTGAAGGCTTTACCGCAACCAGCTGGTCACAGATTGCGTTGTCTTTGCTACTCCCACCCTCCCGCGTGATGCTTTCTGGACTATCTGAAGGTCAAATCCTCTTGTGCAGATCACAGATGCTTCTAAGCCAGTGGTCTTCAGCACTTCCAGATCTAGGACCCCTGGAGCTGCAAGGCTTTTAGAAGATGTCATGTCACTTCAGGATTATATGATGGAGAAAGGGGAACCAGAGTGTCCTCACTCATGTCCCAAATGGAACTGTGGGCAAAGATCAAGAGACCCATGGCAGGAAGTACAAGTTGAGCATCAGAATGGGTACCATAGTGAGAAGAAGCCACAGCTACCCTATCCACCACTGAGTGATCTTTCTTGACCATCGTGCCATTCCTCCCAGTGTGCAATGAAAGAAAGGTAGGAGGAGTGTTCTTGTTCTCTCCATGCACACTAGCAACTTCTAAAAATTAAAGAAAATGGTGGCTCTGTAGGAGCTCATGAAGCACAAGGTGGGGTTTGGCAAGCCATCTGAATGTCCCTACCCATGGATTGAAGATCTTTGCTCTACATACCATGGGATGATGATGATTAGTAAGCTACCTGTTTGAAGATGGGTTTGAAGGTTGGATGTGATGTCTCTTGAAATTCAGTGCCTAGTTTGAAGTTCATATATTTATTCAGGGAATCCTCCTCTCTGGTTTTGCTCATCTCTAAACTGTAGCTGGTTCACCCTCACTAGTATTAGAAGGATAATATGATTCATTTATTCCAACGAGCCCCAGAGCCTCCATCCTGTGAAGTGCAAGCACATAGTAGCTATCAATTTTTGGTTTTAAGCACTGGGTATCTTTTATTCCAAAGTGCTCTAAACAAGCCAGCAAACAAACCAACTTTCGAATGTGCTACAAGCAAGAGAATGAGCAGGGTACACCATAGTAGAAGTGCCTGATGAATGGGATTGTGGCTGTTTATACTAGCCTCATCATTTAAAAATGGAGGTGCCATAAAAAAAGTCCAGAGCTTTCATTATTCTCAGCACTACAAATGGCTCTGTAATCCATTAACAATGCCTTGAGGAGACTATAAGCATAAATACAAAGGCTACCCGGTATGCACGCCCCTAATTTACAGCAATCATTGTAGCCAGGGCGACACAATATGAAAATGATAGGCGTACCGATGTGATATTTCTCCCGCGCGCTGATTACCTGGTAAAACAGAGTTTAACGTTATTCTTGTCAGAGGAATGATTGCTGTTATTGGATCCTAAATCAAGGCTCTAACGAATAATGACTAACCTTGCAGCCCTGCCACCAGGCGCTCTGTTGTCTTGGCACTGAGTGAGTTGGTAAATGCATTCCATTTACAAATAATGAATGTTCCTACATATTTCAGACAATACGTTCGAGAAGCGTGCGTGTCCAGCAAGGAGAAACAAAGCGATGCATTGCCATTTAACTTTTAAAACTATGACCTTTTATCTCCTTAGCAGCTTCCTTTCCCAGCAAATATGACATCTGTTTGATGCTGGAGGAAATAGCATGGTCACAAGCTGGACATTTCATAATTAAGTATAGAATAGCTGCAGAAACAGAAAGCTACTGATGGCTAAAATCCTGTAATTGGGATGAGTAGCCAACTCCACAGAGAAAGCAACTGTATTACTTTTTGTGACTGTTAAAAATGACTTCCCTTGTTAATGGGTGTCAGGCTTTGCTTGGCTCAGACCCAGGCCACTCCGTACAGGAATACTATCCCCAACAGAATTGGTGTCTGGGCTCTGACTTAACTCACCAGGTGGGAATCAGCTAGTCACTAACTCTGGAGAGGGTATCAAATTTCTCATGCCTGCTGTTTCAACCCCCCTCATCCCTGTTTTGATTTTATTTCTCCCCTATGTAAATCAAACCTCACTGAGACAAAGGAGAGGAGAGGAAGGAGTGCAAGTTGTTAAGGAGAAGAAAGTGAGACAGGAGTCCATTGACGACGCAGAGATCCTAGTGTCTGTGAATAAGTCCAAAGAGGAATAGCAGGACCACGATGAGCTGTTAGGCTTATAAAATATATGTGGTCTTGGAGCAGATGGCATGAACTCTGTCCCCAGTTATGGAACAAGCAGGCAGGACAGAGAGATAAAGAGATACTTTTCTTTCCAAGGTAGCAAACAAAGGGAGCTGATGAGGACATCAGGTCGGGAGTACAGGAAAAGGAGCTGTCCTTGGGTTCAAGAGTCAATTCAAACAGGACATCAGTAGGGGCTTTTGGAGTGACTGGTTTCAAGATGTGGACCTGGCTTGTGGTTGAAATAATGGACATGTTAAGTAGGGATGGCTAGGTATGTTTAACCAGAGTGGTCCGTTTGGTGTACTGGTTAAGAGTGGCAGATGCTAATCTGGAGAACCAGGTTCGATTACCCACTCCTCCACATGAAGCCAGCTGAGTGACCTTGGACTAGTCACAGTTCTTTCAGAGCTATCTTAGCCCCTAAAAAACAAGTCTAGCTCACCATTAGCATAACGCTAAGAGCTAGAACTTGTGACTGCCAGACAATCCTTGGATCTCCTGGCTATTCTACACACAGATAATTAATTACCAGGGTGATAAACAAGAGAATATATTAGTAATAATAACACAGATGGTCTTTTGTGGCAGAATGCATAGTGTTGCAGTTACTGGGCATTGTTGTCTGGTTACCACTCCATGCTGGGTTTTGAATAAGACATTGACTTAGGGTTGCAAGGTCCAGTCCACCTGCCAGTAGGGGACTTTGGGGGGGATGTCCCTGGAGGGGGCAGGGGCATCCCCAATGTGATGACATCACACAGAATGACATCATCATGTTAGGGAGGCAGCCTGAAGTGCACGTGGCGAATTTGCTGCCTGGAGTTCATGAGCCAGTGGCCTCCACTTGTAAAAAGCATTTAAAGGGTCCCTTTAAATGCTTTTTACAAACATGGGCAGTGCACACCTGAACGGCAAGCAGAACTGCCACTGGCAGTTTAGGCGTGTGCGGCCCCCACTTGTAAAAAGCATTTAAGGGGACCCTTTAAATGCTTTTTACAATTGGGGCCAACAGTGCCTGAACTCCAAATGGTAAATTCACTGCTTGTAGTTCAGGTACGCACCCCTCTTCCTCCTTTCCTGCAAGTTTTAAAGGGTTCTCCAGCTGATTGGTGGGCCATGTGCTTCAGCGGATCAGCTGGAGGGCTTTTTAAATTTTGCAGGAGGGGGGAGAGAGGGGTGGCTGCCAGTGGGAATGGGGCTTGGGACAGGGCTTTCCTATCGGCCAGCCAGCTGGTATATACAGAACCCCTTAAAACTGGGGGATCCCTCATCAGGGCATACCTACTTTGGCTCCAGTTCTTTTTTTGCATCTTTGCAGGCTTGTCCTGGAAAGCTCCTAGATAGTGTGATTGAATTAGAATCGTAGGAGCATAGAGTTCGAAGAGATCTACAGGGTCATCTAGTCCAACCCCCTGCACAACCCAGGAAGTTCACAAATACCTCTACCCACACCCCCAGTGCCCGCTATTCCATGCCCAGAAGATGACAAAAAACCTCCAGGATCCCTGGCCAAATTGACCTGGAGAAAAATTGCTTCCTGACCCCAAAGTGGCAATCAGCATTTCCCTGAGCGTGTAAGAAAAGGCCACAAGGACTAAGTACTAAGGCAACCCTTCCTGCCCTCCATCTCATGATCTGCCTAAGTTCACACAATCAGCATTGCTGTCAGATGGCCATCCAGCCCCTGTTTGAAAACCGTCCAAAGAAGGAGAGCCCACCACCTCCCGAGGAAGCCTGTTCCACTAAGAAACTGCTCTAAATTTCAGGAAGTTCTTCCTAATGTTTAGTTGAAAACTAAATTTCAACCCATTGGTTCTGGTCCAACCTTCTGGAGCAACAGAAAACAACTCCATACCATCCAGGGTTGCCAGCCTCCAGGTGGGGCCTGGAGATTTCCTGCTTTTGCAACTGATCTCCAGCTGATGGAAATCAGCTCTGATGGAGAAAATGGCTGCTTTGAAGGGTGAACTCTATGGCATTGTACCATGCTGTGCCCCCCATCCCCAAACCCCACCCTCTCCTGGATCTATCCCCAAAGTCTCCAGGTATTTTCTGACCCAGACCTGGCAACTCTAGTACCATCTTCTATATGACAGCCCTTCAAGTTACTTGAAGATGGTTATCATATGACCTCTCAGTCGTCTCCTCTCCAGGCTAAACATTCAGTCTCTTCCTTCTGTCTTTCAGTCAGAGTTTCATTGCTCCATCTTTATCAGGTATAGGCCTCAGCAAATGGCTCATCAGTTCTTCACATCAGTTTAGGCCTGACCTACTAGATATGGAAGTTACTGTTTTCATATGGCATATTCATTCATTTCTAACTTGTGTATGTTTGACATATTAAGTTGTTCACTTGCCAGCTCAGGAATCCACCTCAAAAAACAACAAAAAATGGTTTGAAGGGGCCAACTGCAGCACCTGGCACTTGAGCCTTTGCATATGTATATATTTATATCAGCCTTACAAATATGAACACAACATTTACTAATCCACCTGTCATCTCATTGTCAGGTAGTTTAGAGAAGCTCCTCAGTCTGTTCTTCAAGAAATGACTTGCTTGAGACTTCGTAAGGAATTATTTTATAAGCCTGATATATATTTGTAGGCTCTGTAGTTCGGATGCATTGGCCTCCACCTTGAGATTTTAATTTTCAAGGTGGCAAGGAAGGGGGCTGAAACTGGAAATATAGCAAATTTGATGCATGTCAGTAGCATTTTGGTAAGACATTCCCAGAATACAAAGTAGGAAAATAATCTGCCAGAAAATTTGAACTGTTCCTTGTAAACAGAGGATATTGTGTCAAGGTTTCAGTTTAGCTTCACTTCGTTTTGCTCCACTGCTTTCCTTGCCATGTATGGGGGAGGGAATTCCTGAGAGGAGCATATGTGTTATTAGAGTGAATGCCAGTGGTCACCCTAACCATTTCCTAAGGTGTACCCCTCAGCCTGTTCTCACAGGATTTGGCCTTGGAGACATCTCTGCCTTGCTAGCTAAGATAAGACACCATATATCTCAGGGTTGCCATAGTAACCCTAGGGGCTGATTGCTGATGGATGCATGGGGTGGGGGTGTACTTGGTTTTACCTATAACCTGAAGTTTTCATGTGCTTTCTTCAGTCCTGACAAAATTCAAGGTCCTGATGTAAGCATATCTCTAATAAAGCATCACTGTCAATAGTGTTGTGGAGAGTGTATTAACTGGGGACCTGACAGATTGTCAGGACTCTTACATTACTCTTCACCCAGAACCCCAATCCTCCTTGGTATGGGGAATGGAGATGAAGATGGAAGGGCGAGCGTGAGCACCAGGTCTGAACCTGAGAAGCTCGCGCACGACCCTGAAAAGACAGGAGACGATAAGGCTATGGGCACAAGGCCAAAGCACATTCTCTTCAAGCCTCCCAAGTGATGGGACAGTCCTGATCACTGGGAAGATCCTCCTTGGCTGTGGAACCCATGGAAAGGCAGACCAGGAGAGGCCCCAAGTATCCCGTACCTTCCATGATGATCCAGACTCGGGCAAGGTATGAGAGGAGTGGGAAGATGACTGTGGAACAGAGCGGGGCCAGTTGGGCCTTCAAACTGAGCTGAAGGAGCTAAAAGAAGGCTTCCAGTACCTGGTGAAGAACCTGCTTGACTCATGAAAGAATTAATGGAGGAGGACTTGGAAGAGTCCGAGGAGGAGAAGGCCAAAGAGCCCCAACGAGAGAAAGGTGAGTGGCCCCCTCCTCTGCAAGACCTGATCCCGAGAGGCCCCATGATGCGCTGGAAGCTACCTTCGATGGCAGCCCTGGGAAGCTGGCGTTCTTTGCCATCCAAGTGAGGAAGATGCTCCAGGAGTGGGGCCACATCTTCGCCTTGGATGAACAGCGGGTAGATTATGTGGGGTTCCATCTCAGAGACTGAGCAGCCAACTGGTTTGTGGGGCTCTACAATATTGCCACTCCAGAGCTGTGAGACATGGATGCCTTCATGCAAGCCCCGCACCACCAGTTCAAGGACCCGCTGGAGCTCAAGAAAGCCTGTACCTGCCTCTGTGGCCTCCGTGGCAGGGAACTTGTTCACTACAGGAGTATCCTGATGAGTTCAAAGCCCCTGCAGCCAAACTCCAGGGGTGGCCGGAGGAAGTCCTGATCAAGTTCTATTGGGCCGGCCTGAGCACCGTGATCCTGGAGAAGGTTCTGGCCCAAGATAACCCCCTGATGTTGGTGGGTTGGATTCAGATGGCATATGAAGCCGAGAACTGGCACAACTTGGTGAAGCTCTACCAGCACAAGACTCCTGGTCATGGTGGGGGAATCCAATGGGTGGGGTAATATAGTATAGTTTATTATTATTATTATTACAGTCTTAAGACCAACATACAGAGTAAGCATAATATGTGAGGGAAAGAAAAAACAGTCAAGTTCAATGGGTGACTCAGGGTAAAGGACCACTACCTGGCAGGGACCGAGAACATCGTCTGAAGAAGGGCTTATATCTACACTGTGGGAAAGTGGGCCAGTTTGCAGTGGAATGCACAAGACCTTGAAGTGAGGAGAGAGAGCGCCGTGAGGATTATTGAAAGAAGAAACCCAAGCCATCAGGAAAGCGGCCAGAGTCTCCTAAAGCCTTACAAGTGGCTAAGTACTGCACCTCAGAGGGCACCTCTTCCACTGACTCCGAGGAGCCTCAGGTGCAGGGAAAAGGCCAGAACATGCCATGAAGGGCACCAGCCAGCAGGTCCATAATTCCCCAGAGTGAGAATCAGTGAGATTCTCTTCTTCCCTTGATTTCATGACTGTGACTAT
This sequence comes from Gekko gecko, assembly GCA_029375565.1. Lineage (NCBI taxonomy): Eukaryota > Metazoa > Chordata > Lepidosauria > Squamata > Gekkonidae > Gekko > Gekko gecko. Next base: position 229,131 of record JAPDNY010000041.1, read on the forward strand.
ATTAAACCCTGCAGCAGGGACCCAGCTTAGGGTTAGAGCCCTTATAGACTTGGGGTGCACTCAGGACTTGTTAAGCCCTGCTTTAGTCACAGGCCTGGGGGTGCTGGTACATAAATTAAAGGAGACAGTGGTGTTCTCCCAAATGGATGGCACCACAATGCAAGTATGTGACTATTGCACCACCCCACTCCCCATGGGAGTATTGGAACACTGGGAAGTGAGATCTTTCATTGTGTACCCCTCAGTGTGTTTCCCCATGGTGCTGGGCAGTCCCTGGCTACAAGCCCATGACCCTTGGTGCAATGGAGTGCAGAGACCCTCATGTTCCTAGACCCCAGGTGCAAGGAACACCAGTGGCAGTCAGAATGGGGGGGTGGAGCCCCAACTGGCACTGGAGCTGGTCTGTTTAGCATGGGAAGAGCTGGATGCCATCCCCTGAAATATAGGGACCTGACCCGAGTGTCTGAGGAGGGGGAAGCCGATGAGTTACTTTCCCACCGTAAAACAGACTGTGCTCTCGAATTACTGCCAGGGCACAAATTGCTGAAAGGGAAGCTATATGCCATGAGCCCAGTGGAGAAGGAATTGCACAGGTTTATAGATAAGAATTTAAGCTGGGATTTCATTCAGCCAGCCACCTCTCCTTTTGCTGCCCCTGTTCTCTTCAGGAGAAAGAAGGATGGGGGTCTGGTTGTGTATGGACTATAGGGGGCTGAATGCAGTGTCTGCCTTGAACTCATTTCATTCCATACAACAAACTCATTTCATTCCATACAAGCAGGTACCCACAGCTAAACAATTAGCTTAGATGTTTATGCAACACATGGTGAGGCTCCACACATTGCCCCATAAGATAATTTCTGACAAGGGATCTCACTTCATTGCCAAATTTTGGAAGGAGTTGCTGAAAATACTTGGTATGGAACAAGGTCTGAGTAGTGGCTATCATCCTGAGCCAGATGGGCAAACCAAACACACCAACCAGGTCCTAGAGCAGTTCCTCCGGTGTTTTATAAACTACCAACAAGATGATTGGGTGCAACTGTTGCTTTTTGCGGAGTATAGCTACAACAACTCAATACAGAGTTCTATGGGGATGTCCCCCTTCAAAGCAGTCCATGACTATGAAGGAGGTCCGTTGCCCACCCTGGACTTAAGTGAACCCATAACTGGGGATGCCCAAGTGTGGTGATCTACAGTGACAAGGGGGTGGGAGACTTTACAAAAAACGTTAACCAAAGCCAAAGAGGATTATAAATGGTTTGCTGATAAGCATTGGGAACCTGAGTGGGACCTAGCTCCAGAAGGCTCTATCTACATTTCCATTAAGCACCTAAGGTGGGGGTGCAACCAGGGAAAAAATTGGGATGGAAATATATTGGTCCTCTTAAAGTGACTCGCTTAATTAACAAGGTGACTGTAGAAGTAGACTTGCCAAAAAAATTGCATCATGTGCATCCTGTGTTTCATTTTGGTCTACTGAAGAGAGACCCTGGACCCTCGACTTGGACTTGTCATCATCCTGTTCCTCTCCTACTTATGATTGATGGCGAACACTAACAGGAGGTGGAGTTGATTCTGGATTTTAAATTGAAGAGAGGCCGTTTATACTATCTGATCAAATGGAAGGACTTTGGACCAGAACATAATGAGTGGGTTGAGGCCAATAACATCAAAGCTTCCCGCCTGATCTGGACTTTCCATAAGTGTAACTCTCAAAAGCTGGGTGGTTGAGAGGCCTTGGGGAGGGCAAAATGTCAAGGTTTCAGTTTCGCTTCACTTTGTTTTGCTCCACTGCTTTCCTTGCCATGTATTGGGGGGAGGGAATTCCTGAGGGGAGTGTATGTGTTGTTAGAGTGAATGCCAGTAGTAGCCATAACCATTTCCTAAGTTGTACCCCTCAGCCTGTTCTCATGGGATTTGGCCTTGGAGAGTGTATTAACTGGGGACCTGACATGTTGCTGCTTTGAGACAATTATCACAACTTCTCATGCAAAGTAAAGGTATTTAGGCAAAATGGTATGAGTTGCATAATGGTTGTATGCTTAAAATCTGCACTTCCATTTTGTTTAAAGTGCAGCCATGATGTTCATAGAAAGGGCAGCTGCATTCCCTGACAACTGAATAATCAACAGGGCATCTTTTTTTTTTTGCATTTTTAATTTTAATTTTTCTGTGTCAGTGTTTTAATTACTTTCAGAGAACCCTTTTCCACATCAGCTAGTTTGCCACAAACTCCTATGCACTGTAGAAAATTTGGTGATGGGGGTACCTGTGGTACACACTTTTACTTCACACAGGGTATTGTCTAGGTCATTAGGTACCTCAGTTCAGTCCCTTGTGAACCAAAAAGACACCTTAGATTCCCCAGTGCTCCCTTTCTGAGCTGAGCACTATATATAAAGATAAGGAATAGTAGTGATGCTGTTTCTCAGGTGATGTTCTCCATTATTGATCATTGCACCCAAAACACTCAAAAGACTCTGTCTCTGTTCACAAGCTACGTCAATGCATGTACAATCCATATATAGTGTGCACAATGCTTGTACATCTGAATAGGTAATACAAACCCCACATTTATCCAAGTACTGGTCCCTCAGTTTCATTTGTAAAGTGCACAAACATTGGCCTTTCTTACAAACAGATGTATGCATATACAGACAGGATGTATGTATATTTGCTGTTCTGGTGGACAGCATTTGCAAACTCTATTCTAAGCCACTTCAACACTATTCTGCATTGTTGAGTTTTCACAGACAGAGGGTGCTGTTTGCAAAGAAATTAAAGCCTCAAACTTCAGTCATACTATTTTAGGAGAAAGAAGCCTAGGGAAATTTACAGTAACAAATGATGAGTCTCTAAATTCTCTTGAGATCAGCAAGTATTATTCCCTGAAAGTAGTTCAGAGGTTTCCCCCCCTCCTGTCTAACGACAACACTGTGACAACTAGGAACAGTACAACTTCAGAAGGGCTTGAGATTTTTCTTTTGTGTCTCCAAGGAATTACTAAAAATCCCATGAGAGCATTCTTTCTCCCAACATATTGCTACAGGCATCCTTGATTATTTTTGACAGGCATCTGCCCACAGCTGCGTATTTGTTACTGCACATAAAGCTATTTCTCTGAGGCCTCAGTCCTAAACACACAGTAGGAAACAAGGCCATGGATTTTGGTGGGACTTAATTCAGACTGGACCTTCACTCCATGGGGACCCTTGTTTTTGTAATGTTTGATCCCTACTTCTGCATGTGCACATCTCAGTGTGGGCCTAGAAACAACAGATGGATCCTGTATTAAACTGATCTCAAATGGTGTTGAGTCATGCTAATGGTGTAAAGAAATGCAGGGCAGTAGTGAAGGGCAGGGTATAAATCCAGTCTCTTCTCTTCTTCATATCTAGGGTTGCCACTGGCCAGCTGGTAGGCAGGGGAATGTCACAATGACATCACCTGGAAGTGATGTCATCATTTTACAGATGTCGGGGGGTTCTGCTGTAGTTTTTGGGCAACCTCTATGGTTTTGAGGGCAAAAAACAGAGTTTTGCCCAAAAACTAGAGCAGAACCCTCCCCCTCCCCCCACACACTGGCAATGAGATGACATCACTTCCAGGAGGCATCATCACGGCACATGCTCTTTGCATGTACAAGAACACCTTGGATGGCAGCCAGGAGCCCTCCACCGGCAGCAAGGTAGGACCCGGCAACCTTATCCATATCTGTCATGCAAAGCTCATCCTAAGAAGGACTCAGTCGGAGGCCATTTTCCCCAAGGACCTCTTAATGAATGACCCAGATCTCCAAAACAATAAGCAACGGGTTGATTCCAGCAATTTCTCCCATATATAAGAACATAAGAACATAAGAGAAGCCAATGTTGGATCAGGCCAATGGCCCATCCAGTCCAACACTCTGTCACACAGCGGCCAAAATATACCAGGTGCCATCAGGAGGTCCAGCAGTGGGGCCAGGGCACCAGAAGCCCTCCCACTGCTGCCCCCTCCAGCACCAAGAATAGAGTGCATCACCTGCCCCAGACTGAGAGTTCCCATCTATACCCTGTGGCTAATAGCCACTGGTGGACTTCTGCTCCATATGTTTATCTAATTTCCTCTTGAAACTGTCCATGCTTGCAGCTGCCACGACCTCCTGTGGCAATGAATTCCATATGTTAATCACTCTTTGGGTGAAGAAGTATTTCCTTTTATCTGTTCTAACCCGACTGCTCAGCAATTTCATGGAGTGCCCACGAGTTCTTGTATTGTGAGAAAGGGAGAAAAGTACTTCTTTCTCAACCTGCTCAATCCCATTCATAATCTTATAAACCTCGATCATGTCACCTCTCAGCCGTCGTTTCTCCAAGCTAAAGAGCCCCAAGCATTTTAACCTTTCTTCATAGGGAAGGTGTTCCAACCCTTTTATCATTCTAGTTGCCCTTCTCTGCACTTTTTCCAATGCTATAATATCCTTTTTGAGATGTGGTGACCAGAACTGTACACAGTATTCCAAATGAGGTCGCACCAATGATTTATACAGGGGCATGATGATACTGGCTGATTTGTTATCAATTCCCTTCCTAATAATCCCCAGCATAGCGTTGGCCTTCTTTATTGCAGCTACACATTGTGTAGACATTTTCAGCGAGTTATCCACTACGACTCCAAGATCTCTCTCTTGGTCCGTCTCTGCCAGATCAGACCCCATCAACGTGTATTTATATTTAGGATTTTTGGCTCCAATGTGCATCACTTTGCACTTGGCCACATTGAACCCCATTTGCCACGTTGACGCCCACTCACCCATCCTCAACAGATCCCTTTGGAGTGCTTCACAATCCTCCCTGGTTTTCATCACCCTGAACAACTTTGTGTCATCTGCAAATTTAGCCACATCACTGCTTACTCCCAATTCCAAATCGTTAATAAACAAGTTAAAAAGCATCGGACCGAGAACTGATCCCTGTGATACCCCACTGCTTACCACCTTCCACTGAGAAAGTTTCCCATTTATACTCACTCTCTGTTTCCTATTTATAAGCCAGTGATTGACTGAACAGGAAGGTTCATCTTCAGTCTTCTGTGAGGTCTCACACTGGGACTGTGCTTGCACAGGCCAGCCACTGGAGGCTCTCTTCTAGCTAGATCTGGTATTTTTAACACTCTGAAGGGAGCCCCTCCCTTGCAGAGCATATTGGAGGCTGTCTTCCTGCGCAGTGCTCATGTGTTCTGCAGGGAGGGGCTCCCCCTTTCCTTCAGACCTTTCTTCGGCACCACATTGTGAGGACATGATATTTCCAGCTCTGGTTCATTGTGAGTTTTCTTTTCTTTCTTTTTTTTTTTTACAGGTTATTTTTATTTGTTGTTTGAATTGTACATTCTCTTCATTCCATTGTTCCTTTTAAATAGTTTTAACATTTTCTCCCTATTCCCTCCCCCCTCAGTCTAGTCTTTGTCTTCCAGCCAGGAACACAGGGCCTGTAGCTTCCACTGAATGTCGTCTTTCTTTTTTCCTTTTATCCAGTCCAGATAAGTTCAAAATCTATATTCAGCTTTACCTTAAACTCATTTATCACTCTTAGTATATTATTCTATAATTTTTTTAGCCTCGGGGCATTCCCACCACATGTGGGAGTACTATCCTTTTGCACTTTTACAATGCCAACAATTCGGGCTTAGCCCTGAGAACATGTTGGCTAAGATGGCTGGAGTTCTATATCATCTGGTATAAAATTTTAGTTTTATTGTGAGTTTTCTTAATGGTTTTTCTTCTCAAGGATTTTTCTCTTATTTTTAAGGTGTCTCAGAAGGCCTTATTTAGAAAAACGTACCAAGTATGGTATAAAGATGTCTTGCTCAGATGAGCACCTTCTCTACCTTTTCTGCCTGGGTGAGGTCCATAATACTGCCACGTGTAAAAATTGCCTCTAATTCACCCCAAAAGCCCACTCAGATTGAGCAGCATGTTTGAACGCAAGTCTGTAGGAGAAAGCACCTTCATGCTCCCAAAACCCAGCAGCAAAGTCATCTGCTCTGGCCGAGCATGCTTAGTCTTTACTTTCTAAGTCTCTGGCCAGAACTGACCAACTCATGAGCCCACCATTGAGCGCGTCAGAACCAAAGCATTGGACCAATCACTGATCCATTTGGCTGAGCGCTGTGCATCAGAATCACCACCCAAAAAAGCTTGATCCAAGACTAAAGAGAAACATTAAGCTCTGGTAAGCTCTGTAAATGAGGTAATGGTGTAACATATTGCACATAACTCTAAGAGACTGACTGAATGTGAAATGAAGACTGAAGATGAACCTTGCTGTTCAGTCAACCAGCTGATTTCGAGGGCATCTTAGATTCAAACCGATGCTCAAGTGGCCTGCACACAAGGGCCAATACACATGCCCTGATGCGTTTCCATCCTATTGGGAGCCTTCTTCAGAGGTCAAACAGTTTGAGGTATAACAATAAAACATATTACAATTGGCCTTTGGCCATTGTGTTCAGGCCCCTTGGACTTTTTAATGAGGCTTTCATTGGACCCTTATTTGTTTTTAACTGTCTTTCTAATAAATAAATGTATTTTTGTATATTATAATTTTCAACTAGGTTTTTAATATTGGCCCTTTACCAGACTTCTTTCTTACCCTTGGGATACTAGAATGAGACAGAACTAAGGATGTAACTATCATCCATTTGGCTCAGTCATTAGCATAGGGTGACTTCTTAAGTGGTGGTGCACCAGAAAATGGTCTGCTGCATTGGGGTATCCAGACAGCCAGAAAATGGAAGTTAAAGAAATAAAGCCCCAATATCTGAAGTTAGACAGCAATAGCATGTGTACAGAGAGAGATGAACACAGCTGGGTGTAAATTTGTATCTGCTCTAGTTAGACAGGTCTAACTAGCAGAAAACCATAGGAGGCAGTGGAGGTATCCATGTCTACTGATTTGTCTACCACCAAAGAGTAGAGAGTGTTGGGATTTGGGATGAGCTCCTGTCTCTGGCCCCAGCTCCTGCCAACCTAGCAGTTCAAAAGCAAGAATTTGCAAGTGAATAAACAGGTACTGCTTTGGTGGGAAGGTAACAGCATTCTGTGCACTTTGGCATTTAGTCATGCCAGCCATATGACCATGGAAACATCTTCAGACAGTGCTGGCTCTTTGGCTTGGAAATGGAGATGAGCACTGCCTGCCAGAGCTGGATTCAACTAGCTTTCGAGCAAGGGAAACCTTTACCTTTTACCTTGGCTGCATAATATGGGAATGCATAGATGTATGAATGTAATGTGCATATGTTGATTTCCACTTTGATTCTGAAAATCCATTGATTTCTGCTGTATCTGCTTGGTGGATGACGCTGGGCCTATGACCAGCAGCAAAAGGGGGGTAAAGAAGCAGGATTGGCCATGAGTGGTGGCCATGTTATAAACTAGGCAGGCAATTGGCACTGCCATACACTACTGATGCTACACTTATGGGTTCAATTTCCGGTCAGTTATGGCAGTTTTGTGGGTGCAGACAATAATCATGAACCCACCTGCTGTTCAAGTCTACCTTTTACTTCCACTGAGACTAAAATATATATCAATGGCTAGGTGCACAGGTTAGTCAGGAGTGGGGAGAGATTAAGAATGGGACTGTGTATGCAGATGAACATTTCACTGCAAGCAATGTAAACCTCTGGTTTACATCCACAGACTCCAAAATCGATGCTATCATTCAGTTTTGTCAATATCCAAGGACCTGGAGCAGAACAGTTTTCTTAAAAATTCTGTTTGGAAAGAAAGAGACAGGTTTTGCACAGGTAGACATTTATATATTGAATTATCATCTGACTTGGTAGGATTTGGTCATATATGTCTCTCTTACCTTACACATAAATGAAAATGCAATTCAGAAAATTGTAGGTCATCCAAACAAAGGATACTTTACAACACAAGAGGGAGATGTATGATGGCTTGTGCTTTTAATTGATAGACCTTGATTCCAATTACAAAGAATGAGAAAGAAATCAACATTCTTTTATCAGATATATTCCCTATTCTAGACATTGTATTTGTACCAGGGTGTAGCAGAAAGCTATTCATCACCACTGTACCCCTGGTTGCAAAACATTCACTCTTTTAAAAGTCTCTTCTATTAATATTACCTTGAGGATAAATTCTATAAATCCCGATGAGCTAGTAATGGCATTGTGAGTATAATAAGATGTTTAGCTCTGGGCACAAGTGGATATATGTGGAGAGAAAAGACTGAATACACAAAGCAGAGTATAAAAAGGTTATATAAAACAGTGTTTTCAAGGTCTGTAAAGTTCTGGGCTCATACCTTTCCCACAGGAGTGATGAAATAGCACCTTGTTTGATGTGGCACCTAGGGGCTAGCAAGTTATTTGTGGAAGTACAAGGAAGAGGAATCACAAGCAGATAGTAAAGGGTTAGATCTCGATGTTCCCTAATACTTGGGGATCAGGTTCAGCTCCTATGAGAATTGTTCCTTGTTGGCCTCCGAGAGAGTTCACTACCACTTCCCTTTCATCTATAGTGCCCAAATACCGCCCTTGTAAGGGGCTGAGCCACCACTCATTGTCTCCCAGGGTTTGTTTCTGAGTTATGGAGGTTGGCTGATCTCACCCAATGAAGAGAGCTTTCTAGAGTATGATGAGGTTACAGTCTCACCTGCATTGTTTATATGTTTATTCTGCTTTTCCTTCAGGAAGTTCAGGGCAATATATATAGTCATCACCTTCCTTCCCAGCTGAGATCAGGTGAAAGAATAAGACAAGAGATTCCTATAAATCTGCAGATTCTGGCTTGGTTCCTTAGTCTAAGCAGCTTTTCACTTAAACCAAGTTGCTTATTCACCCAACCACCTCTTTGGCCAGTTGTGGAATTGGTTTGCTTGCCTTTGGCCACCAGTCCGAACACACAGCAACAGGCAACTACATATTTTTTTTTCTTTAATAGAGAAGTAGTCAGTATTAAAAAAACCAGAAACTTTTATAGATTGGGATATTTAGAAATGATCAGTTTCTATCATCTATACATGTAATACTGTAAAACAAACACAAGAAAGTGCATCTTTAAAATGAACAAAATGAGCCATTAAACCTCTGTTTTGTTGACTTCTGCATGGAATTCTTTATATAATCCATCTATGATAATTTTTTTGTTGAAAAAAAAAAACTGGAGCAGCTGAAATGTCTGAGCAAAAAATGGGATCGACCCCAACCAGTGAATAATGTACCTTGAATACAACACATAAGCAACGCAAATGACAGGCCAATCTGAATTATGTTTTTAACTGTAGACTTCACACCTATTCAGTCAGGTTTTTCAAAAGAAGTCGTCTTTCAGATAGTCAGCTAAGGTTGTCCTCTGGGAGTTCTGAGTGATATTAGGAATTCCTCTGAACAAAGAGTGTTCCATTAGCAAGAAATTAATTGGATCTGAAGGTCAGTTCAACGTAGTTTAGGGGAGTATAGGTTGGTAGGCTAGCATATTGCTCATCTGTAGTACATTAGTGAACTACAGATGGAATTCCATCATACTAAGCTTACAAAGTATTTACTTTTCACACTCATACCCCAACCATTGTAACATTTGAACATTGCACCTGAATGTACAGAGAGAATGATGTGGACATAATTGGTCCAGATTATTTATTCAAGTAGATTTTGTAACCGCCCTACCCTACTTGTGCAGGGCTCGGGGCAGCTTACAGCAATGTAGTTCATTTCATCAGAAAATCAGTTAAAACCACAGAAGTCAATGTAGAACACCTTCAAAACATTAAAACATATCAGAAATATTTTAAAGATGGATGGCAGTGCTAGCATTCAGTTATGGAGGGGGGTGTGCCAGGCAGATGGGGAAAAAAAAAACTATTGCTGGCCTCAACCAAGGCCTGGTGGAACATCTCTGCCTTTCATGCCCTGTGAAACTTTAATAAGTTTCACTTGGCAGAGTTCCACCAGGCTGGGGAAAGGGCAGAAAAAGCCCTGGCCCTGGCTGAGGCCAGCTGGATATCTTTGGGTTGGGGATCACCAGAAGATTCTTATCAGCTGATCTTAATGCCCATTGGGGGACATACCAGGAGAGGCAGTCCCGAAGGTACATAGGTCCCTGACTGTTAAGGGCTTTAAAGGTAACTATATCCTGTGCTCCACTGGCAACCAATGAATGTATGTTTCCCTAATACCCTCTTTCATGCCTGGGGTGGGGGGAGAGCTTGAAAAGGTTAGTAGTAGTACTTCCTTTCTTCATGTGTTCATATATATCAATTGTAACTATAAATGATGGAGTCTGACTTGGGGAAGACTGAGGAGGCAAATGATTGGTCAGGAAATCCACAATCAGGATCCTGAGACAATAGCAGTCTCCCACATTGCCTCCCACATTGCCTAGAAACAGGGCCGTAGCTAGCACAGGGACCATGAGGCAATGCCCCCTCCCATATCTGTAATGCCTTTGAATCTGGTCGAGGGAGTGGTGGAGGCGGCAGGCCGAGCAAGAAGGGCTGGGGTGCAGTCAAGGCCTGTCCTCCCTAGGATGCACATCCGGGCCAGAATCTTCTTGTCCCAGTCAATGGCCTCACCCATGAAGGTGTCTATATGGGCTTCAGATTTACAGCACCTGGCCACTCCAGACAGGTGGCCTTTGGCAAGCAAGCCCATCTTCTCTCCTGGCCTGACCTGCAAGCATCCCTCCGGCTAAGGCTAGCAGGTATTGCAGCTCCAGACAGGGGCTTGCTGTGGCTGGGCCGCCCCTCCCCTAGACAGGTTGCTGGCCCACTCCTTTTATCCCTGTGCTGGCCTCTATGCTGGCCCGCTCCTTTTATCAGCAGCAGCAGCTCCCTCCCCTTCCTCCATGAGATGCAGATGGACACGGAGCTCTAGCTCACCATCTTCATGCTGCTCATCTAGTACACCTGCTCCAGCCAGCTGCAGGTGGGTGTCCCTCGCCCCCCCCCATCCCCTCTCCTGCCCTGTATTTATTTCACGGAAGATTCCTTACAACTCATGGCAACTGACAGCAGCTTAAATCAATTAATTTAATTAGATTAATTAAATTAGCTACCGTCCGCTCTTTGCTCCCCATAGAAAAAAAGGTTTAATTATAGGGCTAGAAATCTCATTTACTTACCAACCATGCTGATATTTATCACGAGACAGGTTCAAATTCTGAATGCCAGTTGCCATCACACAATAATTTCTGGTATTCATTGTTGCATTTCAACAATTGTCAAATACATTGTAGAAACGATCCAATTGTCAAATACACTGTATAAATGATCCAATCTCATTCTGCACGTTAAGGCCCTTTGGTGGTAGCACATGTCAACTTCTCAGAGAGGTTCCCAGCAAGCTCCCAAGTGGTTTTTGGAAGGCTGATAAACATCATCCTCTTTAGGAAGGCCTTTGGAGAGTGCTAATTTTAGTGGTATGGTTTCATATTGATTTGAACTGTAATTGTTTGTTGGATTGTTGATGTTGGAGCGATTTTACTATTGAAAGCTGCTCTGATGACTTCCTTAGCTACAGGGTGGAGTTTAAATGTATTAGTCATTGTAATCATTTGCCAAGAGAAGCTATGAAATGAACTGTGAAGAACTGAACTGCTTTCCGAACATCATAATGCCTATGATCTTATTAAACAGCAAATGCCTATAAGAGAAAAGGCTATATATGAGGAATTCTACTCGATACGCAAGTTATTCAACTTAAGAAAGTAACTCTTTCCAATTTTTTTCATGTTATGGACTAATTTTTGTCCCTTCTAAAACAGAGGAAACTGTGCTTCAGTTCTCCTATAAGTGTATCTCATGATTTATTTCATTTATTTATGAGTTCAATTTTTACCCCTCCCTTCCCGCCAAGGTGGGCCAGAGTGGCTTACATAAAATGCATATATATACACAATTAAAAACGTCCATAAAACATCCATAGACAATCAGTATCCATTTTCAAAAGTTCTGGAAACAAAGTGCAGAGCAGAGATTCCTAAATCCAATCGTACCACTACTTAAGTTAGGGGTGTCAAACATGCAGCCCAGGGGCCGGATCAGGCCCCCAGAGGGCTTCTATGTGGCCCGCGGTGGAACTGGCTGTCTTCTGCTGCTTCTTCCAGTCCTGCTGCTGCTGTGTCATCCTAGGTTTGTAGCTTACAGATACACACCTGAAGAGCATACTCAAGATTGCAGCAGCACAGACATTTTGATGCAATAATTCAGAGCAAGAGGTGTCAGTTATCAGACACTGTTAAATAAACAAAATATTGCAAGAGTGCTAATGTTTTAAGCATGTTTTTATTTTAAGTAAAGAAAACCCCTTTGTGTTTGTGTCCTTTATAAAGTTTCTATCTCTGCTACCTCGCATTACATTTTATGACACACATGGCCTGCCCCACGAAACCTCATTTATGTCAGATCTGGCTGTCATGACAAATGAGCTCGACACCCCTGACTTAGGTGTTAGTTCTGGTGGTATTCTCAAATCAGCTGAATTTGATCAAATAATTATGCAGCGGGATAGACTGAGGGTGGTAAAACCAGGTATGGGCTTTAAAGATCAGAAACAGCACCTTGAAACGAATCCGGTATGCTATTGTCAGCCAGTGCACTGCTTTCAACACAGGCTGGATGTGCTCCCACATAGGGAGACCCATCAACAGCCTGGCATTTTGCACCAGCTGCAGCTTCCGGATTTGGAACAAGGGCAGCCCCATTACAATAGTCTAATCTCGAGGTGACCATTGCATGGATCACTGTTGCCAAGTCATTGCGTTCAAGGAAGGGAACCAACTGCCTGATCAGCTGAAGATGGTAAAAGGCTGCCATGGCAGTGGCTGCTACCTGGGCCTCCATTGTTAAAGAGGCATCCAGGAGCACTCCCAAACTACTAACCTCTGATGCTGGCACCAACTGTGCCCCATCGAAAGTCAGGAGTGGGATCCCTACCCTCAGGCCACCCTGGCTCAGGCACAGGACCTCCATCTTTGTTACATTCAGTTTCAGTCAACTCAGTCTAAGCCCACTTGTCACGGCTTGTACTGGCCAGTCCAGATCTTCTGGTGTAGAGCCAGACTGGCCGCCCAACAGCAGATAGAGCTGGGTGTCATCTGCATACTAGTGACACCCTGATGCATGCCTCCAGGCAATCTGGGCAAGGGGACGCATATAGATGTTGAAGAACATTGGGGAAAGTACAAGTCAGTGGATGCCTTTGGGACAGCTGTTCCCCTAGTGCCACCCTTTGTCCCCAACCCTGAAGGAAGGATGCAAGCCATTGCAAGGCAAGCCCCTGAACTTAAGAGTTGGCAGGGCGGTGGATCAGTAGCTGATTGTCAACTGTGTTGAATGCTGCCGACAGGTCCAACAGCAACAGCACTGCCAATCCACCTTGATCCAGATGCCTTCTGCAGTCATCTGTGAGGGTGACCAGTACTGTCTCCATCCTGTGTCCTGGGCAAAAAACAGACTGGAAGGGGTCTAGGGTGGAAGTGTCATCCAAAAAGCTCTGTAACTGAACTGCCATGGACCTCTCTATTAACTAGCCCAGATAGGGCAAGTTGGAAACCGGCCGGTAGTTAGCCAGTTTGGCCGGATCCAGAGATTTTTTTTTCAAGAGGGGACGAACCACAGCCTCCTTGAGTGTCCCAGGGAACTGACCCTCCAAGAGGGATTTGTTTTTTTTTTTTTTTTAATTATTTTTTATTGGTAAAATTTTTAACAAATAGATCTAATACATAATAAGTAATAAAAAAAATCAAATAATTATAATACAACAATGTAACAATTCTAACTATACAGAACTATTTTCAATAAGATATCAAAATGTCAACTTCAATTTTTTTAATTACATTAACATCTTTAGCATAGTTGAAATCAATCGCCTTTGTAATAAAAGGTAGCCATTTATTAATAAAATTCAATCTAGTTTTTGGTAGAGTTATACCCTGAATTTTGGCTGTAATTTTATCAAAAATAAAATAATCCCATACTTTGAGCTTCCATGTTTGAACAGAAGGGATCCCTTTTTCCTTCCATTTTGATGCTAAAACTGATTTAGCTGCTGCAAACAAAACTGCAGCTAGATCTTGAGTTAGTTTAGGTATTTCACACTCTTCCCATAAATTTAGTAAAACAATGAAAGGGGATTGAGGGATCCGAGACTCCGTTATAAAATTAACTTCCTTCATTATTTGCGTCCAAAAATTTTGTATAAATGGACAAGTCCACCATGTATGAAAATAAGTACCTCTGTTTCCACATCCTTTCCAACACCAGGGTGAAGCTGTAACTAAAGAATGAGATATCTGTATAGGAGTTAAATACCACCTAGCTATCACTTTGTAAATAATCATCTGTATATTCAAGGCTGGTGAGTGATAAATCGAGGAATTCCAAACACGAAACCAATGGTCTTCTTGTAGTTCTATAGGATGGTCTAGCATTTTCTGATGTATATCAGATAGAATCTTAGTAGATTGTATTGATTTTATGAATTTATCAGTTAAATCATAAGAAGGATTGCTGGATGTATATAACTGAGAATAAAATTTTGTGAACATATTTAGAATTGATTTATTTGACGTGTGTAAAACTCCTGTACTGTCACGAAGTCCTTTTACATTTAGATTTGATTGTTTCTTCTTAGCTTTCCAAGCTAAAATCCGAATAGCCTTAGGGTTATTATGCCAAAATGCCTGTTTAAGATATAATAAATTTTTGGTGATTTGGTGAACTTCTAATGCTTGTAATTTTTTCCTTTCTAATTCTAAAAGCTTATATGTTTTAGAATTACAAGTCTTTTTATGTTGGATTTCTAAGGTTTTAATGTTGTTTAATATTTGGTATTGCATTTGTTGTTTCTTTTTTCTAAAAGCTGTAGAGATAGATATAATCTTGCCCCTGATTACAGCTTTATATGCATCCCAAACTACATCTAGTGATGTGTCTTCTATTAAGTTTAATTGAAAATATTCTTGGATCTCATGTTCTATAGTTTTAACTATTTCAGGATTTTTTAATAAAAAATTGTCAAACCTCCAGGTAAAACTTCTATCCTGCTCATTTCCTAAGTTAAGTGTACAAGAGACTGCAGCATGATCCGACCAGCACTTTGGTTCAATTTCGGCCATTGACACTTTATTAATAATGTTACTGGAAACAAAAATATAGTCAATTCTTGTATATGTCTGAAATCTATTAGAAAAATATGTAAAATCCCTATCTGAAACATGTTTAAACCTCCAAGTGTCAACCAAATCAAATTTTTGTAATATCTTATTTAGACCAGTAAAACTAGTTAATGATGAGGACAATAATTTTGTTTTCCGTTTTGTTTTCAGGGATTTTTTGTCCATAACTATATTCATTATATAGTTAAGATCAGCGCCCATTATAAGTGGACCTTCTTGAAAAAGAAAAAGTTCCTCTAGCATGTCTTGTATAAAACCTAATTGCCCAGAATTAGGAGCATAAACTGCTGCAATTGTTACTTTTATATCATTCAATAAACCTTTAATAAAAAGAAAGCGTCCTCTAGGATCTTTTTTTATCTGTAAACAAGAAAATCTGTTATGTTTAGAGATCAAAATGGCAACTCCACGAGCTCTTGAAGATCCAGGAGCATCAAAAAAATAAGGAAACCAAGAAGATTTAAACATATAATTAACATTATTCTTTAGATGAGTCTCTTGCAGTATTACTATGTCAGATTTCTGATTTTTCAAATAAGCATGAATTCTCTTGGCTTTGATAACGTTATTTATCCCTCTGGTATTCAGAGAGAGAATCTTAATTTGGTTAGCCATTATATAATAGAAAGTTAAAGATTTCCTGGTATATGAAGGAAGCTTGAAAAAAATAAATATTATGATTTTATAATGATGAATCTTCGACCTTAGTTGAGTACAATAGAAAAAATTAAGCTTTTCAATGTTATTTTTAATTATAACAACGATTCTAGAACAATTCAAAGAAGACCAAAGTTTAAGGCTATCTTCTAAAACATAGCTAGAATAGTGAAATGAATCAATATGAGTCAACAGATACATAGAAAAATTGAACTTAGACTGGTATACCAATTTTTTCCCCTCTTCCCCCCTCCCTTCCCTCCCTATTCCCACCCAACAATATGAACCAATAGTAGTTTGAACCATATTAATCAAAAAAATTATGCAAACATTGTAGTAATATTTTGATTTTGATTCCCCCCCATTCCTCCCGCCCCTTCCCCCCTCCTCCCTTCCCATCCTCATCGAACAACAAGTATCAGCAAAAATTCCTAGTAACTCCCTCCCCTCCCATCCCATATCCCACTCAGTCCTACCCTCTGTTTATTTAAGCGTATAATACTATTAAAGAGAACTCCACAGAAATCAAACTGCGCTTTTTTGCGTTTTATAAAAGAAAGACCTTCTCGGTCTGAGAACAATAAAAATGAAAAAAAAATTAAACAAACAAACAAAAAAAACCCTTCTTCAGACCGGAGCCTCATGGGCTCTTCAGGTCTCCCTACAAAGGGGAGCAAAGGAATAAAGTAGTCCTCAAGTTCCCGTCCCCCCAAACCCCCTGCGAAAATAAATAACAATTATTATTATCGAACTGGAACAGACCCACAGATTATCATAAAGTTAAATATTTGTTTCAATATGTAGTTTTGAAAGTTATTTCTTTACAGGAATCTTGCTATTTTTGAGAGGTGAGGAGAAATCCAATTTGCGTTTGTTGGATTTCTTATCACATTCCATTGGAACTTGAAGATGTAGAGATTGTAAGACTAAACCTCCTCCCTCTAAGTCTTCAATTATCCATGTTCTATTCTGGTGTCGTACTTGCATTTTACCTGTTGGGAGCCATTTGTAACGAATTCCTGCATCAGTAAGTTGTAAAGCAATAGGCTTAAGTTTTCTACGATTTTGCAGGGTCTCAGCTGATAAGTCTGGAAAAACCGATATCTTTGAGTCGTTGTAAGTAAGTCCTCCACTGCTGCGTGATTGCTCCAAGATCTTTTTCTTGACACGGGTATCCACAAGTTCTATAATGATGTCCCGAGATGTTCTAAGGCTTTTTGCAAAAGGGGAACCAATTCGATATGCTTTTGAAATGAATGGTGCAATTCCATCTTCTAATTGTAAAACAGTAGAGAGCCATGTTGCTATAAAAATCCCGAGGTCAGTCACTCCCTCCACTTTTTCCTCAAATCCGCGAAATTTCAAATTGCGTTCACGTAGCTTATTTTCCAAAAGTAAATTTTTTTCCGTGGCCCATTTTTCATGAGATTGTAAACTACGTATTCCGTCTTGATTTGCCATGCCAAGTTCCAATGCAGTTTCTGCTGATTTAGCCACTTCTTGCATGGATATTTGTAAGGCTTCCATTTGCTCATTTAGCGGTTGGAGTGTATGTTGAATAGTCTCAGAAATGTCAGATCGCAAAGATTGTAAGGCAGAGTGAAATTCAGAAACAGTTAGAAGCTCCGTGGCTGAAAGATCTGAGTTAGAAGATCCGGCGGCCATCTTGGATTCAGATGATGACGTAGTTTCAGCAGGCTTAGGTGGATGTCCCGGTTCCAAAAAGTTTCTGAGAAATTTTTTTGATGCTGCAGAGGTCTTGGGTTTAATGCCGTCGTTTTTACCCATAACCTGAAGGATTTAGTGTGGTCTGTATCCAGTAATGAGGGGAATGAGGGCTTCGGGGTGAGGAGCTCTATTCCTACGCGTCCGTCCTCATGCAGACCGACGCCCCGCCCCCAAGAGGGATTTGTTGATAATCTCCCCCAGGGCATGTCAAAACCCAGCACGACCAGCTTTCACTAGCCAAGATGGGCACGGATTGAGGAGACATGTGGTGGGGCATACAGTTAAGAGCAATTTGTCAACTTCCTCTAGGCTGAGTGGACTGAAATGATCCATAACCTGACTCAAAGATGTGCATGGAGTCTCGAGTTCGCTCACAGTCTCAACCAATGCTCCCTCTAATCTGTGGAGTCTTGTGAGCAAAAATTCTCCTTTATGAGCGACTGGCATTAAAGCTATGAGCGAGCGATTTGGCTACTGCATAAATTAGCTTGCTCTGGAGCTGTCCTTCCTGAGCTAAAATGAGAATGTGTGAGCCGGAGGCTAAAAAACTGTGAGCTAGCTCACACTAACTCAGCTTAGAGGGAACACTGATCTCAACTGTGTTGGGGAGGTCACGGCAGAGCGACAAGACTTTATCTGCTAAGTAGCTCGCAAAGGCCTCACGGCCAATATCCAATCCCCTAATGTTTGACCTGTCTTGTGGCAGAGTCATCATGGACCGAATCATTCAGAACAATTGGGCTGGGCATGAGCTTGCAGATGCAATCAAAGCTGCGTAGTGCTCTTTCTTCACAGCTTTGACTGCCATCTCATAGGATCTCATAAACGTCCTATAAGATGTTCTTGTAGCTTTGTCTCTCTAACTGTCCTAGCCTAAGCATATGGAGCCACTGTTTGGTCAGGGCTCAGCAGCAGTCATACAGTAGCACTGCTTGCAAAAGCTAGTGCCTCTTTGTGCAGGCTGTTTCCTCAGCCACTGTGATTTACTTGATTACTGCAGCTCAAAATAGAAACATTGTGCAGTAGCAGAAATCATGGCAACCAAATACACTGTCCTGCCATGGCAACCACAGTTCTTAGGAATAGCAGCTATGCTTGACCACCCACCAGTTCAGTTCACATCCTGCTCACTGGTACAATCAGAAAATTGATCATCTGCCAAGCTGTTTAGATTCCTCTGAACAAATTCCTATGCAGCCATATTCACAATACAACTGCTTTCTCCTAGATTGTTTTCTCATGGTTCCTGCTCCACCACCACTCATGTGCCCATGCCTCCAATTTTCAAAAGGCCCATAATTTAAAGGGGGAAAAATCAGTTTGAGGTTTTGAACTGAGACTTATTGTTCAGATATCTCTCTGTGCCTTTGGTGTCTGCCCATGGACGTAGCTCATCTCACTGCAAGTACTTTTGTGCAAAAAATAGGTCCATTCAATAACCTAGCTGTGACCCTGGGGGTACATGCATCTTCTCAGGTAAATGAGAAGGTTTTGTTTGTGGACTGGACAAAAACAGCCATGACCTGCATCTTATTTGTTGTTTATTTACCAAGGCACAAGCAGCTACTGAGCAGGTGCAATACTTGAGATGGACTTTGACATGGAACATCAAGGCAGTCCAATCAGAAGACTGCTTTGCATGTAAGTCATGGGATTTGAACAAGGTAAGTTCACATGTTCTTGGTGAAGTTTCCAATATGCTGTATGAAGAGTGCTGCAGCATGACTGCTGCTGTATCACACATTCAGCACAATCCCAAAGCCACTGGCCCAGGGATTCCTGGTGTTTCTGAAAGTCCATTTCCACTGGTGGCTCAAAGTTAAGCAGAATTTGGAGGTTTCAAAGCCAAATTTATCCTTATTTTTCTCATATGCATTTGCATTAATGAAACAAGGTTGTGTTAATTAAGTAGACTTCTAATGCCAACCAGTCTGAGCTTATTTAGATACAATTGTCCCTTCTGGTATTTAAAAAACATATGCAAAGAAAAATGAATGCTTATTAAAGAGGTGTGAAAGCAGGACATATGGCAGCATTTAACACCTCCTGGTTCTGACAATTATGGTAACACCACTCAAGGTAGCAGGCGGATGTTATTTTTGTAGCGGCATGGACTGATATACACAGGGCATTAAGGAAGGTGATGCTGTTATGTGCTTGTGATAAACCGTTAAGCATATACAAAGAAGCTGATGAATAACCTACTGGTTCTGTGACTATCATTGTCCTTAGCTCTGATGAGCATTTTTCCCACTTCTACAGCCTGTCTACCTTGGAAAACTGAGACACTTGGCAATTAGGAAGAATGGAACATGTAATTTAGGGATCTTTAGCTGGATAGTGTGCAAGCAAGCTCAAAGTGCCTGTAATGGGGCTACCAGTAACCACAACACAATCAGATCTTTTCCAAAGTAATGTCTGGAATTTATTGATTGGAAATATAGGGGTCCAGGAGCCGAAAAGGAGAGGACACGGAAGGTATTTACCCATACTCAGTCTGCTGAGCCAGGTAGATTGTCTAGATGTTCCAAGTAGGGGACTTTTAGTCAGAGCTTCCAAAGGTCCCGAGGAAATCATGAGAAGGTAAGGCAGTGGAGGGATGCTCTTTTGTGGAACAAAAATGTCCCAAAGTCCCAGAGAAAGAAAAGCAGAGTTGGTAGTCTCTGAGCCAATGGTAGGTATTAGATAGCACATTTTTGGCTGTCAGAACAGTGATAGTTATAGGAGCCAGAAAAAATAAAAAAATAATTGTAAAATCCAGAAACTCGGGGTGAGTCCAGGATGAGAATCTGTGGATATCCTGACTCTGAATCAGCTGGGGAGGAGGGGGCTTCCCAGAAAGGTAAGCAAAAGTGATTGCATCCAGGCAGGATGAACGAAAGAGGGCTGGCCGCATGGAGGCAGGTTGGGAAGAGACATTCAAGCAAGGTCAGTAAAAAGTAATCAGGCCCACCTGGCTGTTTGATATTAATTAGATTTTGTACTCCAGAAGACTTGCCCTTGCTGATGAAATCACACTGATAGATTGAGGTGAGTGCCTGGCTTTGTAAGCCCCTGTGGCAGTCGGTAATCACACTGATATCTCATCAGTGAATCAGCTTTCTGCCCAAGTTTTTGTCACTCTTTAGGACAGCCTGAAGAGAGCCTGACCTCGCGTGCTTCAAAGCTGGGCATTGGTAGCTCCTAATATGGCCACCAAGGCGAATGTAGCCAAGATGGAGTCTGGGCAGACAGAAAACATCTAGGAAGGCAGTCCTTGGCAACAAGAGATGGGGGGGGGGGAGTTCTCAATAAAACTATCAGTTTCTGGGCTATATTGACTTGTAAGTGGTGCTCGCTTCGGCAGCACATATGCTAAAATTGGAATGATACAAAGAAGATTAGCATGACCCCTGTGCAAGGATAACACACAAGTTTGTGAAGCATTCCATATTTTTTACATGCCAATAAAGGGGATTGACTGACTGACTGACTTGTAAGTCTACTTTCATACAGAACACTAGATGGCATGCTAACTTTCTCTGTGATATACCAGTTTTCTGGATTCTCTCTGTGTGTGTGTGTTTTTGCCACAGAATGGAGGAACATTTAGTCATCTCAAATTTGCTGTTTAAGGTGGTACTCCCTATACACAGGCTCACTGTCCCAGGTATTGTGATTCTCAGGTTTGGCTGTTAAACCTGAAACTTTGCTGCTACATTGATGATTCAGAGTCACAATCCAATATTTACTCAATGGCTGTCAATTATGAGATAAGAGCTCAAGTTTGTATGATGAAAAGGGATTCAGTGCATAGTCTGGACACATTCAGCTTGAGATTTTCACATGCATTTTCCTCCATGAACTTAATAATTCATAGGGTGCGTTCAGACAGGCCGTTTAGTCCGCTTATGGCACACTTCAGTAATGGATTTTATGTGCACGTTCACACACCCAACATCTGCGCACCGTCCCCAGCCATCGCTTTCTGGCTCAACTCCCCTTTAAAATGGAGTATTTCGTTACCAGGTCCCCAAGTGGTGTTTTTCTGATTCTCCGATTCTAGCTGCACTTTTCTGATGTCTGATCGCTCCTGCAGTGTCGAGCCACTTCCACTTGGAAGCCCAAGGCTTCCGCTCTTTGCCTGCCATCTTATTTTAGTGTCGGTGGTATGCGCACAGATGGAGCTCTGCTCCCTTGTTATTAAAAACAATGTTTAGATGGTGCCTAGTTTTGTTGGTTATATGAGTTCGAGATCTCACGGAGGCCAGCTTCAGGGTAAAAGTTTAAAGGGAAGTGTTTCTTTAAAGTTTAAAGGGAAGTGTTACAGCAGTTGGGTTGAAATGGAAATCGCTGCACGAAAATTTTAATTCTACAGATGGCCACCTGTGCGCATGCCCAAACTGAGAGGAACCCCCCACACACACTGACGCACGCTCCCGTGTATGGACGGCAGGGAGCGATGTGGCTGCACAGCGATCCAGAACAAGGAGGTGAGTGTGATCACGATTCTCCAGGTTAAAAAAAAAGCACATTGGGACCGGAGCAATTTAAACCACTCCCAGCACGCTGTCTTATGTAATAGCTGATGGAATCTGCACAATAAGAGACTACAAATGCTTGTGCATGAAGCTGCCTTATACTGAGTCAGACCATTGGCCCATCGAGCTCAGTACTGTCTTCTTAGACTGGCAGCAGCTCTCCATGGTATCAGGTGGAGGTCTTTCACATCTCCTGCTACCTGATCCTTTTAACTAGAGATGCTGTATGTTGAGCATGGGGTCTTCTGTATGCAAAGTGGATACTCTCCCACTAAGCTATGGCCCTTCCCACAAAATCTGTAATGCTTACTTGATTAGAATTCACTACTTGATGATTTGATTAGATTACTTGATTAGAATTCACTACTTCATTAGAATTCATTACTACACAGTTTGGTGTAGTGGTTAAGTGTGTGGACTCTAATCTGGGAGAACTGGGTTTGATTCCCCACTCACACCTGCTGGATGACCTTGGGCAAGCCATAGTTCTGGCACAGCTGTTTTTGAAAAAGGACAGTTTCTGCCAGAGCTCTCTTAGCCCTATCTACCTCCCAGGGTGTCTGTTGTGGGGAGGGGAAAGGAAAGGAGTTTGTAAGCCACTCTAAGACTCCTTTGGGTAGTGAAGGGTGGGGTATAAATCCAATCTCTTCTTCTCTTCTACTTTTAACAAGGTACTGACTTCAGAAGAGACTAGGTTGCTTCTTACCACTCTGCTCATTTAACTGTGGAGCCTTCCTCTATCCCAAGAAGCTAGACTTTGAACTATCCCCTGAAGCTGGCCTTTTAATGGCAGTTTGCTTCTCTTGCTAGATTAACTACTTGGTTCCAGAGAACCAGTTTTGGACCTTCATGGGAATGTCTTCTGTCTCCACTTTGATATTTAGTGATCACTCATCTCAGCCATGCCCGAGCATTGTATCTTGGTTGTAGTTGATGCCAGGTGGGCTGCCTTAATTGGGAGGAACAACTAACAGGTGGCAGCCAGAAGACCACAAGTGGCACATGAGGATGTATGGGAATAGACAAGCTGTTAGATACATGAATCCTAGATCATAAAGGGATTTAAGGGTCATAATCAGCACCTTGAATTGGACTTGGAAACAAACTGGAATCCAATGTGGCTGTTCTAAAATTGAAAAGTTATGTTCTCGTGGGCTAGCTTCATTTAATTTGAAAGATGTGGCTTCTGCCGAAAATGACACATGCATGTTTTCTTCTCTTTCGCTCAATCCAACTTCACAGCAGTCCTGTGTTTTCTGATCAGGTGGTTCCAGCTTGACCAAGGACAGCTGAATAAGCATGAAATCTGTTTGAGCAGGGAGCTATCCATGGTGCTGCAGTGCTGTCCAGCAAGAGGAAAAGAGAGGCGTTTTCTTTCCTCCTGTAAACACAGAAGGAATAGCTGCTTCTTAACCTATTGCCTCTAACTTGTATAGGCTTTTTTCCCCTTTAATATGCAACCATTTCCCCCCAGGTTGCTAGGTGGATGTGAGCGGTAAAAATGGTAATGCATTTTCCATTCCAGAAAAAGAGGATGATGATAATTATTTGCGAAATGAAATATTAGCACTTGTCATCAATGAACAAGTAGAGAAGAGCACTGTCAGTGAGGAAGTGTCATAAAGCAAACAGAAAAGAGTAGAATCGCAGAAAAGAAATAATAGTACTTGAACCTCCAAAGAGAGAAGCTAAGAGGAATGTGTTGTCAGGTGAATGCCTAGATTGCTTTTGACTTAAAGGGATTTAGGGAAGCCTTATATTAAATTAAACTTCATGGAGAACATGGCATTGCTGGCCTTTCCGTATGACTCCCATGTTCAGAGACCACTCTCATATTAGAACGGGTTCATGTGATGCACCTTAAGTACTTCCAGGAATCCATTCATATGACAAGCTATAGGATGTGAGCTGATTGTTCTGCAAGTACAGCTCCATGGTCATAGTAGTAAGCCTGTAACTGTGATGGTGTGGGGCACAGATGGGGTGCAGATCATGGATTGTTAAATTCTATGTGCGTGTGCCCCCAATTTAGGTTAAAGCCACATGGGAAGGGGAAAGGGGAAAGGGGATTTAACCCCTACACTGTTTTCCCTTTTCTAAATTGGGTTCCCCACAATGTTGTCAGCATTTTAAAGGAGGGAGAAGTCATTGACTTTAAAACTCATCTCTTCTAGTAGAGGGAATCTGTTTTTGATTCTTTAAACTGAGCAGGGGTTGAAAGGTTAACTCTCCCCCCTCCCCTACAATCTTAATCAGAATCTGGGCTGGACATGCACACACTGTTTGCCTTTTAGGTTTAGATGAAGATCCATGATCTTCATTGCATCTGTGTATGCTCGGATCAATGTGCCTCTGCAATTCCAGGAGCTGCTGCCAGAAAACTGTGGCTTTTATCACTATTAACACAGTGCCACTGAATGACTTACTGTGTGGATGTGTCTCTAGAGACTAAAGAACTGCTGTAGCATAAGTTGTTAAAAGTGTGAAGTATAATCTGGGAAATCAGTGGCTCAAATCTGGTGGTTGTGAGGAGAGCCACATTGGTGGTGTGGCTGGTTGCTTAGCAATAACATTATTGTTTTGCTGATCTTTGCCTTTTTTAGCTACTTTCCAGTAGAAAAGGATTTTTAAAGGATTTGATTTTTTTTTAAATCATGATACGGAGTTTGTTTCTGTGCTGCTGAAAACTTACTTCTAGGAATTTTCTTCAAATTAAATGGATGGCAAATAGCTGCCCATTTCTCTGATAGCATTTTTTTAAAAAAGAGTATCTCCATACAATGTTGCAATAATGTCACATTTTGATACATTACACTGCTGATCTCCTAAAGTTTCATAGGGCATGTAAGACATGTAAGCCAGGCCTTTGGCTGATGCCAGCAACGGCTCCTTACATCTGTCCGGAACCCTCCACCATCCCCCCCCCAAATGAATGTTAGATATGCCATCTTGTTTTTAAAGTGTTTTAAAATATTTATGCTGAATGTTTTTAATATTGAATTCTTATGGTTTTAATTGGTTTTATAATGTATTGAACAATTTTTTGTAAACCACACTGAGCCCCGTGTAAGTGGGGAGGGGCGGGCAACAAATCTAATGAAATAAATAAATAAATGAATAAGTAAATAAATAAATAAAGAGTGTCCTATCTTAAGCACATTCTTGCTGTTGTGGAAATTGTTAATGACAATCTATTTGGGTACGTTTACCTGTGTTCATGACACTGTATGTGCTCAGCAGATACTCATAGCCCCCCAAATTACTAGGAATGCTTACATTTTTCTTGGTTCTTGGTGGCCTTCAGCAACATGGGGATATCTAATGGAGACCCAAAACCTCACAGCCACCCACTGATGGGTGGGTAAAGTGGGTCAAAACAAGAGAAGGGGGTAGTGGGTAGGAGGCTGGGGAGAAATGAGCTCTAGGGCTTGTCATGCTCTTGATGCATGCTGGTGCACAAATTTTCAGGTGAAATTGCTGAACACAACACATGGCAGACTATGCTGCAGTTTGGGGACAGTCCTTGTGGGAGGGAGTTCTGTGTGTGTGTGATGGAGCCCTTGGACCTATAGAACCCTTTCAGATTTGGGCACTTGGCTTTTATCTTACCCACATGGGTCTTTCCATTTAACACTGTGAGGCAGGCAGGGATAGGCAGAAAGATCTTTTATAATTTAAGGAACTCATAGCAAATTCAAATGGCTTGATTCCATTTCATTTGAAAGCAAACATATTTTTTTTTAAAAAAAAGTAGAATGCATTTGTGTTCTCATTTGTTTTTCTAAATTTTCACAGCAATCAGCATGTGTATTTACGTTCAGATTCAAATTATTTGAGGTGCTTTCACACCTGCTGAATAATGCAGTTTCAGTCCACTTCAGTGACCATTTGCAAATGGATTTTGCCAATTCACACAGCAAAATCCAGCTGCAAAATACATTCAAAGTGGATTGAAAGTGCATTATTTAGTGTGTGTGAAATCTCCCTTCAGAAAAGGCATGCAGCTGTATGGTATGCTGCATGTTGCAATTATAAAGATATATTTGTTCCATTTCCCCCAAGAATAGATTCTTCTGTATTGATTTGTTCTTATTTCTGCACACCTACACAAAAGCCAGTGGTTAAAAACACCCTACCAACTCTCCTCAAAACAGAGTTTTCTTCAAAATTGCTTTAATTACCTTATCTCTGCAAAGGAAATATAGTTGTACAAAGCTACAATTACAATTTTGTCACCATTTTCCTAAACAGATCCACACTAAAACAAAAAGCACTTTCCTGTTTAATTAACATGATGTTCTTAAATAGCTTCTTGAGAGACAGAGCTCAGTAATGAATGTAAAGAATATACAGAATGGGCTTTTGTCTGGAAATTGGTTCTCTGAAAAACAAACAAAAAAAACCTCAGGCTTTCAGATGGCATTGTCAGCACACGCAGTCCAGAAATACCAAGAGCTGGTTCATACCTCTCTAGATTCCTTATAGCTTAATTGCTTAACAGGCAGGCTGGTTTCACACCTGTGTGTTCCTCCTTTGATTAAGGCAGCATCCAGCCCTGGATTAATTTTTAAGGAAAACAAGAATGTGCTTAGGGCACCAAGGTGGGGGGGCACCACAGAGGATTTTTTGTTGTTGTTATATTACTTATTGCTATTTGGTGTTTATATATATACTAGGAATAAGGCCCGTTGTGGAAATAAATACAACGGGCTCTAGAAAGAGGCTCTGGGAGAGTGCCCCGGCTTTGGGCACTCAGTGACAATTTGCTGTGGCAATCTCAGCAGGGTATAATGACAGAGTCCACCATTTTCTCCAGAGGAACTGATCTTTGCTACCTGAAGAGCAGTAGTAATTTTGAGTGATCTCCAGCCCACCCCCAAGATTGGTAACAGTGATTTCACAGGAGGGAGTGGCTGGTTTGGAGGGTGGAGTCTATGGCATTGTACCTGTCTGAGGCCCCACCCCTCCTCAACACTCACCCTCTCCAGGTTCGACCCCTCAAATCTCCAGGAATTTCCCAACCTGGAGTTGACAACCCTATCTCCCTCCCAGCCAACGATCAACCTACCTTTAGTTTTCCATCTCCTCCCCCTCCCTCCTAGAGAGCAGTTGTAATTTTGAGTGATCTCCAGCCCCCACCTGGAGATTGGCAACAATGGTTCCCCATCAGGGAATGGCTGGATTGGAGGGTGGAGTCTATGGCATCGTATCTGTCTGAGGTGCCACCCCTCCTCAAACCTCACCCTCTCCAAGCTCCATCCCTCAAATCTCCAGGAATTGCCCACCAGGAGTTGACAACCTGATCAGGACTGGGCCAAATGAGTTTTCTCCCAAAGGCCAACATAGGTGTGGAAAGGGCCTTTTACTGACAGAGGAGAAAGTACAGGTGCCAACTTTCATTAGGGAAATACCTGGAGATTTGGGGGGTGGATCCTGTGGAGGGCAGCATTTGGGGTGTGTGTGGAAGGCCTCAGCAGGGTATAATGCCATAGAGTCTACCCTCCAAAGCAACCATTTTCTCCTGGGGAACTGATCTATGTCATCTGGAGGTCAATTGTAACAGTGAGAGATCTCCAGGTCCCACCTGGAGATTGGCAGCCCTAGGGGAAAGTCAGCCGCACAGCGGGGAGCTGAAGAAAATGGTTTGATGGTCGCTGGCCCACCTTGTTAGCCAGCCAGCCATGCTGAAGCTAAGTAGGAGAAAGAGCCTTTTTCCATATATTCTGATAGGAAAGTGGCTGTTGGGGAGGGGGTTATGGGCGGGGGAGGGGGTTATGCTGAAAGTCCTTTGTTTTTTTACTCACAGAACCAAGCTTGGTTGCCTACTGACAGCCACTGAGGGGACAGTCCCTCACAGGAGTCAAGAGAACTGTCTTCCTCAGGAGAGAGAGCTGGTCTGCCAGTAAATCTGACATGCAAAATCTGTCTGAAGGGGGAGTGGGTGGGGAAGAGGAGCAGACCCAGCACCCGGCCAATGGCACGTGAGTACTCTTGAGTGGCGGCTGATGGGCCAATGGCTGAGGGAGGGCACTTTACAGCCAATGGGAGTGCATGGAATCTTGCAAAACCAAAAGATAATTATTTATAAGGAGATATACATACATACATATATATATATATATATATATATATATAAAATTTATTTATTTATTTATTTATTTATTTTTCAGATTGTTACCCCGCCCTCCTGGCTGAAGCTGGCTCAGGGCAGCTTACATAAAAATAGATAATTACATTAAAACATAGTTATGGTTAAAACAATATAAAATCATAATAAAGTGCTAGTGGTTCTTAATAGTCATACAGCGGTAGTTGTGGAGTCTGGCCTGTAAGAGAACTGAATTTTTAATCTCTTAGCCAGCACTTATTGAGCCTTAATGTCTTGTCAGTTAAGCAATGGAAGGGCCAAGGGGCACCATTGCTGGGCTGCGCTTAGGGCATCAGTTGGCCTTAATCTGGCCCTGGCAGCATCAGCTGAGAGCACAGGGGACAGAGTGTCTGACTGGGATCTGGGAGAACTGGATCTGAAGCACCACTTTGCAGTGATCACATGCTGGGTGACCTCACCGGGTGTTTGTTGTGAGGATAGAATGGAAGAGGGGAGAACGACGTGGTAAACCCTTTTAGGGCACCATTGGGAGAAGAAGGGTGGTATAAATGTTTTAAACATAAAATATAAATTTACAGTTAGGAATATGTTATCACAGATACACAACATTACAAAATGACTGTAACATGATTCAGACACAGGTGTTTTTTGTAATAGAATCAGTTCACATGCTCAGATGCCAGTCATAAAGCATGCAGAGGTCAAGTGAGATTCATAGATATATAAACCAGCCCAAAATGATGGCAACCAAATGTGTGGACAAGCTTAGTTGAAAAGGGATTGTAGTAGAATGGGATTCTCCCTGTGTTTAATATGGCATCTTGTTCACACAGGCAAGCCACTGATGTCACAATCCTCGGCCGAGGACAGACTGGCAATTTGCCCCGGTAGCCAGTCGCGGCAAAAACCCCCGGAGTAAACGATACCGGGTTTTCCCGTCCACACAGTAGGGGCCTCTGCCGGAAGATACGGGACGGAGGCGCGCGGGAGCGTTCAGACTGCCGCACCAGAGGCGTGCTATATTCGCCAGAATATATCAGGCCAGAACTTTATAGCCAGCTGACACTGTTCCAAGCAATACCCATTGTTTTAATTGTTATAATGTTTTAGCGTGTTTTAATGTTTAATGTTTTAAACTGAAATTGTATTTATTCTAATGATGTTACCTGCCCCGAGCCCGCTTGCGGGATGGGTGGGATATAAATGCAAATAATAAATAATAAAATAAATATGTTTCTCCCTTCCTTATTTTATCCTCATGACAACATTGTAAGATTGTTAGGTGGAGGGAGAGCCAAAGGTCACCTGGCAAAATGGATGGCAGAAGGGGAATGGGAACTTGATCTCCCAGCTACTAGTCTGACACTAACCATTGCACCAAACTGACTCAATTGTTTTAAACCATTCCCATTCCTTGGCCAGTTTTTGAGTTGCTTTGCCAGAAGTAGTTCATTGGAATCATGAACTACTTAATTAAGCACTTTCCAGTTACATCCTGACCTGCTACAGTATATACGTAATTTAAGCAGAACTGGGCCTGCCCTCCCATTAATATGGAATAAAGTATCCCCAAAACCTTTGGCTACATTAAAAGAGAGTCTTCTTTTTTTCTGGTTTCTCCTCAGATTGCATGAATCTTTCACCTTTTACTAAAGAGAGGCTTCTTGATCAGTGCATGGCAACATTGGATTATTTCTCTTCAAAACAGGTCAGGGGCGGATTAAGGCTCACTGGTGCCCTAAGCACTGGCCAATCTTGGTGTCCCCCTCCTTTCCACACTGACCCAGTCCATTTTAGTTGCTGAACACATGCATTTTACTTTTAAACATAGCCTATGACACTGCACCTCGCCAACAAAAAATAGAAGATAACCCTAGGGTGCACCATGACCAATTTGCACTAGTTTTAATCAATTTTTTTTTATAAACCTTCATTCATTTTTTTTCTTTTCACCCTTTTCCAAACTTTGTGGTGCCCCCTTTGGCCCTGGTGCCCTAAGCACGTGCTTAGTCTGCTTAATGGTTAATCTGCCACTGAAACAGGTAGAGTATGATTCCTCATCTCCCACTGTGCTTTCCTCCCCAAATTTAATTTTCATGTCCTTTTTCCTAGTCCCCCTCTTCTAGCTCTTTCACTCCCTGATGGAAGGGAGGGGACTGTGATTCAGTGGTACAGCATCTGCTTGGCATACAAAAGGTCCCAACTCCCAAGTTCAAACCCCGGCATCTCCAGTTAAAAGGACCAGGTAGTAGTTGACACAAGAGACCTCTGCCTGAGATTCTAGGCAGCTGCAGCCAGTCTGAGTAGACAATACTGAACTTGATAGGTCAAGGGTCTGATTCAGTATAAGGCAGTATTATTTCCAATGATACAACTACCTAATTTCCATACTAATTTCTCATTTCTAGTCCATATCTTGATAGGGTAATAAAGTTATTTGCTGGTAAAATGCTTTGTATTTTTTTCACTCCCCCCCCCTTTTCAGAAATTCACTGTGTATATGGAATGATTCCAGTTTTACCCTGGTCTGGGGTCTTGGCTGTCCATGTGTAGGAGACTCTCCGACGTGACAGACCTGGGACAGAGACTGATCTGAGTAACAATACATTGTAATCTTCTACCCCCCCTCCATTTTGGTTTTCAATATTAAAATCAAAACAGATTGTTGCCGGTCTATGACTTGTGGTATGATCCCATGCTATTGGGGTATGTGTATGAACTGAAAATGACTTCCCTTCTGAGGAAGATTTGGGGTGGTGATTATGATGGTTTTTCTTTTCTGTTTGCTGAGTCTTTTAATGTAATGTAAATTGTATGTTTTAAACATGCTTGTTAATTTGGTTTAAATTATGTTATTAACTATCTGGTACATTTTTAATCTTTTTATCCTCTATGTATTTTAGGTGGCTATATGTCTTCCCCCCTTCATTTTATCTTCATAAGAACCCGATGGACAAAGTTAGGCAACTGGCCTAAGGTCACCAGTGAGCTTCACAGTGGTGAGGGAATTTTAATTAGTCTCACCCTGGTCTAATACTCCAATTACTGCTCCAACATGTCTTTAAGTTTCTGGTGCGAACTGTATACGTAACCTCAGAGGTTAGCTGATCCTTCATTTTTCCTCATTTAATCAGCAGGACAGTGCTCACCCCAGGGTAGTTTGTTTATATGGCCTCAATATGTGGGCCATTGTTGCATTCCTTCACTTTTAGATCATGGAATACATTTTGCTTATTTTCCAGAAGGTATGTGGGAAGGTATTTTAAATGGTGGAGATAACTTTGCCAGAGAACTATTTCACCTTTTCTTTTATTTTGCCAATTATCACAGGCTTTTTGGCCCAGATGGTCCTGCTTTCCCTGAAAATTAGATTCTAATTAATTCTAACCAAAAAAAGTTTGCCTCATGTGGATGATGTCAAGGTCCTGTTATCTAACCCTTAATTACTAATCACAGCCTAATTGAATGTACTAGTGGAGGGGGAAAAACACACAACAGGACGTCAGGATTATAAAGTTCATTAAGACAAATCAATTTGCAGCCTTTTAAAAATCACATTGAAGAGTGGCTACTCTTTGAATTAACTAAGGTACTCCTCCATAGTTTAAGAAGGTACATATCTCAGCTGTATCAAAGACATATGCACTGTAACAGAGCAGAATCAGTGGGTAAATTGCATTGCAAATGACTTAATATCACACTGGTAAATAGCAACAGTCTTGCCAGTCTCTGGTAAGTAAGAACTGCTTCCAAAAATGCAGTGTTCCCTCTAAGCTGAGTTAGTGTGAGCTAGCTCACAGTTATTTAGCCTTCAGCTCATACATTTTTATCTTCGCTCAGGAAGGATGGCTCCAGAGTAAACTAGTTTATGCAGAGGCCAAATCGCTCACTCACAACTTTAATGTCAGTAGCTCACAAAGTAGAGTTTTTGCTCACAAGAATTCACAGCTTAGAGGGAGCATTGTGAGCAGGCAAGTTTTATAAAAGTCAGTTACTTTTTCAGATACAAATTACTAACATATACATCTGAGTGTCCCATTAAAAATTTGTTTGTTTAGGAGTCTTTGGTGAGGGAATTTGTCAAAAGTCATCTGGAATCCCAAATAACCAATGTCTGCTGGCTCATTCCTGTTCACTTTCAAATAACTCTAAAGGTTACTGAGGCAAGACTTAACGTTTACAGAAGCCATGTTGGTTTTCAGCAGGGCTTGTCCTTCTATACATTTGACAATTTTGTGTTTAATAATGCTTTCCATCAATTTACAGGGAACAAACATTAAGCCAACCTGCCTATAATTTCCTGGATCCCCTGGATCATTTTTAATAAGTGGGTATTACATTGTCCACTCTCCAGTCCTCCAGTACAGAGGATGATCTTAGGGACATGTTGCATGTTTTGGTTAGAAGATCAGCAGTTTTACGTTTGATTTCTTTAAGAGCTCTAGGATGGATACCATCTGTTTCTGGTGATTTTTTTTAGTTTGTAATTTGTTTATAAGTTCTAGTGCTTCCTCTCTTGTCACTGCTCTTTGTCTCAGCTCCACATCCTCCCCTCCTGAAAACATCCATTTAGGAACAGGTATCTCCCTTATATCTTCAGCAGTGAAGACAGATGATAAGAATTCAGTTAGCTTCTCAGCAGTTGCCTTATCCTCTTTTGGTGCTCCTTTCATTCCATTGTCATCCAATAGTCCGACTGCTTCCCTAGCCAGTTTCTTGCTCCTAATGTATTTAAAGAATTCTTCATTGTTGGTCTTTATGCTTTTAGTGATATGTTCCTCACCCCCCCGCCCCCCAAAAAATTCTATCCCTATTTGGGGTTGCCATGAGTTGACTGCAACTTGACAACAAACAAACAAACAAATAAATAAATAAGTAATCTGCTTGTATTTCCTTTGTGCAAGATTGTGTTTGGTTTTGCTTGCCTCATTTTGGTCAGCCTTCCAGTTTCTGAAGGAAGCCTTTTTCACCCTAATGGCTTCCCTCACCCCCATAGCTTGTTAGCTATGACCTTTTAGGGTTTGTACTACCTTTCCTGACCTGTGATGTCTAGTCTAACTGATCCTCTAGTATTGAGGTTTTGAGTAAGCCCCAAGCCTTTTCAAGAGATTTGATGCTCTTGACTGTACCTTTCAACTAATTTTTTTAAACAATTTTTCTCATTTTAGAGAAGTCTCCTCTTTTGAAGTCAAATATGGCCATGTTGAAGTTCCCTGGAACTTTTCCACATACCTATAAATTAAATTTGATGTCACTGTGAGCACATTTTCCAATCAGTTCAACCACCTCCACATCTCACACTAGAACCTAGGCAACACTACTGAGGGTTAAGTCCAGGTTTGCTTCCCCTCTGATCAGTTCCATGACCAGCTGTTATAGGGCACAGTCATTCAGGGTATCTAGAATTTTTACTTCTTTGGCATGACTGGAACACACATTTATCCAGTCAATATGAGGGTAGTTAAAGTCACCCATTATTATAACTCCCTCTCCTTTGGATGACTTCCTGATTTCATTTGCCATCACAAGATCACCCTGAGCATTTTGATCAGAGGGGCAATAGCATATCCCCAGCATTGAATTACTTTTGGGGTGCAATATTCTCCTCCACAGTAATTCTGTGGACAAGTCAGCCCCTTTAAGGGTTTCTAGTTTGTTAGACAGTATGCCCTCCTTGATGTATATATCAACACCCGTCATTCCTACTGAGTTTATATCCAGGGATGACTGTATTTTACTGGGTTTTTTTCCCTTCCACCATGTTTCTGTTATGCTCAGTATATCTATGTTCAGTTATGGCATACTTCAAATGTAGATTTGTGTGATGGCAGCTGTTATAAAAAGCAGACAATATTGAGTATCACTGCAGTGAAGGCTGACAGCCATCTTCAAACAAACTGGGGTAACATCAGCAGAAAAAACAAATAGCAAATTAACATAACAGAGTTTGCCTCCCACTCTGAGTCATTAGCATATTAAACAAGGACAAAATGTGCTCCAAGAATTAACTTTCCAACTTGAGACAAGTTGGGAAAAAAGGGCACTGCCACTGTGAATTATGCTGGATTAATCTTGATGGGCAGTCTTTCGATATGAATGAGCACTGGGAATTTGTTTAAATATGCAGTCAAAATATGTGGAAATGTTTGGATTTTGATCAAAGAAGCTACAGTGCAACTAACATTGAATCCAGTGAAGGAATACACATTTACAGATTTTGGAAAGAACTTACAGTAGAAATTTGAAAGAGGTAAATGTAAGTACGTTTCTGCAAAGAATAATTATAAGTGGATTTTTTAAAATTGTATTTAGATTGCATAGATAATAAACTCTTGAAGACCCATTAAATGTGATGGATTGTAAGCCCTTGGGGGCAGGATACTCTATATAGCATCTATGGCTGGAGTTTTCTAACCACCACCCATTCATTCACCTGCTCAACAATGGGATTTTTGAGTCTGGTCAACAATTATTGAGATGTCCTGGGTTGGTAGGCTTCTATAGAGGAGGATGAACCACAGCCTATTTCAAGGCTGAGGCAACCACCCCCTCTATTATGGAAGCAGTAAGTACCTCTCAAACCCAGTCAGCCATCCTTTCCGCTGAAAGTTTTAAGTATTTAGGAAGGGCAAGGGTGATACAAACAGGCAGTAGGCCTCAAACTTCCAAGGATCCTATCCACATCCTCAGACTGAATAAACTGCAAATTATCCCAAACAACTGGCCAGGTCAGCATCCTGGCACTAACTGACCCTGTCACTGCTAATGTAGGGTCCAAGTTGGAATGGATGTGGCAGATTTTACCTGCAAAATGCTGAGCAAGACAGTGAGCTACAAAGCAGTTCGCCTTCTTCTGCAGGCCAGATCCTAACGGCCCTCTGACCACCTGGTAGAGCAATGCTGGAGTACACTGTGCAAACACTGGTAGCCTATATTGTACAGATACAATGGTGGCAGATAAGTGTTGTTTCTTTGCCACTATCACAGTCACAAAGTATACTTTAAAATAAGCTTTCTCCCACATCTTATCAGATTTGTCCTGAGTTTTCATTCGCTGTCTTTAGCTGCCTCCTTTGTTGTTTCATCACCTTCAGTCCCTCAGTAAACCAAGGGGCTACATGGGTAAAAAACAAACAAACAAACAAACACTGGAGAGAAGGTTCCTGGGGGCAATTGTATCAACTGCTTGGTTCATTTCCTCATTCCAGAAATCAACCAGAAGGCAATTGTTTCAACTCATTTCCTCATTCCAGAAGTCCTCATTCCAGAAGTCAAGCAGAAACCAGCAGGTTGCAGATCAAACTGCGATTAAAAAGCCAGATGCAGACACTGGATCAAAATCTGGCAACCCTAAAAGAGCCATTTTTACTGGTGCCATAACATTTAAAAATTATTCTGTACATCATTGAAAATTCTGAATAGTGACTGAACCCCTGAAATATTACTGGGATCCTGACTATGCTTCCCCAGCTTTTTCTGCTGGAGGTAGGTTTCTTGGCAAAGAGGATATCTACTTGGGATGGACAAAGACTAAGTGGAGTAGTAAGAAATGACCAAGACTCCGGTGATGTCAGTGCCCTACAAAAATCAAGTCAATTTCATGAATGTTGTGAGACTGGACATATCAAAGTGTCTGCTTTGCATGCAAAAGATCCCAGGTTCAATGCCCAGCATCTCCTGTTGAAAAGACCAGGAAGCAGGCAATGAGAAAGACCTTGACCCAAGACCCCCAGGGAGTTGCTGCCAGTCAGAATAGAACATTCTCACCCTGATAGACCAAAGGTCTGACTCAATATAAGGTA
Source organism: Gekko gecko (assembly GCA_029375565.1). Classification (NCBI taxonomy): domain Eukaryota; kingdom Metazoa; phylum Chordata; class Lepidosauria; order Squamata; family Gekkonidae; genus Gekko; species Gekko gecko. Next base: position 265,137 of record JAPDNY010000041.1, read on the forward strand.
GCTTTGTGTGTGTGTGCGCGCAGCAGATGGTAGAAGAAATGCATTTCCTGCATTTTCTGTTTGTAGGATTTTTTTAAAAAAACTACCATATCATTCAATTATTTCTAATCTTATAATCATTGTGTATAATTTAGGAAAGGCATTGACATTAACTGTTGTGATTTTTCATGGCAGCTTAGAGCCATTCAAGGTGTCTTCTGGTAACCTGTATTTATTTTTGGATGTCAGCAAACAGCAGCTTTCAATGTTATTGATCAGCCAAATTAAAATATTAGCTCTTGCTAATGTTGAAATTGGATATACCAGCAGTGACTTGGATGCTCTTGACAAAGTCACCTCAGCGTTTGGTGTGCTAGCAATAGGATCATCTCAAATAACTGCTTCTTGTTTGCCAGGCAGTAAGCCACCTACCACATCTAAATGTAATAATTTGTTGATGTGGTCTTAAAGCAAGCAAGCAAGTCATATTGTTAGATTTTATATTAGATTTTACCATATTCAATAATGAATGCCACCTTGAAGATTATTTTTCTTTACAGAGCTCAGAGAATAGAAACTGAAAACCATTGCTATCAAGTACGACAGACAGCCCCCTATTGGAGCATAGCCAGAAAAGAAAAATGTTTTCTTATCTTTATTAATAGCAAAAAAGGTTTTCATTCATTTATTATGCAGCTTATTTATGATACTAAATGCAGTGTAATTGATGCAGTTGTTCTGTTCTGAAAATAATGTCATGATTAATTCATCCATAAACAAAGTTGGCATATTTTCATCGATCTCATGCAGCAAAATTGAAGCTACTAAATACATGTACATAATTTAGCCTCTTAAAAGGCCCTTTAATTGAAAATATAGATATCCCACTGGACTTTTTTTTTTTTTTGGCCTTGTTTTGATAAATGCTGGGATATAAATGAGCAAGATTTTAAAGAATGGGTTTTACGTTCTGCAATGACAAATAAGACAAAAAAGTTTAGAACAGATACATTTTGCCCCTTCAAAATAGTAATGACAAAGCATAGAATCTGATTTCAAATAGCAAGATCAAGTGAAGTATGAAGGGTTAAACTACTTTCTCCTTTCCTTGAACAGCCCCGAGGCAAATTGAGGTTGTACAAGCCTATAATTTGCTTTTTAAGGATGGGAAAACATGACCATCAACTCATCCATTCAGCCTCTTAACTAGTTTACAGAGTTATTGTGAGTATAAAATGTAGGGAAGGGGATAAATCTTTGTTCAGGACAGCAACATAGTTTAGCCAGTCAAAGCCAGGAAGGGCTGGGTTGACTTTCTAATTCTGGGCTTAGTCAGGAAACATGCTCTCTTTTAGAAGGGATCTCGTTTACTGGGTTGCCAAGTTGCCTTGGCATTGTACATCACAATTCCCTGATGTGATGTAAAGAAACACCCTTATAGTTTCTCCTGCTCACCCCATTCCCTCCATGTACAACAATCTAGGAGACTTGCTTGTTATGGCACTTGGGGAGAACGATGACTTCACCCACAGGAGAAGACAGGGCTTCCTCATGGCCCATGGCATCAGAGAACGTATTAGTACAGCAGGAATTTCTGGTTTGCAGGAGACAAACTTAATTTTATTAACAAGGAGGTCAATTAATGTGGCTGACTCCAACAACTTATTTCTGGGGAAAGACTCTGTAAGAAAATCTTAATTACATATTCCAATTGACTGAATATTTGCAACTTTAACAGATTGTATCACCAAGCTATTAAGGCTATATATTACTTGGACTGACAGGAAACAAGATAGAAATCACATAAAGTGGAGGCAAAACAAACTCCTTGAAATTTGATGAATTGAATTTGAAGTCCTTTCCTTGTTCGATTTGGTTTGGGATTCTGTACTTAGCAATACAAAAAGCCGTTGTGTATTTTCTATCAAAGTGAAGATTGATTATAAGCTAGGCAGCTAGAAGCCTTATGTGGCATTTTCTACTGCTTATTGCTATAATTTTCCTGTTCTTGCTTGCTGAAGTGAGCAAAGCAATCTGATAGGGAAACATTACAAGCTGATGTATAATTCAATCCCACAAGGACAGCATAGGAGGGGGGGGAATCCTTTGTATCTAGCTAAATTAATCTATGTGAGCTTTATTGCTGTCTTAATGCCTCTGCTCTTGTTTTCACAGCAGACTCACAGAAACAAATACAATCATTATTTCAAATGGAAAAGATGTTTCTAATATTTCTGTTTTTCCAAGAGAAGCAATCGCCCATCAAAGTCACTTTGGAGAAGCACATGTTCATTCAAAAGGAAATCGGAAAGCAATAAATTATAGCAGTCATTTATCTCTGTAATGCAGTTGATGCAGGGGAAGGATAGTTGGGCTGAATTGTCACCCAATACCACGTTACAATTTGAGGAGCTTAACTGCTCCCCAACAGCCCATGGGGACACAGCCCCTGTTTCTGACTTCTCTGTTGCCCACTCTGCTTCTCTGAGCCCACTCGCAGGGAGGGTGGGGTATAAATAGGATAAAATAAATAAATAAATAAACTGAACAGAACAGAACAGAAAAGGCTGGGCTTGCTGGCTTGGTGTTTTTACCATCAGAATGCTACACACAGAAGTTTCATTACCAGCTAATATCCGAGGATCAAACTGTTGCTAAAGCTACAGCTGTAGTGGCTGAAAAGTTACCCATCAGAGCAAGTAGGTCTTTGTTTGTTTGTTTGTTTCAGTGGTGGTGTTGGGACTGGCTTTTGGGGTGGATGCAGAAGGCCCTGGCTCATAGATTCAGCTGGTGAGCCTCAATGTCAGCTGTACTTAGCAAATCCTATTGAACAAAATGAAATGTACCTCTGTGTAAAAATGCATAGAATCTGGGGTAGAAGGAGGGAAGGAATGAGAAAGCTTGTGGAACGTTTATGCTGTGCTCTGCATTACCAGGAGGATACACCCATTTGGAAATAGCTGCTTACATTGTATGATGACAATTGGCTTGCACTTAGTTACCATGGCAGCCATTTTGTGGTTTGTCATGCCCCTCCACATGGCGACTGTTTTGTGGTGGCTCCTACTAGTTTCAAAATTGAAAAATCGCCCACAATCTCAGAGAGACTGGAGACCCTTGAACTAATGATACTACCAGGGGTCTTTTTTGGGGGGAGTGCACCAGAGCACAGCTCTGGGAGCTCAGGAGCCAAGCCCCGCCCCCAGCCGGTGTCCCGGGGAGTCTTTCAGGCAGCCGAATGTCAATTTCAGCTCCATTATACAATGGAGGGAATAGGGGCAACCTGTTTTGGGGCCCATAGAATTGGACCCCCTGGTCCAATGTTCTTGAAACTTGGTGGGTATCTTGGGGAGAGGCTCCATCAGCTACTCTGTGAGTTTGGAGCCTCTCCCTCAAACCCCCTCCCCTCCAGCCCCCAGAATATACCCTATGTTTTCACCATTGACTTCAATGGCCCATAGGATATAATGGGGCCGAATAGCCACCAAATTTCTTTCATTCCCTCCTTTCCTTCTCTGTTTTTCCTCTTTCTCTCCTTCTTCTCTTCTCTCTTTCTTTCTTTCCAACCTTCTTCTCTTCTCATTTTTCCTCCTTTCCCTGTTTCCCTCCTTCTTCCCTCTCTTTCTTTCCCTCTCCTTTCCTTCTCTTTCTTTCCCTCTTTCCTTCTCTTTACTCTCTCTCTTCCCTTTCCTCTTTCCTCCTTCTGTGGCCCAACTCTCATGAGAAGGAGTTTAAACTTTAAACCCCTTCTCTCTTAGCTCCCCCACCCAGACCAACTGGGCAAGGGAAGGGGAGGCTTTTGAAGATGCCTCTCTCCCTTTTGCTTCCCCTTCTGACATCACTTCTGATGATGTCAGGAGGTATGGAATATGCTAATAGCCTAATAGCTCATTAGCATACCATATGCTAATGAGCTCCTGCAGCTGTTTTTCTACGAAAAGACCCCTGGATACCACTATTTGTTTTACCATAACAGCAGTAGAAGAATAGTGAGCTATAGGAAGAAGAAGAAGAAGAAGAAGAAGAAGAAGAAGAAGAAGAAGAGGAGGAGATTGGATTTATACCCCACCCTTCACTACCCAAAAGAGTCTCAGAGCGACTTACAAACTCCTTTCCCTTCCCCTCCCCACAACAGACACCCTGTGAGGTAGATGGGGCTGAGAGAGCTCTGACAGAAACTGCTCTTTTTTCAAGAACAGGTGTGCCAGAGCCTGTGACTGACCCAAGGTCACATCAGCAGGTGCAAGTGGAGGACTGGGGAATCAAACCCAGTTCTCCCAGATTAAAGTCTGCACAGTTAACCACTACACCAAACTGGCTCTCCATGGAAGGGCAGGGCAGAAGAAACCACAGCTGTCCTCTCTTTATCAACTTCAATGAAAGATTTCTATTTGGTAACCCCAGTTTCTAAACTCCTAATATGTTCCATGATTGGTTTTAGGGTTGCCTGGTCCCCCCATGTTGGAGGGTGCGTGTCTTAATGGTTCAAGCCCCCAAACCTTTACTAGGACTTCCCAGCCACCAGTCTCTCACCTGCTTGCACTGCAGATCCAGCAGAGGAACCTCTTATAGTAACCACACAAAGGCAGTCCAGTGGTACACTATATACAAGAGTTTTATTCACAGTATTCACAAGCAAAGTGCTATGCCAGGCATCCAATATACAGAAGGAGAAGATATGACAGTAACACAAAGACTTATATACAAACCCCCACCAATCAGTGGACTGCTGAGTCACAGTGAATGCACACTGTTCAGTGCCAGGCAGAACAAGTTGGGACTTGTCCTCGGAGTACATCAGCTGACACTAGCTGACAGGTAGCTGTCAATTTAGATCCTAATGATCTAGCTACTGGAGATTAACATACAACACCCCAGGTCACTGGTGGGAGATTGTGGGGAGTAGAGCTGCCTGATCCCAGTTGGGAAACTCCTGGAGATTTGGGGATGGAGCCTGGGCAGAAAAAGGATATCAGTGGGGTACAGTGCCACAGAGTCCACCCTCCAAAGCATCCATTTTCTCCAGGGGAACTGGTCTCTGTAGACTGGAGATGAGCTGTAATTCCAGGGGATCCCCAGGTCCCACCTGGAGGCTGGCATCCCTATCTGGTTTCCATTTGTTCCCTCTGTCCTGCCTCTGGTTTTTTTTTGGGTGGTGGTGGTATAGGAATCTTTCTACTTACTTTCATCACTTCTTTTAAAGCTTTCCTTTATCACTGGTGCATAATTGTTGTTTTTTTAAGAAATCTTCTGAATTCCTTTCTGAATATTACAGAACACATTGGGAAAACTATGACTTAGATCCAAGAAGTTCAGATCAGGGGCAATGGTGTGATTAGCTCAGCTAAATAAGACACAGCTGTGCTCTAATTGAAACCAGGGTTATAAATACAGATTATATAGACTCTTGACATTAAGTCAGCAGCCACAGTTTTTATCTATTGTGGATGTAAAAGGGTGATTTTGATAACAATTGATGTCTTGTCAGAAAATAAAGACAATAGGTATGTATTGCCTTGGAACAGCCTTTGCATAGCTTTGTGAATTTTCCATGAGAGATGACAATAAGCAACATTTCCCCCCAGTTACTTGAAGTTCTCAAATTAACAAAACTGTTTGCTAAATTGTATATATATATTAAAGTTGTCCCCTCCATGTGTGTGTGTGTGCGTGTGTATCTCAAAATCCTAAAAACAAAGCCTTAGATCCAGTACAGAGTGTGGCTTTCTTACCTGCCCTCTGTTGCAGCTCAAAATGTCCCCCAATATTATTCCTGAGGTTACCCTGTCCTTGAGGAACAACCTTTAATAGAGGCCATTTTGGGCTGCAGTATATGTGTGTGTGTGTGGTGGGGGGGACTGGAAAGCTGCACTCTGTGGGTAGGAATCCTTCCACAGGAACACTTTGCTGGATCCATGTCTGTGAACATAAGAACATGTCACTACCTGCTGTATCAAGCCAGTGAACTATCTAGTTCACCATCCTGTTTTGCACAGCAGTTAATCAGTTGCCTAGGGGGCCAACAAACAAGGCAGTAGAGGCCAACCCCTTCTCCTGATGTTGCCTTTTAGTATTGGTTCCCTTTATTTAACATGGCTGGTAGACATAGATGGAACTCTAATCAGTCTAATCCACTTTTAAAGCCATCCATGCTTGTGGCCATCACTAAGACCACTTGCAGTGAATTCTACAATTTAATTACATGTTGAAGAAAGACATATTTCCTTCCTGAATCTGTTGCCTGTCTACTTCATTGGGTACCTCTAAATTGTATCAGCTTCCTCTACGTCATGCATAATTTTATGAATCTCCACCCCACCCCCATGCAGTTACGGTTTATTCTAAACTTGAAAAGTTCCACACTCTTCAGCCTTTCCTCACAGGAAAGGTCCTGCAACCCCTTCATCATGTTAGTTGTTCTCTTCTGTACTCCTTCTTGCTCTGCAATATCCCCTTTAAGATACAGTTTTGGTCACAATAACTCAGAAAGGATATTGCACAAATATAAGAAGTTCAGACTAGAGCAAACAATATGACTCCAGCAGAGGCCACAGCACAGATCTATTGGTGGCTTTAATTTTGATAACTTTCCTACTACTCTCAAGCTCAGAATTTGCTTTTTCCACCATTACTGCTCAGGAATCTTTTTAAAGTTTTAGTTCAAAAGAGCAAAAATAGTCACTACTATCTATGGAATCACTATAGAAATGTGCAAAATTATATAGTAAGAATCTTGGAACTAAAAAGTAAAATATAATTATTCTTATAAAGTGACACTTCTGGTTTTGTATAGTTGTAATACATGCTTCTGCTATAGAAGTCACCTATTGGGTTCCCAAGTGATAATAGTGATGGAGGAGATCAGCATCCTGTTTTTGAAAGGTCATTCTTTTCCCTGAAGGGATCTTATCCAAGAATGAGGTGGTGGCTAAGCAGAACACCAGAATTCATTGCTTCCGTCTTTTCCTAGTGACCTTTGTTAATGAAGGTCTGTTGCCTCCTGGTAATCAGAACTTGACTTCATGTTGCATGTTCTCAGGGCATCAAGTTTAGGATAGTATAATCCAGGACATTGTCAGCTTTAGGCCATGATCTAGCCAAAGTTAACATTTACATTAAGTACCATCAGTATAATAAAAGGTAGAGACATCACCCTGCCAACAAAAGTCCATATGGTCAATGTGATAGTAATGTATGGCTGCAAGAATTGGACCATAAGAAAAGCTGAGCACCAAAGAATAGATGCTTTTGAATTACAGTGCTGGAGAAGACTCTTGAGAGTCCCTTGGACTGGAAGGAGATCAAATCAATCAATCCTAAAAGAAATCAACCCTGACTGTTCACTGGAAGACCAGATACTGAAGCTGAAGCTCAAATACTTTGGCCTCCAAATGAGAAGGCAGCATTCACTGGAGAAGACCCTGATGCTGGGAAAAGCTGAAGGTAAAAGAAGAAGGGGACGGCAAAGGATGAGATGGTTAGGCAGTGTTATTGATGCAATGAACGTGCAATGGGAAATGGGACATTTTCTCAGTGGAGAGTGCTTTTTAACTTGTTTATTAATGATTTGGAGTTAGGAGTAAGCAGTGAAGTGGCTAAATTTGCAGATGAAATGAAGTTGTTCAGGGTGGTGAGAACCAGGGAGGATTGTGAGGCACTCCAAAGGGATCTGTCGAGGATGGGCGAGTGGGCGTCAATGTGGCAAATGGGGTTCAATGTGGCCAAGTGCAAAGTGATGCACATTGGAGCCAAAAATCCTAAGTATAAATACACATTTGTGGGGTCCGAACTGGCAGAGACTAACCAAGAGAGAGATCTTGGAGTTGTAGTAGATAACTCAATGAAAATGTCTAGACAGTGTGCAACTGCAATAAATAAGACCAACACCATGCTGGGGATTATTAGGAAGGGCATTGAAAACAAATCAGCCAGTATCATCATGCCCCTATATAAATCAATGGTGTGATCTCATTTGGAGTACTGTGTACAGTTCTGATCACCACACCTCAAAGAGGATATTATAGCATTGGAAAAAGTGCAGAAAAAGGCAATAAGAATGATAAAAGGGTTGGAACACTTTCCCTATGAAGAAAGGTTAAAACACTTGGGGCTCTTTAGCTTGGAGAAACAATGACTGAGGGGTGACATGATCAAGGTTTATAAGATTATGCATGGGATAGAGCAGGTTGAGAAAGAAGTACTTTTCTTCCGTTCTCACAATACAAGAACTCGTGGGCACTCCATGAAATTGCTGAGCAGTCGGGTTAGAATGGATAAAAGGGAGTACTTCTTCACCCAAAGAGTGATTAACACATGGAATTCACTGCCACAGGAGGTGGTGGCAGCTACAAGCATGGACAGCTTCAAGAGGGAATTAGATAAGCATATGGAGCAGAAGTCCATCAGTGGCTATTAGCCACAAGGTATAGATAGGAACTCTCAGGCTGGGTCAAATGATGCTCTGTATTCTTGGTGCTTGGGGGTCAACAGTGGGAGGGCTTCTAGTGTCCTGGCCCCACTGGTGGACCTCCTGATGGCACCTGATATTTTTGGCCACTGTGTAACTGAGTGTTGGACTAGATGGGCCATTGGCCTGATCCAACATTGGCTTCTCTTATGTTCTTATGTTCAATTAAGCAAACTCTGGAGGATGGTAGAAGACAGGAGGGCCTGGCATGATGTGGTCCATGGGGTCTCAAAGAGTCGGATTCAACTGTGTGACTGAACAACAACAAAACCATCGGTATGCATTAAAAGTAAGCACGCAGTTAAGTCACTCATAATGAAATGTGATCTACTAAGTACTTGGGAGCCAAAGTCCCACTATGCATAGACCTATAGCCTTTTAAGTGATCTCCTTTGTATAACTCAGGTACTGTATTTTGTTCAGAATGATTAACAGTTATAAACAACATGGTAGGCACAATCCATTCAAAGTTAAGTGTGCATGAAGTCTCATCTATTCCAGCACTTAACTTTAATTGGAACATGCCCTATATCTTTGTGGAGATCTTCTGTAGGTTTCAGAATCCTCTGTATATTTCCTAAGAAAGGCCCTTATTGTAAAGCAAATCAAAATCTGTTATTCCAGTTTAACTCTGTTCTGTGTGCTATATTTAAAGAGTCACAAAGAAGGCAAGGCAAGGCAATGGAGTATAAAGGAAGTACTCAAAGCCCATTTCTACCTGATTCTTTCAGTGGTAAATGGCAGCCTTTCTCATCATCCAAAAGATCCTTATTTCATCCTCATTGTCTCTATTACTAATATGCACATGTTCATACAAAAGCTGTCGTACTAAGTCAGACCGTGCATTAGAAGAGGAATTTTTTTGTTCATACTTTATCTGTGTGCTGTATTTTGACATTCCATAATTTGAAATTTGCAAAACTTTCATCCTTGTCTCTGACAATTCCATTGCTCAAGAAAAACCAGAGTGCTATATACTGTGAGAAGATGACACCAAGTGAATTAAACTGGTCTCTCTTTTCTTGCTGTTAAAATCTGGTCTAATTTGTTCGATAGCCTCTTTCTTTGTTGGGCATCTAATTATAAAGGCTTATCACACTGTAAAAACCACTGTTGGTCTTCTGTCATCATTGATTGCACACTGGATTAATAGCTAAAAAGGACTAATTTCTAGTGCAGCCAACGAAAGCTTTCTGCTGGAGTTGCTAATCTGCAGTCCACAGGGCAGGTGTTTATTTATAAATACACTGATGAAATGGGAGATGGGGTACATGTGGCTGCACCCCAACATTCTTCTAGCTGTTTTTTAGTTTGCCCACCATTCTCCTCCACAGTTGTCAGATTGCCAGCAGGGAGCAGAACTACAGGAAGTAGATGAGCTATCTCCTACCTTACTTTTTGGATGTATGTAAAAAGTAAATTCTGGCGTGTAACATGGCAACCTTCAATGAAACCAGCGTGTTCGATCCTCCTCCTGAAAACACGGACACAGTATTTAGTAGTTCTCATTTGGGAAATCTTTCCGGTGAAAAGGGGACACACTTCAGTGAAGGCTTTGTCAGAAGTGAGATTGTGGTTAAATTGTGAAAATAAAATCCATGAACCACCCCACATCTTTTAAGAACACTTGTGACTAGTTTTTGTATCTTGTAATGTGTCTGTGTTGAGAGCCGTCAAGTCGCTTCCAATTTGTGGCTTTCCCTATTGATAGCAGCCTTGCTCAGGTCTTGCAAACCGATGGCCATGGTTTCCCTGATTAAGTCCGTCAATCTCATGTTGAGCCTTCCTCTTTTCCAGCTGCCTTCAACTTTTCCCAGCATTATTGTCTTTTCCAGTGACTCTTGTCTTCTCATAATGTGACCAAAAGTACAATAGCCTCAGTTTAGTCATCTTAGCTTTTAGGGAGAGTTCAGGCTTGATTTAATCTAAAACCCAGTTATAAAACTCATAATACCAATTTATAATCTCATAATACTGGTTACAATTTAATGAGCAAATGACAAATAGCCACTCCCATATCCATGTTTAAGCAAAGGATTCATGTGTTTAATATGCATGCATGGTATCGTCACTTAATTGGGGAGCATGTATGATGTTGGCCAGATAGAGGAGATCCTGAGACATATTAATGCTCTGAAATATATGTGCTTCTGCAGATGCACCCCATTCATTCAGCCAGGATGGGACTGAAAGAGCATGACATGACTCCCCCCTCCTCACAACCCCAACATTTACTAGGCCTGCCTTATAAGCACTTGATTACACAGTGGTCCACTTCACATGATCCTTCCCCCTTCCTTATGCTGGAGGAGAAATTCTGTGAATTGGACTTGTGAACTGTCACATGCTCATGGTGGAAGGCAGGGGCTTATGCCACTGCTCCATCACATAGTTTAGCACTATCCTGGGCCATGATTTAACTTTAAATACTCAAAAGAGATTCATACAAAACTTCAAAAAGTGCAGCTGGGCGAAACATAGTAACATTCATTTAAATCACATTAATGGTTCAAAAGGACATTAGAATGATATCAGGGAAAAGGCAACTTAAGATGTAACAATCATGTTCACTACCAAGAACTGAGGAATAGTAATTTCTACTCTTTTCTCTGCAAAGAGCATTAAAACAAGTAAAAGTCTAGAACGAGCAGGCTGAGAATCAGAATGCATATGTTATGATGTATAAGACGGTTATAAAGCCAGCATAAGTTTGGGCATATCTCAACAGTACTGCTTTCCCAATTCTTTCCAGGCTCAATCTAAAGTTCTGTTTTTGACCTTTAAAGCCATATACCACTTGGGTCCAGACTAGTATCTGATGGACAGTCTCAACCTGAGATCCGTACAAGGTGTCTTCCTGCAGAAACTATCCTTAGGTAAAGTTAGCTTGGCTGTGGCCCGTGGAAAGGGTCCTTTAAATTTACTTTGCACAGGTTGTGGAACTCTCACACTGCGGCTGAGGTTTGCACTGTCCCTGCTGGCCTTCCAGAACAAACTAAATTTTTCTTGGCTAGAAGGTTTTTTTTTTTAATCAGATTGATGCTGGAACAAACCTATTGAGGTTTATTCCCCTGTGCTTTTAAATGTTATTCAGTTCTGCTTGTATAATGTGTGTGAGATAACCTATTGTGAGGAACTCTGAGTAGAAAGTTCAGGAACGAAATCATCTTATTTACTGAAGATGCGGTAGTATCCCCCAGCTCATGGCTGTTTGGGTTGTTAAATTGGCTTATTTTGTCAAGCACATTATCACTTGCCACTTATCCCTTCTTTGCACATGTGCAGTTCGCAGCATTCTTCCAATGGCCAGCATCAGCTAGATTGCATTGCCTGCTTTGTGTGCCTTCACAATTTTGTTGTACCATTAGAAGTGTGTTAGAAATTTAGCTAGGATCTGTAAATCCCTGAATGTGGAACTGATACAATTCATAATCATTGTCCTCCTTGATATCACTGTTAGAAGGAAAATCCAAGAGGTGAATGATTGCAACCGTGTAACATCCAGCCATGCAGGGATCCAATCTTGTAAGCAACTGAGCCCCTTCCTAATGAGTGGGTCAGCATCTCAGGAGTCAAGACAGCCCTGAGCTATAATCTCTTCCATGGTGCACCTTACTCACTTTGTACTTCTTTCAGCAACTGAGACTGAAATGGGATGGCAATTTGCATGCAGATGGGGAAGATGAGCTGGAACTTCTTTCATTGCTAACCTGGACTGCAAAATAGAAGTAGTCAAGAAGAACCTATCTTCTACTTTTCACTATGCACACTTTTTCTCCTAGGAGCCAAGGCTCAGACATGAGGGGATGAGGGGGGTGGTGAGGAATAGGCATTATTATACTGATAAAATGATAGCAAAATCAAGATGATTGCACCCATAGTTGCGGCATCTGTTGAGTTCACACCGTTCATTTTTCTAGCTCAGGGAAGAGTCAATAGCCCAGCAATTACTTCATTAATTTTAGTCATTCTGCAAATCATGCAGGATTTATAGTGATGATATTTTAAACTAGAACTGCAGCTTGTGTATTCTGGTGATTTTTCAAAAACCTTATTGTTGCCAGGGCTCTTTTTGTAGCAGGAACTCCTCTGCATATTAGGCGACACACCCCTAATGCAGCCAATCCTCAAAGAGCTTACAGTAGCCCCTGTAAGAAGAGCTCTATAAGCTCTTGGAGGATTGGCTACATTAGGGATGTGTGGTCTAATATGCAAAGGAGTTCCTGCTACAAAAAGAGCCCTGATTTTCTCCAAAGGAAATCTGAAACACATTTGAAGAATCGTGCCTAAATAAAGCATCCAAGAAATGTATATAGAGATCTCAGAGAGTGTTGATGAATGGTGATGAAATATCTCAGAGGGTCTACTTGAGTAGCCAGCACATTTCATCAAGGGCAAAATCTGAGGCATCTGAAGGTTGATCAAAAGAACTGTGGAGTTTCAAAGGAAACTAAAGACGTTTTGATAAGACTGACATTTCTCAGGAGGCTTCAGAACTTCCCAACAAAGCATTGATAATGCTCTAACCATCTAATCTTGAGCTTTATTTTTCAGTTTTGTGACTTACCTTATTATTTCATGTTGGTACACAGTCAAATACTTGTTTATTTTCTAAATCTAATTGCAATTGTCCACCACCCAGCCACATTCTCTATTATCTCTGAGCCAGTTTGCATTAAGGCTCTTCTTGAATGATTTATCATTTTATTTAACACTCATCACGAACCTATTCAGGTGTGCAAACATAAACCTTTAATATTTGCAGCTGGACAATTTAGACTATGTAAACCTTATTATTTTCTTTTAAATCTCAGTAATGCCACAAAGCCTGAAAAAAACACAAATTGTAAGCATTTATTATTTTTTCTTAGACTTTGTGCTCAGGATTTTCAACGAATAAAGGACATGTTTGATATTGATTGATGAAACCTCATACAAGCATGCCTTGTTTATGTTCAGATGTTTTATTGAGTTTCCATTGCAGAGGAAGGAGGGATATAAATAAAAAAGACTTTTCTAGAACAGTTGGGCTCTTATCTACACAGAGAAGATTAGAAAACAAGGGCAGAAAGGGAGTTTTCAGGGATGGTTTGGTACAATGAGAAGAAAATCCCACAAATTTTGGTGAGAATCTTGGCAATATTTTATTGGCCTTTTCTACTAAGTGTGACAAATGTGATAAGTAAATCGAAATGCATAGATGGCACACGGGGTAGTTAAAACATGAGGCTCCATGACTTTGTTGGTCAACAATTGGGGCTCGGTCTAGGGCTGAGCACATTTAATCCACATTTATTTTCTTTTTACAGTAGCTTATTTTTTTGTCAACAATTTCAGTTTTCCAATTTATGCTTTTTATTACTGTGTAAACATACTGTGTATGTCCAATATATAGCCTTTATTTGTATAAACCACTACAATGTAAAATACGAATTTACTGATGCATAAATAACATTGAAAAATACATACTTTGGTGGGGAAAATGCACTATGAGGAAATAGGGATGGTACAAAAATAAAGGATTGTTGTTTAGATGTGCACAAAAGAGAAGTAGGAACAAAATGGGGGATGTTCAGCTTGAAAGAAAAAGAGAAACGTGAAATCCTCTCTAGCTGGGTCACGCATTCAGACTCATCACTTGCGGGCTACAACAGTATGATAATTGCATGGAGTAAGAGGCTGTCACACAGGGGACACCCATATCTTCTGAGATTACCCCAGACGTAGTGCTTTTCAAACTATCCAGTTGAAATGTCAAAAGTACATCAAGTGATGCATATGTGAGTGTGAAACAACAGTTCATTGTCTAGCAGCTGAGTCATGAAGCTCTCATTCACATATGCATGTACATCAGGGCTTTTTTTTGAAGAAAAAGTCCAGCAGAAACTTATTAGCATATGAGGCCACACCCCAACAGCACAGCTCATTAGCATATTAGGCCACACCCCATGTTACCAGAAGTGTGGTCATCCAGCCACACACCTTTTGCTTCTTATTCTGTTTACCTTGTTTGTTGTCAAAACCAGGGTGTTTTTTGTAGCAGGAACTCCTTTGTATGCTAGGCCACACACCCCTAATGTAGCTGATCCTAATGAGTTTTTGTTGTTGGGTGTGGCCTATTACGCTAATGAGTCCCTGCTGGGTGTGGCCAACTTGGGAGCCAGCCAGAACTCTGTTCCTGCTCCAAAATAGCCCTGATGTACATTACTGTATTTGTCTGCTCTTTTTTTTGTTTAATTTTTTTTAATTGACAGTAGTATAGTGCTACAATTAATAAACAATGTGGATAAGAACATGTTACAACATAAATAACAATGAAAACAAGTAAGATAGCAATTCAAATCTGAAAGTAGATGATATAACAATGCTTATAAGTTGTAAAGAAGCAAGAACAAAATTTGTAAACACATTTCTTGTAATGGTATAACTTTTAAAAAACAGTAAAGATAGATCTGGTGTTTTCTCTATTTTAGTAGCATATCTTATGTGAGATACTGATATATTATATAACAATGAGATACCATCCTCGACTGTGTACAGATAGGAGGCTATAAAGTATGACTTTCTTATAACCATTCATGATAATTCTTCCATGTTTGAGGTATGTATTCTTCTTTTGATAAGAATTCCAATATCGGATACCATTTCGCATTAAAATGAATATAGGATGAAGATTTAGATTTGGCTATATATTTATCCATTATGCTTTCCATAATGTACTGGTCCCACAGTTTGCGGAACCATGTCTGGGCATTAGGAGCTTTATCGTTCTTCCAATGTGAGGCGATAGTTTCATGCTGCGTAAAGCATTGCTGCAAGTATGCTGTTATGATGATGCTGTTCTATGTGTTTAGGCCAAGCTTCCAGTAATATTTGTCTGCTCTTGATGACAGTTAATTTGAAAAATACATGAACTGACACCACTGGAAAAAAACCCAACATGTTGGAGGAATTGTATCTGTAAACTGTGATGGTAGATCTCTGATGGCTTATTCACACAAGTCCTCATGGTGTTCTGTTAGTAATGAGCATGCCTGTGTGAACTAGTCCATATATACATGTCCCTATTGCCTCCTTGGAGTCACCTACAGCTGTAGCTTTGCATTCATCTTTGTGATTTGAAACTGAAATGCTGGATTAGGGCAAGAGGCTTGTTGGAAAATGTCTTTGGGCCAATTCTAATGATGCTCTGACGTCCCCAAACTAGTCTTGGGACTGGATTTGGGAATTCCAAGTTTTTGCCCAAAAGAACAGCAATTAGCTCCGTTTTTTCTTCTGGTGGTAGCTTTCTAAGGATCTCCCTGCAGCTGTATACTCAGGTGGAGAACAGGAACAGAAATCTGTTCAGCAGTATTTAGTTAAGTCTGTTTTTATCGTTGCCATAGCTGGGTTATTGGTCAACAGGGAGGAGCAGCTTTGAGATACATTATAGCCTGTCATAAACTAAGATGTAATAGATGTTCTGCACTAATAAAAACTAATGATACCAGTAGAGCTATGTATGATGAGGCAATGTTGATATTACATCTTCTGCAACAATATAATTAAACTGTCTCCATTCTTATGTGCTTTCTGATTGTTTGGTTAATAATTGTTTATCTTTGGCATTATTCTTTTATAATGCTCTGATATTATTTGTTGCTGATTTCTTCAGTGGCAAACCCCCATTGTCTCATGTATTATAATCAGGACAAGTCGAAAAACTCTGCTCATTTGATTAGGTTTCATGAGACCCAAGAATTCTTTTTTACAAGTAAATGCCAGGTATATATTGAGACAGAGATAATGGATACTCATGTGCTGAATTCTTGGAATTCAGAGAGGGGGAGGCCTGGTATGAATACATATATATATGGAGAGCTGAAAGTATGCTCACATGTGAAAAAGGAGAACAGCCAACTCTGTGTAAGGCACAAACCTTTAAGGGAAACTGGGTGGAGGGCTTTTTTTAGGAGCTTATGAAGAGGTAAGCCTTTGACTATGCATAGTCAGTCTAAACTTATGAACATGGGTGCTGTAGACTTGGTCTCTCAACTAGGTCACCACAGGCAATGGAATGGAGTGCTAGGCTTCTTTAGCCTAGTGGATTGAGACCCTCATTAGGTACTTTGGGACACTTGGGTCCCAACACAGACCAGTGAACGTATCTGAATTAAAGCCAAATGAATGATTATTGATAAGTGGATTCTTCTGGAGTTCTTTTTGTTGTTGTTCAGTCGCACAGTCGAGTCCGACTCTTCGCGACCCCATGGACCAGATTACGCCAGGCCCTCCTGTCTTCCGCTGTCCGCTGAAGTCTGCTCAATTTCATGTTCGTTGCATCGATGACACTGTCTAACCATCTCATCCTTTGCCGTCCCCTTCTTCTTTGACCTTCAATCTTTCCCAGCATCAGGGTCTTCTCCAGTGAATGCTCCCTTCTCATTTGGTGGCCAAAGTATTTGAGCTTCAGCTTCAGGATCTGGCCTTCAAGGGAACAGTCAGGGTTGATTTCTTTTAGGATTGACTGATTTGATCTCCTTGCAGTCCAAGGGACTCTCAAGAGTCTTCTCCAGCACCATAGTTCAAAAGAATCTATTCTTCGGCGCTCAGCCTTCCTTATAGTCCAACTCTCGCAGCCATACATTACTATGGGGAATACTATTGCTTTGACCATGCAGACTTTTGTTGGCAAGGTGATGTCTCTGCTTTTTATCATGCTGTTTAGGTTTGCCATCGCTTTCCTCCCAAAGAGCAGGCGTCTTTTAATTTCATGGCTGCAGTCACCATCTGCAGTGATCTGGGATCCCAGGAACGTGAAGTCTGTCACTACTTCTACGACTTCCCCTTCTATTTGCCAAGGAGTGATGGGGCCAGATGCCATGATCTTAGTTTTTTTGATGTTGAGCTTCAAGCCCACTTTTGCACTCTCCTCTTTCACCCTGAGCAAGAGGCTCTTTAGGTCCTCTTCACTTTCTGCCATCAGAGTGGTATCGTCTGCATATCTGAGGTTATTGATCTTTTCCCCAGCAATCTTAACTCCAGCTTGTGATTCATCCAGGCCAGCATTTCGCATGATGTACTCTGCATATAAATTAAATAAGCAAGGTGACAATATACATCCTTGTTGTACTCCTTTTCCTATGCTAAACCAATCAGTTGTTCCATATCCGGTTCTAACTGTTGCTTCTTGACCCTTATACAGGTTTCTCAGGAGACATATGAGGTGGTCTGGTACTCCCATCTCTTTAAGAACCTGCCATAATTTATTGTGATCCACACAATCAAAGGCTTTAGCATAGTCAATGAAGCAGAAGTAGATGTTTTTCTGGTACTCTCTTGCTTTCTCCATAATCCAGCGAATGTTTGCAATTTGATCTCTAGTTCCTCTACCTCTTCGAAACCCAGCTTGTACTTCTGGCAGTTCTCTATCCACGTACTGTTGGAGCCTAGCTTGTAGGATGACCTTGAGCATGACCTTGCTAGCGTGTGAAATGAGTGCAATTGTGCGATAGTTTGAACATTCTTTGACGTTGCCCTTCTTTGGGATTGGAATGTAAACTGACCTTTTCCAATCCTGTGGCCACTGTTGTGTTTTCCAAATTTGTTGGCAAATTGAGTGCAGCACTTTAACAGCATCTTCTTCTAAGACTTTGAATAACTCAGCTGGGATACCATCACCTCCACTAGCTTTGTTATTAGTAATGCTTTCTAAGGCCCATTTAACTTCGCTTTCCAGGATGTCTGGCTCGAGGTCAGTGATTATACCATCGTGGTTGTCAAGGACATCGAGGTCCTTCTTGTATAGTTCTTCTGTGTATTCTTGCCATCTTTTCCTAATCTCTTCTGCTTCTGTTAAGTCCCTACCGTTTTTGTCCTTTATCATGGCCAGCTTTGCATGGAACGTTCCCTTGATTTCTCCAATTTTCTTGAAGAGATCTCTAGTCCTTCCCAATCTATTGTTTTCCTCTATTACTCTGCATTGTTCATTCAGGAAAGCCTCCTTATCTTTCCTTGCTGTTCTCTGGAAATCTGCATTAAATTGGGCAAATCTTTCCTTATCCCCATTGCCTTTAGCTTTCCTTCTTTCCTCTGCTATGTGTAAAGCCTCATCAGACAGCCACTTTGCTTTCTTGCATTTCTTTTTCTTTGGGATGGCGGTGAGTGCTGCCTCCTTTACAATGTCACGGACCTCTGTCCATAGTTCTTCAGGCACTCTGTCTATCAAATCTAGTCCCTTAAACCTATTCTTCACCTCTACTGTATATTCATCGGGGATGTGATCTAGGTCAAATCTGAATGGCCTTGTGGTCTTCCCAACTTTCTTCAATTTAAGTCTGAATTTTGCAATGAGTAGCTCATGATCTGAGCCATAGTCAGCTCCAGGTCTTGTTTTTACTGACTGGATAGAGCTTCTCCATCTTTGACTGCAAATTATATAGTCAATCTGATTTCGGTGTTGCCCATCTGGTGATGTCCATGTGTAGAGACGCCTCTTAGGTTGTTGGAAAAGGGTGTTTGCTATGACCAGTGTGTTCTCTTGACAAAACTCTGTTAGCCTTTGCCCTGCTTCATTTTGTTCTCCAAGGCCAAATTTGTCTGTTATTCCGGTTACCTTTCGATTTCCTACTTTAGCATTCCAGTCCCCTATGATGATGAGGACATCATTTTTTGGTGTTAGTTCTACGAGCTGTTGTAGGTCTTTGTAGAACTGGTCCACTTCAGCCTCTTCTGCAGCAGTGGTTGGGGCATAGACTTGGATTACTGTGATATTGAATGGTTTGCCTTGGATTCGGACCGAGATCATTCTGTCATTTTTGAGATTGTATCCCAATACTGCCTTTCTCACTCTCTTGTTGACTATAAAGGCCACACCATTTTTTCTACGGGATTCCTGGCCACAGTAGTAGATATAATGGTCTTCTGAGTTAAATTCGCCCATTCCTGTCCACTTTAGTTCACTGATTCCCAAGATGTCGATGTTCATTCTTGCCATCTCATTTTTGACCACGTCAAGCTTACCTTGATTCATAGATCTTACATTCCAGGTTCCTATGCAGTATTGTTCTTTGCAGCATCGAACTTTCCTTTCACCGTCAGACACATCCACAACTGAGCGTCCTTTCGGCTTTGGCCCAGCCGCTTCACTCTTTCTGGGGTTACTCGTACTTGCCCTCTGCTCTTCCTCAGTAGCATATTGGACACCTTCCGACCTGACCTGGAGTTCTACCCAGTTATAAATATCTTTTCTTTACTCCTGAAGTTTTACTCTGTCAATCTTCTATTGAATTTCATGGGCCTTTGAGGAGTACAATCTTCTCCCTGTTTCCCCTCTGTCTGTGAAAACCATAATATTGGGCATTTTTTTAGAGTAAAGTCTCTAGGGTTTGCACTTCTGTGACCCAAGACGGAAACAAGCAATCCCCACCAAGACCCCTAATAGGCCTCCTCCCAAATGAGCCCTTTGTGTACTAACAATCTAAAAAAATGCTTTGGGGCCATACAGAGGGTTCATTCTGGTGTGTGTGTGTGTGTGTTACTATTTTGATCAAGAAGTGGTCCAAAAGTTCATTTTGCATTTGCTGATCATGGCAATTATAGGAAACAAATGGGAACCCACAAGGCATCTCACTTCCCCTTCTCCCACTATTTTCTCTTCCCCTTTCCTGAAAGCCCCCCAGTCTCTTTCTTTTTCCTCTTCCTTCTCTCCTTCTAGGGTTGCCAATCTCTGGGCAGGAGCTGGAGATCTGGAATCACCACAGATCTCCCAAGTACAAAGATCAGTTCCCCTTAGGGTTACCAGATTCAGATTGGAGAATCCCTGGAGATTTGGGGGTGGAGGCTTGGTAGGGTGAGGGTTTGGGGAGAGAAGCAACCTCAGCAGGCTATACTGCCATAAAGTCCACCATCCAAAGCAGCCATTTTCTCTGAACTGATATTGGTAATCTGGAAAGCAGATTTCTGTCATCTGGAGAGCTGTTATAATTCTGGGTACCTCCAGCTCCCACCTGGAGGTTGGCAACCCTCATCCCCCCTTGAGGAAATGGCTGCTTTGGAGGGTGGAGTATATGGCGTTATACCCCTCTGAGGTCCCTCCCCTCCTCAAACCCCACCCTCCCCAAGCTCTACCCCCAATTTCTAGGAATTTCCTAACCTCCTTCCCTCCTTTTGGCAATCCCCATATCCTCCCCCTGCCTCATTCTCTCCTTCTCAGCCATTCACCAACTTACCTTTTATCTGCCTTCCATCTTCAGCAATATTTATTCTTTAGTTACTTCATTTGTACCCCACCTTTCTCCACAGTGGGAACCAAAGCAGCTTACATTATTCTCGTCTCCTCTTTTTTCCCATACAACAAACCTGTGAGGTAAGCTAGACTGAGAATATGTGACTTGTCCAAAATCACCCAGTGGGCTTCCACCTCAAGATAGAGATTCAAACCTGGGTCTCACAGACCCTACTGTGAAGCTCTAACTACTATACCACAATGGCTTTCACAGGGTGACTGCTGTAGAACAGTAACAAGAAGCCAAGCCTGGTTCAGTCAGGCAAGTCACCCAGAGGTTGCTTCCAGGCCTAGGGTTGCCAATGTCCAGGTGGAACCTGGAAATATCCCAGAATTACAACTAGACTCCAGATAACAAAGATCTATCCCCTGGAAGAAAATGACTGCTTTGGAGGGTAGACTCTATGGCATTATATTTAGCTGAGGCCTTCCCCCTCCCCAAACCCTGAGCTCTTTACACTGCACCTCAAAATCTCCATAAATCTCCTAACCTGGAGCTGGCAACCCTGGGGTCCAGGACTGGCCACAATTAGTCCTCCCTCAAAGGCTAAAATAGGCCTGGAATGGACCCTGCCTCTACCCTCTGCCTTTTACTGACAAAGCTCAGCCTGAAATACTGTAGTTACCTAGCAACAGCCACTGATGAAATCTGTTTCTTAAAGCTATGGGCATTCCTTCATGTTTGGATTTTTTTAAGCTGCCCAGTGCATTATTTTTTTAGATTTCATATTTTTTCTGCAAACCTAGGACCCTTTTCAGGTTTGTAGAAAGAGCTTTCTTGCCTTTTCACAGCTTCATTCACTGTGTTTAAGTATCCTAAGATATCACGTCTTCCCTATTAGAATATAAGATACTGCAGTCCAAACTCTTATAATTATTACTGACTTGGACTAATTAAAGAGCTACATTTTTCCTTTATGCCTGATAATTCTCTGTGACCACTTCTTATGAAAATCTGACCGATGCACAGTTGCCTTTATTAATGTTTGTGTGTGTGTGTGTGATTATATACCCATTTATACATTTACATTAAGATGACATTTCTTTCTCTCTCCCTGGATCAATCATAACAGTTAAATGAATGAGATCAGCATGTTTGCCATTACAGAATTGTGGAGAATATTCAAATATGTACTTAGTCTCAGCCTTGATGATACTTGAAGGTTCTCATAAAGAGACTCTTTGGAGATAAAATTTGATGCAATTAATCAGCCTATGAACTGCCGTGTCAGCAGCTGCATATTTATGTAATGCAGGGCAGGCAAATGCCGACTGGAATTAGATCCACCAGATGAGTATAGCTAAAGGAAAGAGGATTTAACCAAGCAGATTCAGGGCTGTTGCCAGGCACTGCGTGTAGGAGTTGACTTCTTGGCTGATTTCACATAGGGTACTTCAGCGGGAGCATTTAATGGAGGAATGGTTACCCCTGGCTTCAGCCCTTTTGGCCCACAATCTGTTTATGTAAGCCAGTGTGTCATACCACAGTTAAGAGAAGATATTTCCACAGCAAAATTGCTCCTTATACATATCATGGGGTGTTGTAGGTAGCATTCATATGGGGAGGTGGATTTCTTTTTCCCAAATTGCCTTTTTTGCTATAGCCATTGATGCCTCTTATTCCCCCCCTCTTTTAAAAGAGGGATTTCTCTTTCATTTCTCTTTGAGGAGAAGACAACACACCCCTTCATAACTTCTGCCCTTGTAGTTGTTTTATGTTACACACAGTGGAAGGGGGGGGGGTGCTCTAGTGGGATGGTAGGAAGGTTCACTCTGAGCACCTGCAGGGCAAAACTCTAAAATTTTGCAGACCCTCCCTTGCAGATTTTGATGGAACCCCTTAATTGAAAGCCAAAGTAAAGAGAAATGTTTCAGCTTGGCACCTAAAGGTCTGTTAAGTAAGAACGAGGTGAACCTCAAGAGGGAGGGCACTCCAAAAGTGAGGTGCCACCAATGAAAAACTGGTCACTGCCCCACCTTACCTCTGCAAGAAGAAGAAGAGTTGGATTTATATCCTTCCCTTCACTTGGATTCTCAGAGCAGCTTACAATCTCCTTACCTTCCTCTCCCCACAACAGATGCCCTGTGAGGTAGGTAGGGCTAAGAGAGCTCTGAGAGAGCTACTCTTGAGAGAATAGCTGCGAGAGAACTGTGACTGACCCAGGGTCACCCAGCTGACTACATGTGGAGAAGTGGGGAATCAAACGCAGTTCTCCAGATTAGAGTCCATCTCTCTTAATCACTACACCAAACTGGCAAGTGGGGGTACAGAACAGAGCTTGAGAGGAGCCACAAGGTATGGATAGGAACTCTCGGTCTGGGGCAAGTGATGCTCTGTATTCTTGGTGCTTGGGGGGGTCAACAATGGGAGGCTTCTAGTGTCCTGGTTCCACTGATGGACCTCCTGATGGCAACTGGTATTTTTGGCCACTGTGTGACAGAGTGTTGGACTGGATGTGCCATTGGACTGATCCAACATTGGTTTCTCTTAAGTTTTTATGGGTTGCTTGACCCACATGGACTTTTGATTACTTGATTGCCCTTTTCAGAGACCTGGTTTTTGATAAGAGATCTTATGCAGTTTTTTGAGGGGGCAGGAGAAAGCTGATTTCACTAGCATGCCTAAGTTTGCACCCTTATTTCATTGGTAGTTTTAGAGGAAGAGATGTACTTGTGAGGAAATGTATGATTTGGACAGGGAGGGGTTTCCTGCTGCTTTGGTCTGAGCTGTCAAGGGTCAGATTGGATGAGCTGTGACTATATAGGACCTATGGGAGCAGTATGAGGAGCTGGAGCAGCCCAGGGCAATCACTCAAGTGTCCATTTTCTTCACCACCTCCATGCAGTATTTGCTTATTATGCTTTAGATGGGCTGCACATTCAGATATGGGTAGTTACCCAATGTGCACTTGTAATCAGGCCAGAGAGAAAGGTACTCTTGAAGCCCAGGCCTGTCTGGTTTGAAGCAGAGGAATGGATGTTTCTCCCAAGAAACATCCTGCACTGCATCATACTGTAAGTGGAACACAGTTTATGCAGATCATTTAATAAGCATATAAACGAAAAAGTAATATACACCAACTCTGAGTGCCTATTTCTATTTCAGGGGGAGGGGGTAAAAGACATAGGCAGATGATCTCCCATTCCTCTGACAAATGCTATAGCATCTTCTGCACGCATAGCAGAATTGACTCTGTTGGTTATGCCAAGGCACAGCATAGATTCTAATGCTCTCATCACAGTTCCATAAGACATACTGACATCTTTCTTCCTTTCCCTGGATGAAACAGATGAAGCAGTGGCTTCTCAGATTATACATATAACTATTCATATCATTTCTAACTCCTGTCTTATCTGCAAAGGGACTCCCAAGGTGACTCAACAACAATTTAAAATACAATCCTTAAATCAAATAGATAGATCTGTTTCAAGCCAGCAAGATTCAATCAATTAAGCAATCCATCAGAACAGCTTACTAAAATGGCGAGCTGCAGAAGCACAGTATCAGAGTCCTAAAAATATCAGCCAACCAATGAGGAGGCCCTCTGAGACAGAAAAAGTAACACTTTAAAATGCTTTCCAAGTATGGGCTGAATAGGCCTCTAAGGAGAAGATATTTTGCAGGACAGATGCTACAACAGGATGCTTTCCTCCTTGTCATCTAGTGAACCTTTGAAAGCTGGGCACTTATCAGACGTCTGATGGGTGGGATGTGATATGAAAGAAGGCATTCTCTAATATGGTAAGTTCCCAGATGTTGATTCTAGCAGCAAAGGGGGAATAGGTCACCTGTCACCTTTGCTTGTGTGGTGAAGTAGCTCTATTTGGTCCTGTGGTGGGTGTGGATATGGGTGGTTGGCAAGGCTCTTTTTGTAGCAGGAACTCATTTGCGTATTAGGAGACACACCCCTCATGTAGCCAATCCTCCAAGAGCTTACAGAGCTCTTCTTATAGGGGCTACTGTAAGATCTTGGAGGATTGGCTACATTAGGGGTGTGTCGCCTAATATGCAAAGGAATTCCTGCTACAAAAAGAGCCCTGGTGGTTGGTACTCTCAGTTGACCAGACGGATTCCATGAAGCTAGACCTGCCACATGGGATAATTTTGACAGACCCCATTTTGCAAGCACTGATTTCCTTCCATCCTCTCAAATTTCCTTCCACACACACAAATGCCCTTCATTGTTTGAGAACTGCTCACTTCCATGCAACTCCTAACTCACTCCTTATTCACAAAGCAATTTCACACTTGCTTTATAATGACCTGATGAATCTCCTGGCCGTTTATAATCTCAGTATAAACTTTGGTGAAAGTTGTTGCCTAGTGCAACCATTTTGGCAATAAAATCATATCCCTGTTAAATGTGGTTGTGTTTGGAATCTCCCCCTCTGACCAACTGGCAGCAATTTACATGGAAGGGCTGTAAAAGCTTGTCAAGGTAGCCTTTATTATTATTGATGCTGAAATTACTGCCGTGCTCCAAACTGCTTGCAAGATTTGTTTCTGGGTTGCTTTTGAAACGTTGATAGCACAAATACAAGCAGTCAATCTATACCAGTTTAGTGTTTAAATAACAAAACCTGCAGAGTAGTTCAAGTGCAAGGAGGAAAAAATTGTCTGCTATGCAAGTTTTGGACTGAATGTTTGATGTGGGCTTCTGTGGCACTCGGAGATAGACTTTCATTCTATTTTCCTGGGTCCTGAGCAGAAAACATCTGAGGAAACTCTACCTGTTTGGATTCCAGGTGGTTCTCTTGGTCCTGCTATTCTCTCATCACTGTTAGCTGCTCACTTGGGATAAACCCCTTGAATGGTTGTAAGCATTAGTGATTCTCTTGTGGTTACATTGGATCACAGCTGTTGTATTCTCACAGTTACATTGATAGTAGTGTATATGTGCTTTACTGTGAGAATGGTAGATAGGTTGGTGCTGACACCCATCTTTGAGTTGTCTTCTTCTTCTTCTTCTTCTTCTTCTTCTTCTTCTTCTTCTTCTTCTTCTTCTTCTTCTTCTTCTTCTTCTTCTTCTTCTTCTTCTTCTTCTTCTTCTTCTCCTTCTCCTTCTCCTTCTCCTTCTCCTTCTCCTTCTCCTTCTCCTTCTCCTTCTCCTTCTCCTTCTCCTTCTCCTTCTCCTTCTCCTTCTCCTTCTCCTTCTCCTTCTCCTCCTCCTCCTCCTCCTCCTCCTCCTCCTCCTCCTCCTCCTCCTCCTCCTCCTCGGATGTCAAAACTGAGAAGTTCCTGATTCTGCAAGAGGATCTGGGAGGTGATCATAGATGTCAAGAGTTTCGATAAGATGAGTGAACATATTTTGAGACATCTCCTGAGGCGCCTTGCTGGATCAATGGTTTGTCTAGCACAGCATCCTGGTCCACACCATGGCTGAGCAGCCACCAAATGGAGCAGAGAGGCCAAAGTCACCCCTGGTGTCACTTTCCAAGCCCTGGTATTCAGAAATTTATAGCCTCTGAATGTGGAGGTTTTCTTTAGCTGTCATAGCTACAAGTCATTGATAGCTGCTAGGACTGGAATGCTTCCTTAGCTAAACGTGATTTGCAAGTAAATGTCAGGAATGGCAGGCTTGAGGCTCAGGCATGGCCCTATGTGTTTACGTGAGGTGGGAAGCAGAGATCATGGGATATACAGGCTTGGAGAGGTAAAGCAAGGGGTGGGAATTTAGGAACAGGCAAGCCAATGAGCGCAAAAAGGTAGTTTGATAGTTATCATCATCTCAGAAAGAATCTATTGCTCAGACTGAGAAACCAGGTGAAACCCCGTTGTCTCTTTGTGTCATCTGTGAAACTGCTGAATACTTCCTTACATTTTTTTTTTTAAATCTCAGTGCTAATTTTAGTCCGAACTTTTGGAAAATGAGTTTGGTTTAAATTTACAGTGCTAAGGAACAGCTGCACTTGGGCTATCTACTGACTCAGGAAACAGAAAGGAATGCAGGCAAAGGGGAGGGGGGCGGATGTTGAAACTGACAAGACCTTTTTTAAAAAAATTGACAAGCAGCTGCAAAGCTCCGTTTTCCATATTGCCAAGCACTAAGGGAATTCTCTGCTGTGTTATCAGCCACTGTGAAAAATGGGAGTCACATGATCTCATAATATGGGGGAACATGTTGAGTGTACAGAATGGATGGTAGAACCCACTGTCACTGGCATTGCAAGCTGTGATTGGTGGCAGCCTCTGTGTGTGTGTGTATACACTCCTGTGCAGTCGGCTGCAACTCCACCACACTTTGTACAGTGCTGCAATTTGTATGGGGGAGGAGTCCTCTGGCAAAAGCTCTGGAGAGCTTTTTTAGTCTCAGGCCACTAAACTGAAAAAAGGGGTATTTTCGCTGATGCTCTAGCGCAACTGCATAGTAATGCTAATTTCCTGCCTTTTTTTGAAAATTTGTGTGGTATTCTATTTGTGATTCTCTAGTTTGATTCGACACACTAGTTGTGATCTTGGCAGTTTTTTAAAGCCTGCCTTGTGCAGATGGCCCTGTGTCCTCCAAATGGATCAATTCCAAGTGATTCTTAAGTTTGGTGGTTTGTAGAAGGTCCCTGTGGCTCAGTCACCATTTTAATATTAGGCTTCTGGAGACTGCCAAAATGCCACTTCCCCACTTTGTTCACTAAAGCATTAATGGGAAAAATGTTTTCAAAGCTTAGGCATCCCATCCCAGTGTCTCTCTCTTTACATCTCATGTCAGTTTCATTCCACTATGAGGATCCCCCCCCCTTTATTTTGTTTGCATGCAGCACTGAAATCCTTTCTTTTTCTTTTTGCACTGGGGATGTTATTGTTTGCCTCCTCTCTGATTCCTCTTTCAAGTCAGTACCAATAGGGAACTATACATTATGCAGCTTCTTTTAAATGCCCCCCATCATTTTATTTTTTTTATTCAGCAAAGACTAGCAATAATCTCATACAGCTAGACTCAAACTGCTTGTGAAAAAATCAAAAATTTAAAACAAGAGAAAAATGAAGCTTGTATACGGATGAAGGGGGAAGGATGGTGGAAGGTGCAGAGTGGGTAGAACAATCTCGATGTGGACGAGGGAGTGACCAGGGCTCTTTTTGTATCAGGAACTCTTTTGCATATTAGGCAACACACCCCTAATGTAGCCAATCCTCCAAGAGCTTACAGTAGCCCCGGTAAGAAGAGGTCTGTAAGCTCTTGGAGGATTGGCTATATTATGGGTGTGTCACCTAATATGCAAAGGAGTTCCTGCTATAAAAAGAGCCCTGGGAGTGACCTTCAGGGGGTGTCAAAAGGGCTGGGGAATGTCCAAGGGAATCTGGACAATTTTGAATTACCTTCAACTTGGAAGTGAAACAAGGGGAAAATCGGCACAAAAGCACTCTCAGAAAACTCAGAGAAACAGTGACCAGAAAGTGAATTCAGCACTAAAGGGAGGAAAATCAACACAGAATGATAAAGGAAACCTGACTGACATGTATGGTGAAAGTGAGGGAAAACACTTGTGCATACTGGGCCTATTTCACCTTGCTTCCTCCACCCCTGGACTGGAGAGGTAACGTCATCCCCCTCCCTTTGGCAGCCTCATAGGTAGTTACTTCTGCCTGCCTCCTTTTCATTCTCTGCCCCTCACTGCCTCCTCTCTTTGGAGCCATCCCCCTCATCATAGCTACCTTTGCTACTTCCACTCTGCCTCCTCTTCTGAATGTCCTGCTTGTGTTCTTTCTACCACTTCATATATGCTTTTTAAAAGAGCAAGCCCCATCCTCTCATGGGAGTCCTTACTAACACACTGACAGGTCAATTTGGTAAATGTTCCACATCCCTTTGCTGGGTGAGGGGAAGTGTCAACCTGATGCCCTGACTCAGGTAGCCCCCTCCCACTGTCTCATTAGCATGAGTAATTCTCTCCAACATCTGCATACAGGTATTGACAGGCCTTATGGTCCTGCTAGAGCCCCTGGAGAAGGGAAACATCCCAGACCCCCTACTCCTTGGGGCCAGGAGTAAGTGAGGGAGGGTACAGGATTATGCCTAACAGATACCCAGGCTACTGAAAGAAATATTTATTTAGTTAGAAGATTTATCTGTCTAGATACCTAATTGAGGTGGCTAACGATTTACAAGTAAAAAACCAACCAAACAAAAACACAATAAAACAAAACCATAAAATTAGTCCCAACAGAAAAAAAATCCATCCTAATCGTGCATCTCTAAAACAGCTATAAAAGCAGCACAAAAGTATGAAGTAGCATAAAAACAGCATAAAACTCTCTTAAAGATGAACTGTTAACAACAACAACAACAACAACAATCAAGTAGGATATGGGCCATATGAGAAAAGCTAAAAGGATAGGATCAAATTTCACCTAAAAGCCTAGCTGAATGGAAATGCTTTAGCCTAATGCTTAATGGCAGCAGGTTAAGTGTCATGTGAAGTTATTACGAAGACAAGGCACCATCAGCAAGAAAATCCTGTCTCTTCCTGCCATGTTCCTCACCTCTGTAGATGAGAAAGATAGGCAGCAGGGTTGAAAATGAGGAACTTAATTGGTGAGTGGACAGTTTGGGAGCAGGCAGTCCTCCAAGAGCCTTAGCATAAGAACATAAGAAAAGCCAGAGTTGGATCAGGCCAATGGCCCATTGAGTCCAACACTCTGTCATACAGTGGCCAAAAATACCAGTTGCCATCAGGAGGTCCACCAGTGGAGCGAGGACAATAGAAGCCCTCCCACTGTTGACCCCCCCCCCCCAAGCACCAAGAATACAGAGCATCACTTGCCCCAGACTGAAAGTTCCTATCTATACCGTGTGGCTAATAACCACTGATGGACTTCTGCTCCATATGCTTATCTAATTCCCTCTTGAAGCTGTCCATGCTTGTAGCCACCGCCACCTCCTGTGGCAGTGAATTCCATGTGTTAATCACTCTTTGGGTGAAGAAGCACTTCCTTTTATCTGTTCTAACCCAACTGCTCAACAATTTCATTGAGCTATTTAAAACTTCACAGGTAAGGACCAACATTTTGAAATATACTTTTGGTGTAGTGGTTAGGAGTGCAGACTTTAATCTGGGAGAACCAGGTTTGATTCCCCACTCCTCCACATGCAGCTGCTGGTGTCACCTTGGGTCAGTTACAAGCTCTTTCAGAACTGTTCTGTCATGAGCAGTTCTTGAAAGAGTTCTCTCAGCCCCACCTACCTCACAGGGTGTCTGTCATGGGGAGGGGAAGGAAAAGGAGATTGTAAGCTGCTCTGAGACTGCTTCGGGTAGTGAAGGGCAGGGTATAAATCCAATCTCTTCGCTTGTCTTCTACTTGGAACCCAATGGGCAGCCAATGAGAGAAACGAAAGCAGGCATCTTTTCAATTGTTCTGCTGCCTGTGCAGTCAGACCATCTCTAGTAGGAACTATGGGTTTCAATTCTATTAAATAACAGACTGAACTGTACATGGGATACCTTTTTGCTATTTTTTGGGAAGCCAATCCACGCAGTTGAATGAAAATCTAATATAAACAGACAGGAAGCAGAAAAGCCAAAGGAACGGAGTATCTGCCTGTAGCCCTATGTTATTATTTTTCACTTGTGATGATGCAATTTTCTAATGACCTAGCTTGCATAATGTATATCAACAGACCCCCCCACACACAAAGTAACTAATTTTTATATCGCCTTATTCAATACGGTTTGCACTTCGAGTTAATTTCAAGCTCTCCTTACTCTGAGATGAGTTAGACAAGGAAAAGCGATGATAGAGCGGGCAAGGCTAAATTACTGGCATAAAATATAGAATATGAAAACTTGCTCAGGCAGACCCGTCCGCTACTAATTCATTCTGGCAAGCCGCAAACATGAAAATATGTCGTTTCATTTTGCCCCCGTGTGTGCAGACAGACCTTCAAAAAGTAAAAATAAGTTATGCGTTTTCATTTCCTCTGCTCCACCCTGGTAAGGCTGGCTGTAAACTATTGCTAAATAAAGGGACATCTTCCAATGGAAACACTTCAGCCTGACTTTAGATCATCCGATAAAACATTGTTTTGCTGGCTGCATAATAAAATAAGGTTAATTGTTAAAATTATACACAAAATACAGCACACAGATATTTATGCATCCCTACACACAGGAGGTTGGTGTAAGAAACATTGGAAGAAAGGATGCTGGAAAGCATCATGTGTATTGATGGTGCTATAAAATATAGTGATAATCATGCCTTCACAGCTGGTAACTAGGGATGCCAAGAACTCCAACACATAGCAAGTAACATGTTGGTGGCTGCAGCTTGTGGCCACTTTTTGCAGTTGTGTGGTCCTCCTTGGCTTGGGGTTTTCATGATGGTATACCAGTGTGAGGGCAAGAAGCATCACCCTCACACTGTTCCAGCATCATGATAATGCCACATAGCCAGTGAGATCTGACTACAGGATGATGTCTGAAGACACATCAGTTTTAGCAAAAGGACAAAAGGGGAAATGGCACCCAATGCATGCAAGTGCCATTTGCAGGGAAGTCCAAAAAAGATCAATTAGGTTAGGGAAAGGGTAAAGGATCATGAAACCTTTGTCCTTCCCCCAAACCATAATTCTGTGCACTTTTTGGCTCAGTCTCACTTAGCATGCCACCACCCTGAGCCTTGGAGGGGAGGGCAGGGTATAAACTGAATGAATAAATAAATGAATAAATAAATAAATAAATTTACTCTGGAAGAAGGAGTCCCAGAGAAAAACACCCTTTGGACACGCAGGCATTCCATGGTGGACATTCTCTTGCCACTGTGCCCCTTGATGGAAAGACTGGAGCAAAATGGGCGGAAACCAGCACTGTGACATCACTTCTGGGTATGCAACCAGAAGTGATGTCACAGCATTGTGCAACAGCAGTTTCCACAGTATCCACCCTTCCGATGCTCCAGGGGTTGCTAGCCAAGGGCTTATGTTGCAAATGGGGTTGAAGCTAGGTTTGCCAAGCCCCAGTGCCACCCCCCCCCCCGGGAGGAATTGGGCAGCAGGGCCTGGCACTCCAGTGTTGTGCTGGGGCACTTGTGTCACTGCTGGTAAAAACTGGAAATGACAGAGGGAACGCTCTAGCATTTTACAAAAAAACTTGGTGGTTTTTACCAGAAGTGACATAAAAATGCCAGTGCATCTCCAGCACACACTCATCCCCTTCCCCATTTCTTTCTGCTGGTGCCCAGAGTGTCAGTGGGCAATGACAGGAGGGTGCTGGAAGGCCTCCTACGACAGCAGGTGGCCTGGTATCCCTAATTAGAGCTGAGGCAAAACAGCTTCCTTAAGGGCACTTGGTGGATCCAGGCAGAAGCTGCATCTGAACCGTATCCTTCCCCATTCACCATGTGTTCTATTAGCTGCTAATCTCACCTCATTTTTAATCTTAAAAGTCATTTTGGATCTGAGAAATACACTGAGGAAGGATAACAAGTGCCTGTGTACAAACAGATTTTAAAAGAAAGAAGACAAAGTCCTCTAAAGGAACCTGACATGAAAAGGGGCACTTGGCTTCCAGACATGAAAGACAGCAGATTCCAAAGAAGGTGCTCAAAGCACTGTTTGCTTGTCATGGAACCTTTGTTTGTGGCAGTTGCCTGACACTGTTCAGGATGAAAAAATGGGTCAAGCCCACAGTACACTTTGTGGTAGTTGGAATTAAAACATGTATGGATCTAGGTGTCTGCCTTGCTTTCAAATTATTCAGGTCTGGAGTTCATTCTCATTCTCTCTCTCTCTCTCTCTCTCTCTCTCTCTCTCTCTCTCACTCACACACACACACACACACACACACACACACACAAATACGCACACTAGGAGTTTGGTAAACAAAGGATGCAGATCCTAAGAACACTTGCCTGAAAGAATCCCCATTGAATAAAATGGGGGGTTTGAGTAGGTCTACTCTCTAAATTGTGATTTTTACAAGTGGAAGAAACAACTGAAATAGATAATATTATAGTATGATATAATATTATACATAATATAATATAACATGACACAGCATACATCTGGGGGGGGACCCAATTCTAGTTGCTATTAAAGATGGCATATGTTATAAATGAGAGTTTTCACAAAATCTGGGGTATTGGCTACCAATTTACTAATAAAGTCTTTTACAATGTGCCTGCATTGTGCTTTAGTTATAACCTACAGCTACAGAATATTTATTTCTTTGGCCAATAGCTTCTCATCATATATAGCATCTTTCTGTCTTGCTAATGGTATTACAATCTTGACCAATAGTCTTGCTACAAACAACTTATTTTGAATTTGCTCTGAACAGTGGATAAGTTCACGTAGGATTCTGAGAGATAACTTAAAAAGCCCCCCTCCAATTCCAAGTACTATCATGGCAACTTACATTCAAACACTTTCCTAACACTTCTTTCTACGAAAACCTCCAAACAAAATCCCCACTGGTGGACCTCCTGATGGCAACTGGTATATTTTGGCTGCTGTGTGACAGAGTGTTGGACTAGATGGGCCATTGGCCTGATTCAACATTGGCTTCTCTTATGTTCTTATGTTATGTAAAATGTGAGATATCACTTTGATGACCATTGGCTAGAAGGCAGCAGTTGCAAATACAGGGTTTTAACAAGAATGCTCAGTCCTTGGGGTGCTTGTGTGGATCACATAGTGGATAGTGGCTGGTCATGTGACTCAGCTCAATACACTTGCTAAAGAACCTGAGAAAGACAGAATGTGTGTAGGAAAATATGGACAGTGGGGGATACTGAAAATGGGAGGGTGAGAAAATGCTCATGTGGGACATTTGGAGAAATGGGAAGAAGGGTTGTATGGCAGAATAAAAGCCTCTGTGGGGAAGCAACATCCCTCTATTTCTTGCTCCCTTCTCTCAAGAAGTTTATTGATGCCCATGTATACATAGGCATGTGTGGGGTGTGGATGAGCATATGCTTACCAGGGAAAGGTGGATCTACAAATATGTGTACAGGATGTCCCATGTGCATGTATATACATGTAAATACACCATTTTCTCTCTCTGACCTGTCCCTTCCCATATACTATGAGCATTTACAAGTTCTTTCTTGCTAAATATAACAGTCAACATTCCAAGAGCCTGTTTCACATGCCTGAAGACTGTACAAGACACTATGGATCCCAGACATTGATTTTGCTCTTGTAAATAATATATTTTAATGTTTGCTCAGCTTGATTTGGGGACAGAAAATCCAGCTTTTGAGGAAACTGACCAATTTCCTGAAAAAGAACTGTGATTGTCTGCTTCCTTTGAGCCTGCTTTTGGCTGCATCCATATATTATTGCTCTATCATTGTGTTAGAGCAGTCATATGCAGCTGGATTATCTAGTATGCATAAACTGATTTGGTTGTGAATTATTACTGTAATGCAGTGATAATATAATATTGAACAATGTGTGGATGCAGCCATGGAGTTGGATCTGACAAGCTTTTCTGCTGGTGAAGAAAGAAGCAGGGTTCTCTTTGACTGTCCCCATGGGTTATGGGATCTGCATGCACAAAAGCCACATAAGATGGGGGCTATAGCAAGGAAAGGAGTTGAGTGAAAAAAACTGGCTGGATTCAACTCTTAGTTTTCCTTGTCTACTGATGTTTCTGTGTTTATTTTTTTATCCCTGATTGAGGGTTCTATTTCCTTTCATAGGCTGAGTTCAGACTGGCAATTTGCCCCGGTAGGGACCCAGGCCAGCAACGATTCAATCTCGGAGTAAATTGGACGGTCACACAGGCACATCTGCCTGGCAGCTCCCACCCATAGCCAACCTGCGCTGTTGCACTTCACCACTGGATTAAATAGATACCTCATAAATCTAGTAGCAAATCTGGAAGCCTGCATGTGTCGTGTGTTTCTCCGTTTCTGGGAAGTCTGAATGGGCAGCCGAAAAGCCGGGAGCAACTCGCATTGGGCAGAAGGCAGCAGCGGTATGATTGGCCGTGTTCTGCTCTACTGCCCAATGCGATGCCGGTGCTGCGGGGTCCTCCCCCAATCGGCAAAATGCGTTTATGCGCTTATGCACATGAGTGTTCATGCGCACATACATCCATATACCTACAGCCGAATTAATTGGGAAACGCCGAATACAGTGCGCCTCCGGGGCAGCAGTCTGAACGCTCCCGCCTGGCTCTGCCCCATATCTTCCACCGGTGGCCTGGGCTGTCTGAATGGGAAAACCTGGAGCAGTTTATTCCCGGGCTTTTTTTGCCGCAACTGGCTACCGGAGCAAACTGCCAGTCTGTCCTCAGCCATAGATTGATCCAAGCCAGTCAGGGATCATGTAGTGAATGGAATGTTGCCATGGTGCTGTGTACCTAGTTAAATGTGGTTATATGCACTAATGTCACCCAGTGCTAGTGAAGCTCATTTACGGTGGGGGCAAGTCTTCCTGGATTGATCACTAGGCAATCCTAGCTAATCAGGAACATGATGTTATTACAGTGTTTGCGTATAGGTGAAAAATTGCCTCTCAACTTTGACTGAAATGTTTGCAAAAAATTCATGTCCCCTTGTAGTTTGGTTTTAATCAATATGATGTGTCATACTTCCATAGTACAGGTTACTGATTGGCATATATACACATTTTTAAATGGCTTTATTCAGAAGGATATTAATGCCCCACTGGGAGGATTGCATGAAATGATATGAAAATCCCAAAGTTCTTTGCTTCCCCAGTCCCAGTCTTAACCCTATCAGGATTCATTTCTGTTTTAATTCCCTCCCACCAATCTTAGGAGGGTTTTTGTGGTAACCAGACTCATGTGGATCCTGTTTCACTAATGGCTCAGCTTTGGGTGCAGTTTTTAATAGCTTCTTAGATCTGGCATTGATAACACATACTTTAATCCATACTCTTCATTCCGGGGTGTGTGAGTGGGAGGTAAATGAAGTTGACAAAATTCTTGCCACCCAGATTTCACCCTGGATTTTGAGGATTCAGAATTACATGCTGTTGTTTCTGGAGCAGCAACAAGGAATTAGCAATCCACTTTGTGTCTCATTTCAGTTCTAGATTTTATTTTGATACATGTGCAATTTATTTTCAATTCCTGTCTCATTTGGTCTTACAGTTAATAATAATGCGTACCAGTGCACATGCCCATTGATTAAATCAGAACAAAAAGAAATTTTGATGTAATCATGTCAACATTCCTTCTTGCTCTGCGATTAAATCGGTAGGCATTTGCACTAGTATAAGAACAAATAACAGGAACTGAAGATTGTGGCAAACTGTGCATAACTGTAGAAATTAAATGGCAAGGTAGATAGAGTGAAATGTAGGGTAGAAATAAATGGACTAGACATCTGCTCACCCCTAATCCATGCCCCTTAGCACCCGCTACAGAAGGGAACAGGAAGTCGAAAGAAGCTGATTGCAGGCTTCCCAATAGCCCTTGCTCTGTGCTCCTGATTATTTTGTACACAATGTACTCTTCCATTTAAACTGCTTTGCCTTGATTTTTACTTCTGCTTATCTCTGGTTTTGGATTTTCAGTTACTTCCTTTGGCTCAAATAAGCTTGTTTGTTGGACTTCACTGATCTGCTCACAACTAGGGCTGCTGAAGGGAAGGACTAGGGACAATTCTAGGACCTTGACTGTTCTGGGGGGCCACAAAACTGAGCAAGTTCTGTGATTTCACTTCACATGATCTATAAGATAAATTTAGCGATGTTGTCCTCCAGGTGGAACCTGGGGTCCCCCTGGAATTACAACTCCTTTCCAGACTACAGAGATCAGTTCCCCTGGAGAAAATGGATGTATTGGAGGGTGGACTCCATCGCAATGTACCCCACTGAGGTCCCTGTCTTCCCCAGGTTCCATCCCCAAATCTCCAGGGGTTTTTCAACCTGGATCTGTCAACCATACCCCACCATTTGCTGCCAGTGGGCAGGGGGGACCTGGCAACCCTAAGATATATCTGGGAGTCTTTTTGAAGAGCCAGTTGGGATCTCTTAGAAGGGCTGGCAACACCACTCTTTTCCTGTGTAATCTGGTTCCAGTAGGGATATGCTCTGTTTTAGTGGTGCTGCAGTCCCACAAAGCAAGAGTTAACTCAGTGATTACCAGATACCTGGTAGTTTTAGGACTGGCTGATTCAGAGAGGAATGAGGAAAGTAATAGGAAAGAGAGGAAACACGAAGGGGTTCTAGATACAAGTAATGGAATGGGGAAAAGGAATAGGGCTGACAGTAGCTACACAGTTCCTAAAATGATCTGACGCCTCATAAGGATCTCAGTCAGTTTTGACAAAGTATAATTGATACAATATACTTTCCATATACCATAAAAAGGAAGGAGCTAACATATCTGCAGCAAATGAAACAGTATATAACATTTCCCACCTTTCTGTGTTAATTATTAATTGGTAACCTTCCATGTGTCTTTTTCTCTTCTTAATTTATTCCATGCTGTAAACATCTGCAGGCCAAGCTGGCTAATTTATTCTCTGAAGCTTGGCATATTTTGTAGAAGCAGGAGAAAGGTGGGTTACCACTACAACATGGATTAGTTGCATTATTAAAGAATTTCCTGCAATAAATCCATAGTTTTGTATGCCACAGAAGTTGGTTTGCAGTTGCAGTAGAAAAAGGGATTCTTCATGAATAATATTTCATTTTACAGGGTTTGCTTTAGGGATTTCAATTTACTTCTTTATTTATCCCATTATTTACATTTTAAAAAACCTTGAAATAATTGGCAAAGGAAACAAGGCTCTTGAGAGGTATGGGGCAGGGGGAGTTTGCTCAAAGGCATAGAAAGAAGAAGAAAACTTCTGGTAGATTTAATAAAGACCCAGAAAAGCTAGTTCAGATTTGTTTTTACAAAGGAATAGATATACCCTTTGATCAGAGCTTTCCATGGGACTTGAAAACAGATCCCACTCTAAATGGAAATTGCCCTTACAGGATTGAAAACAAATCAGCTAGTATCATAATGCCCCTGTAGAAATCTCTGGTGTGGCCTCATGTGGAATATTGTGTATAATTCTGGTCACTGCACCTCAAATATATGATAGAAGTGACATGATAGAGGTCTACAGAATTATGCATGGGATAGAGAAGGCAGAGAAAGAAGTACTTTTCTCCCTTTCTCACAATATAAGAACAGTTATGGCCCTGCTGGTGGACCTCCTGATGGCACCTGGGTTTTGGCCACTGTGTGGCACAGAGTGTTGGACTGGATGGGCCATTGGCCTGATCCAACATGGCCTCTCTTATGTTCTTATTCTTGTTTGTAGTACAGCCAGACCATGCCTGGTAACTGGCAGGAGCTTTGGGGGTGGGGATATAGGGGGCATGCCATATTGTGCGCACCATGATGTTACTTCCAGGAAAACCCAGAAGTGACATCAGATAGCTCTAAGCATTGCCAGAAAGTTTATGGTAAAAATGTTCTGATTTTCCCTTGGAAGTGACATCATTTCACATGTCAGTCATTTGAGGCAGACTTGGGTGAGTTGCTGTTCATATGCATCAGCAAGAATCTGGATGTGTCCCATTAGCACCATTATATTACTTTCTCTCAGCTGTCACTCCTTACCATCATCTGCTACTGCCTCCAATTTTTAAAAGGCATTTAGTAAAATGGGAGGGGTCAGGGTCTGAGATCTTTTTAGTTGAAACTTACTACCTGGATATGCCTGTGTGCCTTCAGCGTCTGCTCAGGAGCCTAGTAAATCTTGCAATCAGTTCCTGTGGTCAGTTTGCAAATAGATGTTGCTGATGGCAATGTATTCTATCCAATGACACTAATTTAAACGATGCATCTTACTGCACAGACACAAAGAGAAGATGAACTGCAAGCAATTCTGTGGTTTACACATATTGGTCTATTTAATTACAATGGCTCCGGCTGAAACCCTGAGGGTGAGAGGTGTGTGAGATTTACTTGTGTCCCCCCCACCCCCCACATGGACAACTGTGGAATGATCCTGAGCTCCAGGGTTTTTGGTGGTGTAATGTTGCTCCAGCATCAGGTCCACTCCATCTATGGCATGCTCTTGATGGCACTCAAGTCTATGCCAGTATAGGGGTTGCACTGGTCCAGTGCAGGTGGGGCTTTCTGCCAGTGTATCTCCAGGTACTTGCTGTGAGGATATAATAGAGGAAAGGAAAATTATATGAGCCACTTTGGGTTCCCATTGCTGGAGAAAGGTTTTGGGGGTATAAATGAAGTATAAAAGCATATTTTTGAGAGATACAGTATTCTAGCACTTAGTTGCCACCCTAGGCCCTTTTTAACCAGGTCTTAGGATGGGACTGTAATAGTGGAAACTTAATGGTAATGTACAATTGGTTATATTATTAAGAATACAGTTCACCTTCAGCAAGAACTTTTTTTCCTTTAACAAACAACTTTACCAAATATGGGGGGAAAGTAGTTTATGAGATTCCTGATCTTTTTGTTTTAAAAGGTTGCATTTAGTATGCAAAAATGTTATATTGGAAAGATAAAAACCATAGCTCCCACTTCATTAATTTTTGATTACTTCTCCACAACATACAAGTTACTCTAATTACCTAGATATGAAAGGCACTGAAGGCCAAACGCTGTCTTCCATATGGTCAGTTTGCTTTTTTTCAAGCTTTCTGGCAATCCTGCTTCTCTTCCCTAATTAGTAGCATGATGCAGACATGTTTCAAGGAGCATAAACTGCACATTTATCAATCTGTTTTTCAGTAAATATGGAACATTTATGCATTTGGATCTTTTTAAAAAGGGAAATGATTTTTCTCAGCCTACTCATATGTTGTTGTACTATGAAAATATTTTATAGATGTGAAGCCATGTGCATCACTGAAAGATCCATGTGCTGTTATTTTAGCTGTATATCTAAGGTCCTATTCAAGGATTTATATATATTCACTTTGCTGTGCGTAAGCCAGTGTTTGCCACACTGAGGCTGCTATCACACAAACTAAAGAATCCACTTTCAATCCATTTCCCAACTGGATTTTACTCTGGCTGCAATCACACACACTAAAGAATCCACTTTCAATCCACTTTTGATGCCCTTTCAAATTGGATTCTACCAGTTCACACAGTAAAATCCAGCTGGAAAGTGCACTGAAAGTGGATTGAAAGTGGACTCTTTAGTGTGTGTGATCGCAGCCTGTGTGAACTGGCATAATCCAATTCGAAAGTGCCTTGAAAGTGCACTGAAAGTGGACTGTTTAGTGTGTGTGATTGCAGCCTGCAAATCATAAACTGCAGGGAAGGTGCAGACATATAAATGTGAAGGGTACATGTTCCAAGGGAGCTGTATCCCAACAGTTCAAGAGTGTGTATCTAGGGTTTCCTCCTCTGGGTTGGGAAATTCCTGGTGATCTTGGAGGTGGGACCTCAGGAGGGCAGGGTCTGGGGAGGAGAGGTACCTCAGTGGGATATAATGCCACAGAGTCCACCTCCGAAAGCAGCCATTTTCTCCAGGGGAACTGTTCTTGGTTGTCTCAAGATCATTTGCAGTAGCAGGAGTTCTCCAGGTGCCACTTGGAGGCCGGCAACCCTATGTGTATCCTTTACACTTAAGTAGTACAATCCTAAACAGAGTTACTTCAGCATAAGCTCATTTCCCCCCCCCAGTGAGCTTAGGCCGGAGTAACTCTGCCTAGTTTTGCACTATGAGCACTTTTTTGAGACACTGAAGGCAGTGTAAGGGGCCTTGCAATTTAAGAAATGAAAGCCTCTTCTCCTTACTAGAGCACAAGGCCATCCTTAAGATTTTATTGTAACAAGGCATTGCAGATCCAAAAACCAATTGCACTCAGACCCCGTTATTACAAATTTGCCACCATTTGATCTATCAGCTAAAGTATTAGGAGCCTTTCTCATATTACCTTTCTGTATTTGTGAAAATGGCATTTATTGATTTCACTCATATCTCACCTTTTCCCTATCGTGGAGCTGAAGGTGGTTTCCAGGATTTTGTCCATCCAGATACTGATCAAAGGAAACCCTGCTTAGGAGGGTTTCCAAACAGCAGGATGCCATGTCACAAGCTCTTCCCACATGATCTGGATCTTCTCTTATTACTCAGGCAGTGTAGGGAGAATCCATGCTGTACCATCTTTCTTTGTGGTAAATATAAAGCAAGACAGTGGATTGGCTCATCAGTTAAACCTTTGAAAGCCTACATCCCAGGTAATAGGCAATAGTAATGGAAGATCGCCATGGAGGTCTAGGGTTGTTACGTAGAGGCAGGCAATGGTAAACCACCTCCGAACAGCTCTTGCCTTGAAAACCATACGTGGACTGCTACTTGACATCAAAACAAAGTATAGATTTACAGTGTGCGCACCTACAAATCCACTTTATAATCTCATCCACAGTCCCTTCTCTCTAGGCTTCCGGTTTCTCCTTATTGTGGATTAAACCCGACATTTTCCTTGGCCCTGAAGTTGCCTCCAGCTCCCATTGCCCCTCCCTCTCATGTGTCTCTTTACTATTTTCTTTGGCAGGGTTCCTCCAAGAGTATAACACAGCCTGAGCTCTGA
The DNA here is from genome assembly GCA_029375565.1 of Gekko gecko. Lineage (NCBI taxonomy): Eukaryota > Metazoa > Chordata > Lepidosauria > Squamata > Gekkonidae > Gekko > Gekko gecko. Next base: position 306,328 of record JAPDNY010000041.1, read on the forward strand.
TTCCTCCCCCCCTTTCCTTTTTTTGCAGTTAGCAGGGGAGTATATTGGCAGTAGCCACAATAAATTTAAAGGAGAGAAATGGTATTCAAACCAGAGGCCATAAGGGAGAAAGTTAGTACTCTTGAATCTAGCTCATTTCATGCATGGTAGAAAACTCTGTCTGTCACAAGTGATCCTAAATACAGCAGTGCAGGATGTAATACTGGACCACGGTGGCTTAAGGAAACTGTTCCAGCCATTTAATTATTTTGCTGGGTTTACTGTAAGTCAGTCTCCAGTGTCAATTACACGTGTTCAAATCCCTTGATACTGCTATGATGGAATAGCTGCACCAATATAAACAACATTTTTTTTTTAAAAAAAAAGTTAATACTAAAAGCTGATTCCTCCCTCCTTTCCCTCAGTTAATAGCTCTGAAAACTTTATGAGCTTTTCTGTGATTAGTGAAGCAATTCCTGTACCTTGTTTTCGTTGTCACTTGCTAGTCTCTTTTCTGTCTTATGTCTAGTCTGGTCACATACTTTTGTTTTACAGGCTGTGAAAAGTTAGCAAAGGAAATAAGTAAAGCTTTAACCAATTGTGACATGGTACTTGTCCTTACTCCTGTGCCTATAGCTGATTTGAAATTAGTTTTGGTTTTGTTTGGTGTTTTTTTGGGGGGAGGGCAGTCAAAAAATAATAGTGAGTTTGAAATGTCTTTCTTGAATCAGCATTTAAAATATCCTGAAGTTGAATGTCATGTACACACATGTTAGTATAGGAAAGGGGCCCAGAAACTGAACTGTGGATGGAGAAGTCCTCAGTTCAAGTCTTGGCTCTATCAAAAGTCCTTTAGGCTTTATTTGGTGCAGAATAAGCTCCTTGTTCTGCAAGGAGATCAAATCATCCAATCCTAAAAGAAATCAACCCTGACTGATTCCTGGAAGGCCAGATCCAGAAGCTGAAGCTCAAATACTTTGGCCACCAAATGAGAAGGGAGCACTCACTGGAGAAGACACTGATGCTGGAAAAGATTGAAGGTCAAAGAAGAAGGGGACGGCAAAAGATGAGATGTTTTGGACAGTGTCATCGAAGCAACAAACCCGAAATTGAGCAAAGTTCAGAGGACAGTGGGAGACAGGAGGGCCTGGCATGATCTGGTCCATGGGGTCGTGAAGAGTCGGACTTGACTATGCGACTGAACAACAACAACAACAACAAAAGCTCCTACAATCCTGAAGCTCCTATAATCTTGTACCACTTCATACTGCAAGGTGGGAAGAGTCAACGCTCTCCCCTGTTAAACTCCCTTCAAAGAAAAAAAAAAATCAGCACATCAGGAAGAGAGCTTCTAGCCTACGCATTTGCATGCTTTGCTAGTTTCTCATTTATAGTGTAGGGAAGTGGGGGTTTTTTAAATGTAACATTTCACCTGTAGTCTGAAGAAATGGAGTCCATGTCATCACCTCAGCCCTCTGCCTCCTCATTAACACCTCATTATGCAGCAGGTGGAGACCAGGTCTTCCGACAAGTGAGATGAGGCCTGCCCTGAAATGGCAGCAGGACAGGGAAATGTGAAGCAATTCTATGGGATTAATTTCATCTACTTGAAAGCAGAGTGCTCGAGGCAGGATTGCAGCTGCCTGGTCATATGTCCTTTTGTTGGTGGCTGCTCTAATCTCCTCCTTCACTTTCAGGGTCATGTACCCAGGACTTGTTGTTTCTCTACTGGAAGGGGACTGTGTGTAACTCTAACTCCCTGTAATTTAGGAATACAACTGCGGACAAGGGTTGTTTCTGTAATTAAGATTTCTCCACATTGTGTGTGTGTGTACGTCTGTGTGTTTTGTGTGCCTGCCTGGAAGTCACGGTTGACTTCTGGTGACCCCTACTGGGGGCTTGGATGTTTTTCAGAGAGGTGGCTTGATTAGCCTTCCTCTGCATCCTGCCTCTGGTATTCCTTGGAAGTCGCCCTTCCAAGTACTTGCCAGAATCGGCCCTGCTTAGCTTATGAGAGCTGATGAGATCAGGCTTGCTGGGGCTATCCAGGTCAGGGCAAGATTCCTCCATTTTGACCTTGGTTTTCTCCCTCCCACTACTATCAAGATGGTTGGACTCTCTCATGTGTACTACATTAGGTCACTAAGCAAGATTTGGGGTGATTTTTCAGACAAAGGGCAGAGAC